>KZ269985.1:139770-151006 GCA_002249935.1 Onchocerca flexuosa | reverse complement strand
TTGAGTTAATGCTATGATGACGGAAAATTCCATCAAATACTGTTTAAAAATTGACGAAAAAAAAAAAAAGAAAAAGGAAGAAAAAGAAAGATTGATTATTTAATTTGAGAGTAATGAAAATGTCTTCATCTATTTGCAAAAGTTTGAAAAGGAAATTACGGTAGTAAAAAAGCTGATGATGGAAGAGGTAAAGACAGTGTGTGAGGTGCAGGGAGGAAGAAGAGAAGGAGGAGGAGGACGAGTGGAAGGAGGAAGGAAAGGAGGTATATGGTAGATAACAGGACTTTCAGGAATGCCGTTTGAACCTCATTTTTCAAAAACCTTCCATCAACATACAGACATACAAACATGTATATATGTATGTGTACTCATATATCTACATACAAATAGATGGACAGACAAATGCACACATACGAAATGAGTTTTAATAGAATTTTTGAGTATAAATTACGGTAGTAACTTCGCGCATTACAAATAGGAAATCGTGGCGTGGCTTATCACGACACATATCCTGGTTCTATCCGGCTGGAACACTAATTGTGTTAGTGGAAGTAGCGAACAAATATAGTAACAATAATAGTATTAATGATAATAATAATATCAGTATTAATACAATTGAAAGACTGATAACAATAATGATATTGATTAAAATGAGTAACACGAGTCATAGCAAGAAAAAATTGTAACACTGCTAACATGATAAATTGAAAATTAACAGTAATCGAAATGATAGTAGTAAATATGATGGCTGTTGGCAATGATATATAATCAACAAATAGTAATGGCAAATTATTCTAATATTAGCAATAAACAAATAATGAAATTGCGGTAAATTTTAAGAAAAAATAAGGAAGTAAAGAAATAAACAAATGATTGATTACAGAATGTCAGTTGTAAAGCAATATTTATTTTTGATTATCATCCGTGATATCTTTCTTTGATATTGTGGTAAATCATCGGAGAGATAACGAGCTGGTTTTCAATCACCTCTCTCTTCCTCTTTCCCTCTTCTTTCTTTTTCTTCTTAACCCCGCTATCTCATCGCTGATATTTCTCATCATTTATCATTCATCTATTATTTCCATCCGCGTTTCTTCTACTAACTATCCCATAATCATACATTTATATCTATTACTCTCTAAAATACTCTATTAATATCATCAATTTTTGAATGTAATTACCGATTTAACTTTTCGTTAAGAATTTTTTTCTTTTTTTCTTTAATTTTTTCTTTTATTCAATTTCCCAATAGCTTTACATTACTTCAATTCTTTTCTAATATTTTATACACCGACAATGAGATCATAATAACGATAGGCACTGATAAACGGAAATGATAATGATAGTTATCTAATCATGCTAACAATCTAATGGAGAATAGAAAGATGATAACAACGATAAATACAAAAATTGCTACCAGAACATGATGAAATGTAATTAATGACAGATGAAGTTGGTAAGATATAATAATTCTATCAGTTATGATAGCGATCTTTATAATAGTGACGAAATGATGATAATGATAAAGATGTGGTTACAATAGCGATATTCATAACTATACTAATAATAATAATAATAATAATGATAATAATAATACTAATAATAATAATAATAATAATAATTAATAATAAATATAATAATTAGGATGTAGCTATGATAGCGACAAAAATGATGATGATATGAAGAACAGAAATCTTGATAAAATTTGTGAATTTCATTAAATTATTGAAAATTTTGCTCAATTTCATAAAATAAGGAATGATGATTGCTATTTGTAAGATTAAATGATACTAAATGAACGATCATGCATTTGAGACCAGTTACTCAGAATTTTTTTTTTTCATTTCTTTTAATTTCAAAACAATCTGCTGCTACTGCTCCTCCCAAGGGTACATACATTAATAGTAAAAAATGAAATTGCGAAAAATTTTTAAATATTATCTATAGCAAAAATAAGAGTAGCGAAAATAACGATGGCCACAAATGCAATAGAAATAATATTAATAGTAGTAATATAAAAGAAGAATTATAAAAATTAGTCACGACTTTACAGTTTCTTTTTAATCAAAATAGTAAAAATTAAAAATTATTCAATCAAAATGAAACTTATATCATACAATTTCTCATCTATTTGCTATATTTCCTCCGTTTGTTATTCCTTTCTTTTTTGAATATATCATCAATGTGTTAAAAAATTCAAAAAAGTTGGCATTTCTATTTAGACTGAATGATGATAATTATAAATTCTATCAATTAAAAAATGTAAGATTCAGCGAGTTACCAAAGATGTTTCGGTATAAACCGGGGATAAAAATCAACAGATGGGCGGGGGGAAAAAGATGAAATAAAGTGATGGGCAGGGAGCGGAAAAAAATCACAGCCAGATTAAAATCGAAAAAAATCAACGTAAGATAGGAGGAAACATAGAAATATAATGGTAAGAAAAATGAGATGAACGGAAAGTGCATGATGAAGCAGCCAATTGATGATGATGATGATGAGGTAAATGATGATATTCGCTCATCATCATAATCATTATCATGGCAATAATCATGATTACAATCATAATCTTGAATTTAATCGTTGATCATGATTGTTTATCAGATAACAATGTTTCGTATTATAATAATTGTAAAGAACAGAGAGAGAGAGAGGGAGAAAGAAAGAGAGAGAGAGAGAGGGGTAAAAAAGAGGCAAAAACCAGAACAGAGAAAATGTGAAATGTGATAAAATACAACTAAACTTACCACCGATCATTTTGGATCGTTTTGTTGATTGATGGAAAGATTGATGAGGGTGACGAAATGGCGGTTGCCGCTGCCGCAGCAGCAGCAGCAGCACCGGACATTGTATGAAGCATGCTGACATATGCAACCGGATCAATCATTTGCGTATGCCAAATAGCCTTAGCCGGTGATAAATTTTGTTCCGGTGGTACCATTAAGCTGGTAATGGTAGCAGTGGTAGTAGTGGTAGTAATAGTGGATGATGATGATGAGGTTGAGGAGGATGATGATGATCCGGACGATCCAGTTGTTGATCCGCTCGATCCACTAGCTGATCCGGCAGCTGCTACGGCTTCTTTTTCTTTTTGACGATTAGCTAATTTTTGAACCATAGCATCAAGACGATTTCCACAACCATCGCGTTTACGACGATTCTGATTATTATTATTCTTGATATTAGCAGTTATACTATTCGTACTCGTACTAATATCATCCCGATTACTATTATTATTATTATCGTTGCTTGGAGTAACATTATTTAATGCAAGAGTTCCACCACTCATACTATTACTTGCACCAATAATACTTTGATTATTTTCCGGATGATAAGGTGAAACAGGTGATGCCATTGTTGTCGGTAACAATGATGAACATGGTGTACTACTTATTGAACTTGTTGATGCAGGTAATTCTGGTGAAGATGTGGAAGCATTGGTGGATGATTTGAAGCTTAATTTTGGTGATGATGCTAAACAATAAACGGATGATGATGATGCTGATTGCTGTCCATGAAGATCACAATCAGGTTGAGATTGTCCTTCGTTTATTGTTTGTACACTACTGCAACAGATAAAATAAAGCTTATCAAAATGAATCTATTGTACGAAAATAGAAATTGAAAATTTATAAAATTGACGATCGTCAATAGCGCAATTTATAATATTATCAAATTTAATTTTAGATTTTGAAATAGAAATGTTTGTAATTGATAGAAAAGTTTAGATATTAGAACTACCGCTTAACATGTTTTATTAGAGGGATAATGCTGATGAGAGATTTCGAAGATGTAATAAACTAATACAAATGTTAGTTGATTACATCTCTAACAATATGATAATTCCGTTAAGGAACTAGAAATCATTGCTGAACAGGTAGGTAAGTAGATAGATAGGTAGGTAGGTAGGTATAAGAGGGGAATGAAAGGAGGTGAGAAGGAGGAGATAGGAGGGGGATGAAAATGATACCTATCAGCTTGGTTTATCGGTGGTTCATCGACCCGTCCATTGAGAGCATCCTGGATGAATCGTTTCAGTTGGCGGATTTCCCTCAACAATTCATTCTTCGAATCATCCTTATCGATAATTAGCTGAAGTGGTAAGATATTCAGATCAGCGGCAACAAATACCGGTGATTGTTCTGAATTGATGATCCGATCGTACAAACACAACAGATCATTGTCGTTATCACTACGATCATCGGGATCAATTTTATCGGCCGGATATGTAGTGGCACTAGTTGCTATTTCGGATAGTGATACGGAAGATAAAAGTTCGGTAAGTGTTGCATGAGCCATTGATCGAGCGCTTTTTGAGAAGTAATTGTGGAGAAGCGCGTTTAATTGCTCCGGTAATAGGCTATGGCGGTAATTGTGAATAAAACAGAGAAGCGAATTGACAACAATGGGCCGATCCATTTATCAGATTGATGATGATGATGATGGAGAGAGGTAAATTGGAGGTGGAATGGGGGAGGTGACAGGTACAGGAGGAGAGGAGAGGACCCGGGAAGGAGGCGGAGGCGGAGGAGGACGGGGTTCGATCGTCCGTTCGTCACACGGAGGGAGCGATGGCGAGGCGAGAGGAAAGCAACTTGGTGT
The DNA here is from genome assembly GCA_002249935.1 of Onchocerca flexuosa. Taxonomy (NCBI): domain Eukaryota; kingdom Metazoa; phylum Nematoda; class Chromadorea; order Rhabditida; family Onchocercidae; genus Onchocerca; species Onchocerca flexuosa. The sequence continues at coordinate 146,404 of KZ269985.1, read as the reverse complement.
AATGTCTTCTCTCGGGACGACCGACTGATGGGCACAACTCCGTTCCGTTATCGCCACCCATCCATCCAACCCCCCCAACTCAAACTCGTTATCAGAGGGAAAGCAAGGAGAGGGGGAGAGAGGAGGGGAGGAGGAGGAAAACTGTGCCCAACCCACCCACCTATCTACCCAAATATTATCAATTTACCCCCCTTACAGATAGATAATGCACGAGAGACAACAAGCACACCCACGGACACACGTAATACACGTACGTCGTTACCACTTCCTCTACGTGTATTTCCAAAAAAATCGGTTACAACTCAACCAAATGGTCAAAACTTTCTTTCAAAAGCAAGGCAAACCAATTCGACCGCATTCCCAACCATCATCAGGACAATCACGACGTCTTTCTATCCCTACGTAAGCTTGCTTCCTCTCCTCCCTCTGATTCTCTTCTAGCTGTCCCATCATCATCTTTCCTCCCTTTTCCTCTATTGGCAGCTTCCTCCTCCTCCTCCTCCTCCTCCTCTTCCTCCTCTTTTACAAGCCTTTCAAGCTGGCAGCTTCATCTTCCTCCAACGGTTGTTTTTAAAACTGTACACAAATATCACTTTATCGAGACGGGACGCGAAATGAAAACATGGCCGGGGGTGGAGGAGTACGAGGAGAAGGGATAAATGCAGGATAGGGGGGGGGAGAGGTGTCATCCTAGACCTCTCATTTGCGTAGCTGTCTCTTTCGAATGGATGATCATCAACATCCTACCCCCATCCCACCCTAAAATTTCCCTTAGGAATCCATCAATTTCATCCTATTTGTTCACCCACCTCTTTCTTTCTCCTTTCCTCCATTACCGTAATCCTCAGTCAAAGTTTTTGCATTTTACCAAGAAAGAAAAAAAAAATCGAGAAAAATCAAAAAAAAAAAACTAAGAAAAAAAAAACAACAAAATCAGCACCTCATCTCATTTCATTTTTGATTTCTTTTCTTTTCTTTCTTCTTCCTTTTCGTTTCCTTTTTTTTGCCCTATAAGTTTCTTTCTTTCTTTTTTTTTTTTTCAAAGAAAAAAGTTTCATTCTCCAATCAATTGAAAAAAAAATTACAATCAATCATTTTATAATTTTTATCACTATTATCATTATTATGATAACTTTTATCAATAATTATTCATAACTGTTTGCAATTAAAGGATGAAATAGAGATGAAGGAAGAAAACGGAAGAAAGGAAAGGATGAAAAAGAGCATATTCAATATGCAAATGTACCATCCATGCAGCTACTGCCCAACATCGCCATCACCTCATTCTCCTTTGCTTTCCATCACAAACCACAGTTTTGGCGTTCCTGATAACACTCTAGCATTATCATTATCATTGTCATCATTATCATCATCATCATCATTATCATCACCATCATCATTGTCTAAATTATGTATGCCAGGGGTATAATGTGTCTGTGTCCGTGTGTATGTGTCTGTACAGGTAAATGTAAATGTTTGTATACTACTATTACTAAACTAACATCTCTTGATGGGTAGGAAGCATGTACAAATAAATCCCAAACATTCATTTGCCCATGTAATCAAGCAGAAATAATACAATTAACAAGTAACAACCTCAATCAGACAACAATTATCGGTGCTGTTTGTATGATCTCGAGAATATGACAGATTGCACCTGAATTTACCTGTCCTCTCCTTCCCATCGATCCATTCACTCATCCAATTCATCAATCTTTTCCTTGCTCCATCTCTCCCCACCCTTACAATTTCCTTTTTTCCGCTCTTTTTTCCTTCCCTTAATCTGGATGATTTTGTACCACTATTACCATTGCTACTGTTAACTGATAATCTTAATCCTCCATTAATGTCTTATATGTAGATAGGAATATCTCAATTTCGTTAAAATAACTTTATTTTATATATCAACTTTGTGCGGGTATTATTACTACTGCTACTCTTATTACTATGTATTGTCAATTAATTGTCTTTGGTATTTTATTATGATCATGTAAATTTTGTTGAATAGAAAATCACACTATATTTTATGCTTAGTTAATTTAGTTAATACATGTTTAATTTATTTAGCAATAGATTTATAATTGGTTTAATTAATACTTTTTTCAGCTAATTTAATTAATATATATTCACTTAGTTTAGTTTTTAATATATGCTTATTCAATTATTGACAAAAATTACTATAATTTCATGAAATAATGAAGAAAACTTGTCCAAAATCATGTCAATTTTATTGGTTTAAAATAAATTTTATTTTTGATTTGTTGTTTCACTTTTTTTTTCGACCATTTAATAAAAGTTTGCAATGTTATTATGAAATATATTTCTAGTAATGATTAGATTATTTTGTTTTGTTTTATATTGCTTTTTGTTTTTGTTTTTGTTTTTTTTTTCTTGGAAGATTTATTTAGAAAATAATCAAAATTGAAATGTGAAGTGTTTCTTTTATTGAATGAAAATTCAAAGAAAGTGACCGTAGTGAGGACTATTTAAAACTTGAAATAATCCTTTCCTCTCTTTCTTTCCCTTCTTCCCTCTCCCTCTTTTTCTCCCTCTTTGAACAGTGTCCCAACTCGAAAATTTCAAAACTATCCGGAAAATAATTTCAACCATATAGCTGAAGCCATTGTCTTACAACTTAAAAATTATTCTAATTTATTAACCTTTTTTCCACCTCCATCCTTCCTTTTAATGGTCACAATTAAATAACAATAATTATTGATAATAATAACAGTAATAATAACAGTAATAGTAATAATAATAATGGTTATGCTAAGCAAAATTTAAGAGTTTAAATTTTAAATCAAAAAACAGTTCCAATTCTATTTACACATTTAATTTTCATATTTGATATTTGATCTGATAACTAAGAAATCGCAAATTTCTCCCATTAATCTTTCTTTTATTTATACAAATCAATTTTATCTTTACTACTTTCTTATCTTTACTTATGCAGTATTCTATTTTAAAATATTCTATTTTTCCTTTTCATCTTCATTTTTTATTCTTTTCGAATGATATCTGTAAAGGTGGCGGCTGAAAATTTCCTGAAATTTGCATCAAAATACAAATGTTAATTGACATTTGGAAACATTCCATATGCTATCATTCCAAATAATAGTTGGATATTTTTGATCACTTTCATCACTTAATTTGAAGATTATATATATATATATATATTTTTTAGTATATATATACATATATATATATACTAAAAAAAAAAGTGTAATAAAAAAAATAAAGAAAAAAAAAGGATGTGATAAAAAATACAATTCTTTTTTTGCCAAAATTACTATAAATAAGAAGAGAATGAAAAAAAAACGAAAATCGAAAGCAAAAAAATTTTTTTTTTGTTTGCAAAATAATAAAAATTGTATGGGAAAAATACGAAAGGATAAATAGTATCACTAAGCAAATAGATCGGATTATGTAAAAAAAAATATTGTCAGATTTAAAGCATACATTTATCCTAAAAAAAATTATATATATATTTTTTTTTTTCTTGAAAACTATTGCAATTTATTTATTGCAATTTATTTGTTTTTGATGAAATGATCATTTTGCACACTCTAAGTTTCTCTTCTTTTTTCAAATAATATTCCTGCAAGAATGATGGATGATAAAAAAATGTTATAAATAAATATATATTGAAAATTACAACATGATGGATAAAAAGTTGTAAATAGTAATTCTGGTTAGTTTTTAAATTTCGAAGTATAATTCAACAATTTTAATATAAATTAAGTTGTGGTTGCATAGATCATTCATCATTATAACCATCATTTTTGTCATTTTTCAATTTCTTTTGTTTTTCTTTTTTCCATAACACACAAATAATTCCATGCAATTTATAATTATTCATGCAAAAATTTGATGTGAAAGAATCCTGAAAATATTTTCAGCCATCACTTAATCGATAAAAGCAAAAATATTTATTGAAAATACAATCAAAAATAAATTTCATTACTAATTAATATTCACAACTAATTTTAAAAAATCTGAATAGTAATGAATAATACAAATTTGTTGATCAATTGCTGTCAATGACCAAAATTTTTTTCCAATAGATATTGGTCAATATTGCTTTTTTAAAATTAAATTCTAACAAAAAACTTCAGCTCATAATTCAAAAATGTAAATGCTAAATGATCAAATTAAAAATTCTTCGCCACAATTCAATCAGTTCAAAAGATGACAAGTATATAATTAATTGGTAATGACATAACAAGAAGCAAGTTATTAATTTGGATTAATAAATCCAATTTTATACTTTTTAAAATTTTTCATTAAAAAAAATTATTTAAATCAAACATAATATATGCTTGCATATGAAATTCCAAATTACAGTACATATATAAAAATATAAATAAGTTCCAAACTACAGTAACTCTTGTTGACGATAAGTTATTCACTCAATTGTTCGTTTTGGAATGATTTCCTCAATTATATTTACCAATACAAACACATGCAGACACATACATATATTTGCTGTATATTTATTTTATACAGAAATTTTAAATAAGCTTAATTATGAAAAAACTCGTTAATTAAAACCTTCACTTTTCTTAAGGTATTTTAATTATAAAACTAGGAAAAAGAAGATCGAAAATAAAGGAAACAAAAATCCTCTCCCACAACTAAAATAAATCGAAGAAACGAAACGAATAAGTATATAGCTTCATTCATTCATTCGTTCATTCATTCAGTCACTCATTCATTCGATCACTCGTTCATTCATTCAATCACTCATTCATTCAATCATTCATTCATTCAATCACTCATTCATTTATTCAATCATTCATTCATACATTCATTCATTTCTATGGAGACGAGAAAATATTTTGAAAACAATAAATTTGTGTGAAATTTAAGAAACAAATGATGTTAATGAGTATGTACGCGCTCCATTCTACGCGTCGTTTGTCTATTTCCTTTTATCGCTAATCAATCTTCTCCCACAATTTTTGAAACTTTTTAAGAAAAAAAAGAAAACAGAGGAGGGAAAAACAACAACAATAATCATCAAATCTTGTTTTTTTTTTTTTTTTTTTTTATTCAGCATAATATTTTAGATAATATAATTGATAAAATGAAATCAATGAAAATATGTATGAGTATCCTTCTTTCTATTTTCATAGTGAAATGATTGGCAGTAGCACTATGCTGTTACAGAGGATTCGAAAAAAGCATCATTGATAATGGCAATTTTTGCTTCCAGTAAATTCCAATTTCAGATCAAGAAAAACAAAAGACCTGTATTTATCACGATACGTTGTGTTGTACCGTTTAAGCATGTTAAGAATTGAATTCCCGTTCATTGTTATCAGCAATAATAGAAGAAACATATCCGATAACTTGAACAATAAAGATTCGAAAAAAAAGACAGTATTGTTGTGTTGCTATTTCTCTCAAGCATTCTTCCCGCCAGATAGGAAATCCGAATATTTGAAATGGAATTATAGCACCGGAACTCGAATTAACTATTCAGACACGATTTCAGTTTTACTTATTAATGCTAGACATAAAATCCCATTCTTTGACCGTATTTCTTTGTTTGCCAAGGATTTTATTTTTCTGGCCAAATTTTGTTTCATATGTCATGCATATCATATGTAATTTCTTTATTTTCTGGATACTAACATTGTTTTTAGCTCCAACTAAGTGAACGGTTGGTATTATTCTTCGAGATTTCTAATTCTTTGATCCAAGAAGCTCTCGAACAAGACCCCCAACATCAGTAGTTAAACCAATCTTTTAAAACTACACAACTGGGTCCATACCAATATCACTCAACTCAGTTCTGCAAGATTTATACCCATCACTTCCCTATATTGGAATCAAATGAAATTTCACGACAGTCTTCAGCGAGTGAGTTCTGTATTCCTCTCTAAGCAAATCTCATATATGTTAACAGCCAAACTGGCATCATTTTTTACACAATTTCAAAGTTATCTTATCCACCTTCATTTCATATTATAATGCAATAAACAAGTACATTTAAAACGCACTTGAACATCTTTAATTTTGATACCAAATTTTTGGAACGATTACGAGAGAACGATGAACAATCAATAGCAGTTATAACATGGATGATATGGTCGATCATGCGAAACGAATTGCTTGTATCGACAGGTATGAAGACACGCACATACACATACAGACACATATGCGCACATATGCACATGCACATATACACATACACAACACACACACATACAATACGTACATTCGGACCTAACCACATATAAATCACCGTTATCATGCTCAACATGATGCCGGAGTACTATTTTAGATAATTCATGCAAAGCGAAACCCATGGCAGTTCTTAAAAAGTGATCCCAAAAAGGTCTCACTGGAAATGAATTCCGGAAAAGATATACTGAGAAATGAATGCAGGATGAAAAGAACTCCAGAAAAATTTAGCGGAAGAATGGTTTCAAAAATTTTTTTGTTTGTAAAATAAATAGTCACAAAAAAATTTCGTACAAAGACTAATCAAAAGTTCAAAAAAAAAAAAGTTACCAAAAGATGTTTTCGCGTAAAACTGCAAAAAAGCAAACTCCTGAGGAAATTTTTCTAGGCTAAAAATGAATATATTTCGAAAAAAAAAAAAAAAAAAAAAAAAAAAAAAAAAAAA
>KZ269985.1:125995-139670 GCA_002249935.1 Onchocerca flexuosa | reverse complement strand
AAAAAAGGCTAAAGATGAATATATTTCGAAAAAAAAAAAACAAAAAAAAACAAAAAAACAAAAAATTGTTTTATAATTGCAACTCACAATACGAAGACGAAAGATTTTATGGGAAAAAAGGATGACAATTAAAGAATCTTACAACATTAAACATACAATTGAAAGAGCAGCGCTTGGAAGAGGAAACAATGGCGAGGTGAAAACAAATCAAAAATTAAAAACAAAACGGAAAAAATTTAGAACTAGGGAAAAATTTTCTCTAAAAGATAAAAGTAAAGCGTTAACGGTGCCATTGAATTTATATTTTCCTCATAATAAGATTTCAAATGAAAATAATGATCATATCGTTGTCGATATCTAGCTATATTCAAAAATCTGAAGCAAAGTTGAATCCCAATTGACGGCGCGGCGGCTGCGGCGGCCCATTATATCCATATCCACTAAGGCTTCCTCCTCCATTACCATTACCTTTGAAACCGCCATTTATCTGACTGTTATTACCATTACCGGCATTTCGAAAGCCAGAACCACGTGATGTAACGTTGGAAGCACTGCTTCGACCACCTGAATTACCAGATCCTCGACCACTATTGCGAGGTGCGCCACGAGAATTTCGTGAGTCATCAAAACTATCCCGTTCCTGACGTCGAATGCTACCACCAGTGCGACCACGTTCTGCATCGGAACCTCCTTTTACGCCGCCATTTCCAAAATCATTACGTTGAGTAACACTGCCTTTAGCACCACGCACTTGTCGACGTTCATCTCCACGAGCTCCAAATCCATTCACCTGTTCAACGCCATTGATAAAACTATTCTGAGCTCCATCCGAGCGTCGCTTCGACGACACCTCTGGTTTCGCCTCTAAAAATAAGAACTGTTGACAATGTTTTAAAGAATTCAATATCAAAATATAAAACTAGGTAACTTCGAAACATTACTAATTTCCTTCAATATGTTCATTCTTGTTGTGCGATATGATGCTTAACATCTTTGAGACTACATCATTCATTATCAAACAGTAGTAGAGCGCTACGGTCTTCATCTCCATTTCCAATAAATCAGACAACGAGACAAATTAATTTATTCTTCAAAATAATAGTAATCCTAAAAGCTGGCTATCCATGCTTTTGTTTGCTAATTCTCATATGAATCATCAATTCAAAGACTAAAAACCGACAGTATAGTGAACAAAATATGGATCGTACTTTTCATCACCACGAACTCCTCCCAGCTGCCCCTCGAGGCAAGCAAATAAAGTCTCTTCCTTCATGAAAAACAATCATGAAAGCATTTTATCTTCCCTCATATTTACACAGCTTCATTGTAGAGCTAAAGTAAATTAGTAAATCGGAAAAATCTTTTCTTTTTCACTGGATAGCAATCGTTTCCACAAAAATGGGGAGATTTCCTTTAAAATAAATGACTATCGCTGAAAATTTACCAGAGAGATGAAATCTATTGATATCTAAAAAATACTTAGAAAATTAACGAAAAAATCTAACCAGTACGCCAAACACCATTATGATTAGGGCCATTGACGGTATTTGTAGGATCTTCTGGAACGGCCATAGCTGGAAAAGGAATTGGTGGTGGTGGATCACGTACAAGTGCTTTCGGATCGATCCCCCCCTCAAAACCAAACTCCGTATCACCTGCTTGATTCATATCACCTTCTGTATAGTTCTCCATTGATCCATTGGCAACATGTACAAAAACTACCTAAAAAAGTCTTTGCTTGCAAATAAAAATCACTTTTAGTAAACAAAGATGTTTACAAAGCACCAAGCCACTACATAATTACATGCAATGCGCAACTGAATCACTGGTAAGATGTAGCTGTTCTGCAGCGAGAGACGAGACTAAAAACGATTGCAAATGTTACCTTTGGATCTTTCTTCGGCTGTTCAACCTCAGATTCCATTGTAGGCTCATCAGATTTAACAAGTTGATCCTTCTCCTTAACATTACGACGCATATGCCCGGAATTTGCAATTTTCTCTAATAATTCCCTAATTTGAATTCCTAAAAATACAAACAGTAAAAAAACAGTAACTGGAATAAGTTTCATAAATTTCTATCACCAGTGAACACAAATGTATCAACCGAAACATAAATTCTTCATAACTAGTTAGTAATGGAGAGATTATTACCTGAGAAATCATTCAAAATTTTTTCTTTACTTCCTACAAGAATCTTATGTGCTAATTTCGAGCCATCCGTGCATTTCTTTTTGAAATCCATAAGGATATCTACTTCACCGCATTTCAAACCGAATGGTTCCGATAAATTTTCAATCACTTTGCACTCCTCCTCGGTAATTTTCTGAAACAATAGCATTAATGTGATATGTGAGAATTTAGTGAGCAGAAATTTGCATATTGTCGAAAATACCGATAACTACCCAATTCAGAAAACACATTTCAAAAAACAATGACACCTAATGAGATTAGAAAATACCACTGTCTGCATTTTGCAGAATCCTGTACCTATCTAAGTAAAAGAAAGGCATAAAAGAATAAATATATTCAAATTTACCGCTTCATTATCCGTTCCATTCAAAAAGACATCCTTAACTTCCACTTTGCCGAATCGCTCGATAACATTTTGAAAGTAGATGAAATCCTCCAAACGTTTTCGCTCATGTTCAGCAAGCTAAGATAAAACAAATTTATACCATTTTCTAATATTCCAAAGCAGGCAATTGAATTGCAAACTCTTATCAAAACTTCTGTCCAAATTATTGTTTGTTTTACTTATATGCATCACAGAAATCTTACCATGATTACTAAAATCTACGTAGACTCAAAATGATGCTCTGAATACTACAGAGAGGAGATCGTATGTCGAGCTCGTACAGTCCTAGTTTCTCCGCAATATTTCTCATTAATACTTCCTTAAACCTCAATTATTAACTAAATAATTATATCCATCCGTCATTCAGAGAGCGAACAATGTCAGCTTTCCAACAAATTTTACTCTTTTTTGTAATTGAAATGACACCTCCTGTATGTTTCTTCATCGAAAGATAATCTACATTTCCAAATGTATTATATTCATTATTCTATACTGCATGAGCTAATAAGGAAATATGATCTGATAATTTACATTTCTAAATGTATTATATTCATTATATACTGAACTTCTATGTTATGAATGAGAAGTATGGATATAACATCATAATACCATAAACCTGAAAAGTAACAAAAAAATATCTGAACAAACTAACGTCTTTCTTCATTCCATCATCCCGTTGTTTGATGCCGCGAAGGTATTCCTTTTGCAGTGATTGCAAGATCCTGCTAATATCTTTCAGAAATTCTAGCTGTGTCTCAACTTCTCCGATACAAAATCGAGCTTCGATCTGCTGCTCGCTAAGTTTTTTACCTTCTTTCAAATCCGCCTCGTATTGCAACAAACGGCTCTGAAATATCATTCGGTGGAAATCAAATAATGATCAATAAGTTTTCCGCATTATAATTAGAAATTTAATGATGAGGAATTAGATGAAAATGGATTTTCAAAAAAGAATTAGTGAAATGAGCGAAAAAATCATTTTTGTTATGAAGTAATGAAAAAATAGAATAGTTTTTGTAATGAAGATTGCATGTCTACATAATTTCAACACTACATTAATCGCAGTATGTACCTTACGCTTTTCCAGGTTTCGGCGTCGTTTGTCGAATGCAAACTGGATACCTGCATAAGGATTTGACAAGATGCTATCAGCAGTGCACTGGATGCTTTCCGGTCCCTTCATGCCTGGAAGAAAGTTTTTTGAAATATTACAGAACGACGAAATATTTTACAACGCTGCTTGCTTAGAACACGATATGAATTCCCCATCCAAACATCGATTATAATTAAATCTCGTCCTCATCTCAATACATAATTTCAATAAAAATTGCTAAAAATCATTCTTGAAATAACTTTCTTCCCTTCTCAGGATATAAAACGAAACGAGGGTTGTAAAACTCCACATTATAAATTAATTTCAAGATGGGAGGAAAAAAGAAATCAAATGTTCTTTTCTTTCATTTATTCCTACTATTCTTGGATTCATTATATCCACTTATCTTACAATCATTTTATCTGAATTGATTCCTTTTCTTCGGAACTAAAATTTTCCAATATCGTTTGAATTCAAGTTAACAACGAAATTTTTTTCAAAATTTAATTGCTTCCTAAAAAGAAACCAGTTTTTTTCTCATTAGCAAAATAATGACGAACGGCAACTCCGCGAGATAAACTGAGATTCCTTCGAAGTCGAGTCGAAATCGAAGTAAAATAAAAATGAGAGAAAACTGGAATACCAGTAGTGATAAGCGTGGCATAGCTGAACAGAACATCCCCGAGAACAGGCGAGAGACAACAGCTTGCAAGACATACATTGAAACGTAATGAATATTGAGAGTAGGTGAACGGAAGAAAAGGGAGGAAGATCTGAGAGGAAACGATGGGGCAAAAATTTGCATAAACATGCTTTTGCTTTTCTCTTATTCTCCTCTTCACACCTCGCCGCTATGCCGAACGAATATAAGAATGACGACATTGCATGCTTAAAAAAGTTAAATCAAGGTACCCCGACTTAATGTTGAATCTGAAAAACAGCGAAAACCGGATGTATTGTCGGATTAGAATCAGAGGAAGATATTAAATATCAGATTTCGACATTTTAAAAGGAACTAAAATTTATGAACAATTTCTATAAGTTTCGTACCTATTTCTAGTTTATTTAGACTAAATTTAAAAAAATCAAATAACAAGCACTGTCTTTTCGTACGTGTAGGACAAATGTGAAGCGACATGAATGGCTTGCACTGACTTTTACTTGCTTTTGTTCTTGACGAAAACTCAAAACTGAAATTTCAGCATATTCGAGAACACTCAGGGACCCATCACTGAATCCTGAATCGGTGTTGAAAGGCCTGATATCAGTCCACAATAACGCGACATCGACCGCAAAAACCAAATAAACACCGAAGACCATAGAATTAACCACTTCCCTGCTTGTTTAATAATAGTCGGAACAGCAACTTCTCCTCGACCTCTGACCCCCAAAAATCTGCCACAGCTCACCAACAACAAAGCCACCAAACTATGCCCTGCCTCTCCCTCAACAACCAGGAAAACAGCCCACGCCCAATTGACGATCAGCAACGTCGAATTGTGAAACAGTCGCGAAGTGCAACGAAATCGTCCATCTTTGAAGCAGAATTTAAGCCGTGGTAAAGCTCAAATATCTAGTTAACGGATTTGAATATTTAATTAACCTTGATTCAGTTTATCTTCCGGTAGTCAATTCCAAAAGCCAAAAATTAAGAGATACCCAGACTTCAATAAATCGCTTTCAATAAATAGTTAAAATTTACTGAATCACCTCTAACAAATAGCAACAGAAAATCACGTCATTTCCATAATGGAGGCATAAAAGGTACGTTATACTTCAGTAAATGATTCCAGCAAGAAATTTACCTCCAAATTTGTCTTTAGACCGAAGTAAAACTTGAAATTTTTCCCCGAAAAAAGAAGTCCTTATAAGCGCGATACGTATTTCCGGAAACCGGAAATACGAATACCCGTTAAAATTATGAAGGCAAATTCGTGGAGTAAATCTGATCACCTTGAACGTGGCGCTCTAACGAAGAAACAGCTATGGAAACGGTATCCACGTCGGCGGCAATTGCAATTTAAATAGGATTAATCACAAGTTTATAAAATATAAACAACATTCTTATCTGTAAGTGGATGACATTGCTTATTACCTATAACGGTTATTTCATCGAATGTCTATTCAAGAATTTCCGTTTATATTTACAAATCATTGTTATATCGTAAAATACTATATATGCCGATAGAACTAATCATCTTTGAGGTCACGAGAAAGTGGACGTAAATGACGTAAGTAACGGAGGACAGGGAAAATTTCAATATTTTATAAGCTTCCTGAAAATAATTTTTTTTCTTAGCTGAAACTATTCTACGGAACAACAACTGATGTTAACTAGTAGCAAAGTTTGGTATTCGTGACGTATGGATAAGCTGCACCGTATGCTAATTATTCTAAAGTTCGTAAGTTTCAATCCGATTCCGTCATATTTTCTCACTATTAACTTGTATATTCATTTTCCGCTAATATCAGAATTATCGTCAAATATCAATTTTGCAAACATCTTGCTTTTCAAGATTTATTGTACAGAATATTCTATCTTTTGTTCATTAACAATTCGAATTTTTCATTTTTCACGTTTTATGAATGAATCATACCTACATGTATTTATTATATTTATTATATTTACACGTAACGCTAACAACAACACTTGGAATTTTTAATTTACAAACATCTATACTTGTATATAACTATATCAGATGCACACGTGTAAGCTACACGTACGATGAAACTTTTAAACTTACCTGTATATAACTAATATATCCACACATGTGTAAGCTATACGTACGACGGAACTTTTAGACTTACACACATCTACACCTGCATAAGACTACGTCACGCCCACGCGCGTGTAAGTTACACGTGTGCACGTGTAAATTAGATGGATGAGGATACACACGGCTATCGTTTCGTGCAATGAGACAGTCGTATGACAGCAAAAATCGATGCACTGCAGCGTATATATATGTGTATATGTGTATGTATGTATATATGTGTGCATATGTTCGCGTGGCATCCCAATGAGTGCAGGCTGCACCTTTCCTGTGCTCATCTAATAATGCGCTTTATCACGCATATTGCGCTTGCACAAACTGGTTGTGCGATGGGCGCACGTGGATGTGCACTTCATGCATTTCGTATATTGCACTGTATGAGTTATATAAGCCGTTTCGATCTGAAGATAATTCCTAATTAAGATTTGAATGATGGTGCGACTTGTGAATATTGTAACGTACGTGAACGAAAAGGAATGTAAGGATAATTTCTCCTTCGAATTTGCATGATTTAATTTCAGATTATGGTGATGAATAGTTACACACTGTTACCATGAAGAGAGCGGATCGTTTACGAGAGGTTGGTCATTTTGTGAAATTTCGCAGTCTTTTATTAAAAATTTTCCAGCTTTAACGAAGATTGATTTCTTCGTAATATCTTGATGAATATTTTTTAATTTAGCAAGGAGGATGTTTAAAGTCGGTTTTAGTGGAAATCTGGATAATCCTGATGTAACAGACTTGTAAATTTGTGAAGGGAAAACAAGAGAGGATGTTTCTGGGAGTTTCCTTTTCTTTTTTTTTTAAACGTTAATTAGATTTCACTTTTTGACTGCAGGATAGTTTAAATGCTTATTAAAAAACCAATTCCTTTTTTTTTATGACAATTTTTTTTGACATATAAATTCATAGCTTTTAAACAATATAGCCTGGAAATTTCTTACCGCGGGGTTAGAACTGGAAGAGTTGAATTATGTCTAGCTTCAGAAGTTTAAGGAAGAAGAATTAGAAGAAGTGGTTAACATTATAAGCTAGCTACATTTTTTTGGAACTGATGATGTACAACGATACCTCGTTTTCTGTTACTTTGCGAGATCTGCTTCCTTATTGGCTGGGAAGTTCTAGTTTTGATTCGTTACATGATGATATGTGAAATTCAGGTTGAAGAGGCTGATGATGTGGTTACTGAGAAATGCAAAATTTTGGCTGATTTATTGAAGAATGCAAAATGCACTGTCGTATATACCGGAGCCGGAATCAGCACGGTGTGATTTCGCTTTTTAAAGATTTTAATGGAGTTTTTTTTTCCTTTATTTACGTAATATATTTTCTTTTTCTTTTTCGAATTACATACAAGATTGAAAATCATCGATCGAGTTTAGAAAATATCAAATAAGTTAGGCAGTTTCAAATAGTGCAAGTAAGTTATAATAGCTTATACAAATGAAGTTTAAATTGATAACATCAAAAAAACAAGATTTCAAACGATAATTTACTTATGAATCGGAGTATTGAGAAGGAATCGTTTAAATAATTTCTTGTAATATTCCAGGCAGCATCAATACCAGATTATCGAGGTCCTAATGGTGTTTGGACTTTGGCTGAAAAAGGAATCGTATCTTTGAAGTTTGTTTTTAATGTTGATCTATTTCTTGATATTGTTTCAAAATCTTATTATGGATCTCTTGTATGTGCAACATCATTTGCCTGCTGTGTTACGTGATTGTAACGGATGGCTAATTCGTCTGATCGTTTTTATTTAATTGCTTATATTACTTTCGCGTTTCTTGTCTCGATACTAAAGTCAAAGTTGATGCAATTTTGATTTTAACTTTAGATGTGCGAATCCAGTGGAATCGGGACCAACTGTAAGCCATATGATATTGAAGGAAATGTGTCGAAGTGGATTGGTGCGACACATACTCTCACAGAATTGTGATGGTCTTCATTTGCGTTCAGGCTTACCACAAAAAATGCTTTCTGAAATTCATGGAAATATGCATATTGAAGTATGTCAGCATTGTGAACCACCACGACAATATGTCCGTCCTTTCGATGTCACTGAAAAAAGTCAGTTCAGGTCAGCTTTGGATGATACTTTCTTTAAAAAATTTTATTCATTTCTTTACAAATTCATGTAACCTATATTTTACTCTTAATTTTTTGTTTAAAATTTTGCTGAGCAAAATCTTTATAGTATTGCATAAAATTTCCATTCCTTATGCCCTTGTTTTATTTCTTTTTTTCCTTTTTTTTTTTTTTTTTTGATATTTATATACTTTTATGTAATTACATAAGTTTTTGCATGTTCTTTAATTCTGTAAGAATGAAACATTCTGAATGCTCCACTTTAGACGTCATGGTACTGGACGCATGTGTGTAATGTGCAACAATGAGTTAACGGATACAATTGTGCATTTTGGTGAGGCTGGTAAAGTGCCATGGCCATTAAATTGGAATGGAATTATTTCCTTAATTGATCGATGTGATCTCATTTTGTGTATAGGAACAAGTTTGGCTGTCCTTAAAGAATATCATTTTTTGTGGCCGAAATCAAGAAGTGGTACACAGGTTCGTTGCAGTAATAATGTCATTGATCTGTATTTTTCCTTTGTCCGTTGTGATCTTTAGTGTTTAGCTGATAAATTATACTTTTTATAGATAGCCATTGTAAATCTACAATGGACACCAAAGGATAGATTATCTTGTTTGAAAATTAATGCAAAATGCGACGTCGTTATGGAAAAATTGGCCAGCCTTCTCGGAATTTCAATTAATCATTATTGCCGGTGAATCATTATTTATGCTTACTTTACTTTGTGGATATATTTTGAGCGAATAATTTATGCTGTCTAAATTCTGTTTTCTTCATATATTTGAATTCAACGTATGGTTTTGATATGTTAAAACTTCGAAATTTATTGTTCACTATAGGAATTGTGATCCGGTGCTTAATCCTAAACGGAGTGTACGTGTTTGGGAGTTAAGGGAACGTTTAACGGATTGTACTTGTCGAAATCGTATGTCGCGTGCAACTGTTCAACAGCAACCTTCAAAAGGTATTCCTGGATGGTGGGCATTTGAAATTCAAAAAGCAATAAAGAGATCTTCACAAGGTTAGTTTCCTAAAGCTTTCTAGTTGTAATTATTTCGAAGACGGTTTAGACAGCTCATTGTTGTACACATCAATCCAGTGCATTTTTTAGCATCGCGCGGAAGCTCTAGAAAGCGTCATTGCTCGAGCAACTCCCAGCGTAGTGATTCCTCAGATGTCCCTTATGATTCAGTTTCGGGAAGTTCAGATGATGCGAAGAACATCTTAGATAATGCAGTCTTATCGGCAAAAGGACCAAATTGCGAAACAGTGAATAAGAAAGAAGTATTTATAAGTAGCAGCGAAATAAATCCGCTGGAAATTTTAACTAGTGAGAATTCTAGCGATTCATCTGAAAACTCTCTTGAAACGTCATGTCCGGATGGTAGTGTTGTGGATCCAGCGGTTGCCGAGTGTTTATGTAGTATATTACTGTCGCTTAAGAAGGAGCCGAAGTCATTATCGGTAACTTCGAAGGTGCAAAATGTGGTACCTAATACCATATCTGTCTGCACATAGCTGTTTATAATTACTTATGCATAGGGATCTGCTGTTGTTTTTATTTTGTTAAGACAACATATTGTGATCCGACTACATGTTATTCTCTATTTTATCATATTTAACATATTCCGACTGAAAAGCGTTCGATTTCGCTTCTCAAATTCTTATGCAGATTTGTTTTATCTCTTTGTTATTATTTTTCATAATTTGCTTCTGAAAATTTCTATAAGTATTCTATTTATTTTTATAAATTTGATAATATTAGCAGGCTTTCTGGATTGTTTCAGAATAACTGAGAAAATTCATGCATTTTCTGTCATTTTTATCTTTCAGTCATTGAAAACTGTACCATATCTTTTAATCAAAAGATAGATTAAAGCATATAAGTAACTATTCATGCAGCAAATAAATTCTTTGTGCGAATGAAACGGATTATAACGGAGTTAGATTTATATTATAATTTAAAAACTTCCACAATCTTTGTTTAAGTTCGCAAAATTTGCATTTATTTGCCGTCATTTACTCTCTCATCCAAATAGACTTAAAAATATCTTAATCGTTCTCGCCTCTTTTTCATTTGTTCTATGATTGATGGTATCAAAATTGCTTTCCATGTGGTGTTTACTCCTTTTTTTTTTTTTTTTTTTTTTTTTTTTTTTTTTTTTTAATTTTATTATCATTTTCTGTTATGGTTCATGCAGTTTTCATATGTTTCATCGTATTTTATCCATTTTATTATTTATACACGTATAGCTGTATTTCGTGAAATTAATCATAAAGTTTTTCTTTTTGTTAAATTATGTCTTTCTTATTGACTGGAACTGAAATTTGATTACTCCAAGTGACTGGAACTCGAATTTGATAACTCTAGGCAAGTGACTCTTGAAACAATTGTGTCTGACATATTTTAAGAAAATTTCGAAATTCCGAATAATTTAAATATTCGTAGTCAAGAAGAATATAAGAAATATTATTACACAAACATTGCGTATTTATTTCCAATGAAACTCTTAGTATTTTGTTAACCGTTTTGTTAATGTGTGTGTTACATACATATTCGATATGATCATCACATGTTTGAGAACAGGAAAGAATTAGACAGTTCTGATCTTGAAATTCAGCCTGGATTCACAATATCATTTTTTGGTTCAAATTATACATGAAGAATTCAGATATCGTTCTTGAAATATTCACCAGATTCAATTAATCTCAACTGTAATTGATGGGAGGATTCTCATCGAGTACTGTCTAAATTTTTCACAGAATAATTTTAATCTCATTGAAATGATTAATTTCTATGTCTTGATATGCTTGTTCCTATCACAAAGAATTTGAAATTTTTACTTTAATACTTAGTAACCTGAGAACAACATGTTTGATTCTATTTGGAATCTATATTTTGCTAGGCAATGATGTAACTTCAAGTTATCTCTCTGTTATTTACTTAAAATTTTTATTGTATCAATGTATCGAGTTCTTTCAAAATTTATCCAAGTATAAATGATTTGGTATTTCGGGAAAAGTAATTTAAAATTGAAAAAAGAGCTGGATATATTACGAATATATTTCATTTGCCTTTTCTTGCAGTTTTGCGTATAACATAAAATTTTTCAGATTTTAATTAGTGCAAAACGAAATATGAAGAAAATTAATCTAGTTAAGCATTTGTTAAGTTTCAATCGATTTTTTTTCTCATTCTGTCCTTCTTTGTTATTTTTGAATTATTACATAAAACATATAAAGAACAATGATATCAAAAAGCAGGATAAATTGATGAATTAAAAGGAAAATTATTGCTTTAAAGATGACATCTGTCAAATGAGCATATTAGCAAAAATAAATGCTTTATCACTAATCGAAGCAAATTTAAATGGAGGAAAATTATAATAATATCAATATATGTGCTCGACATTCTTATGCAAGATATAACTTTGCAAGAAACTCAAATTTTATATTTAATATCAACAGTATGATATCATTGTTAAACTTATCAGCAAGATAGAAAGGATCAAAGAATGCTTGTGTTATGGGAAAAGCGGGAAGTGATAAATTAGTCAGCGAATGTATGTTTCGAATAGCTAAGATATTTATCAAGCGCAAATAATTATAATTAACATGCAACAATCCACCTTTAAAAGTTTTGTAGATGAATTAAATGCATAGAGAGAGCAAATAAATGAGTTAATTAAATTTGAACTTTGAAAATTTTTAAAATTTCCTTTTCTTTGGTTTTAAAATTAAATTAAGTTTAAGGTTTTATCCAGTCCTTTTTTTCACTCGTCATTCTTTGAAATACGTACTAAAATTGAAACAGACTACTTCAAATGAATTCCAATTTAAAATATTCAAAAAAGCTTATTAACCATTCGCTCAGTTTTATTTTATTCTCAAGACTGTAAGTATCATCATTGATCAAACGATACTAATGATTCGTGAAAAACAAGAAACGCAACAGCTGATGAAAGTTTTAAAATGAATTTTTTGAATTTTTGAAAAGAAGAACAAAATCTGAAAATTAAATAGAACTAAACTTCAAATACCAAAATAAAAAAAAAAAAAAACGATTTTGGAAATTAAATTAACAAAACAAAAAAAAAAAAATCAGTGGAGGTAGCATAAACGAAAAAACTTCGAAAGTTTATTAAATTCAAAATTATCTAACTTGAAAGTTTCTTGATTGATTTACGAGTAATTTTACTTTAAACATTAATTTTGAACATTAATTTAAGATCCAGAATGAATTTACCGGTTTACTAAAATAAGAAACTTCAGTATCCTTCTTCATCCGAAATGTTGAAACCATGCGAGATATAATCAGGAAAATCTTAATTAATTATGTCATTATAATTCATTCATACATGTGCTTCTCGTCTTCCTATTGATGTAATATTCCTGCGAATATATTCATTCTGTAAATAAATTATTGATATAATTTCAAATGGGAAAAATAGTTATCGAAAATTTTGAAAAATTCAAAAAATGTCAAAAAATATTAGTAATAATACTTGATCTCGAGAAAAAACATAATAAAAATCTTGCAAATCAATCGATAATTTATCTTTAATCATTGTGTATTTTTCGTAGAAGTATGTAATTTACTTCAATTCACTTTAATTTACTTCAATTCTGTTACGTGTAATTTACCTCAATCTGTTCTTCAGATGTTACCGTACGTGAAGAAACTCCACTATCTCTTGCCGTAGCTTTGGTTTTACTTCGTTGCCATTCGTCATGTTTCCAAGGTAGTAACGTTTTACTAGGCCTCACGTTACGTCGTTTTGGCATTGACGTTTCTTCACGTTTCTGCATTCTAAATTAGTTTGCAATAATGTCGTAGGATATATTATAATGTGAATTTTCTGAAACTTCAAAGTTTTAAATTCAGTTTTTTAAATTTCAGAAAACAAAAACTAATTTCAAATGTACTAGTTAGTACGATCATACTTATAGTAAAACAGATATCTGAAATTAATACTTTTCTGTGATAAATTAATAAAGCAATTACTAACATTGTAAATATGATAATAAGTAGAATAATGAAGATCACAGCAATACCGAGAAGGCAGCCAAGTACAATGGTCCAAATACGAAATGCCGGGGAGATGTTATCCTGTTATATTTTTTAAAATTTTAAAA
>KZ269985.1:52922-63043 GCA_002249935.1 Onchocerca flexuosa | reverse complement strand
AACTCCATGGATAAAGCGGCCGTTACTAATTAGTATAGAAAAAGAAATATCTGCTGATTTTTTTGTTTTAAAAAATGATTGAATAATACTATTATTAAAAATGAGAAATTTAAAAAGTTATGAATTATAATTGGAAGATGAAAAGAATCATTATTAAAATCAATATCAATCATTCTTGGCAAAAGAATCATTACGGAAAATTTCATACATAATAAGAAGACTAATTTAAAATTGTAGCATTATTTACAGATTCAAAATGATATAAAATATAAAGTTTAAGAGCTTAAACAATTCGAATTTTTCTCCATTTTAAAAAAAAAAAAAAAAAAAAAAAAAAGAAAAAAAAAAAAAATAAAAAAAAAAAAAAAAAAAAAGAGGAAATTTCTAGGATAATCGGCAGCTAGCAAGTTATCGGATATTTGATATAAGTAGAAATGACGAAGTTAGGGAAGTAAACGATATAGATGGAATAATTCAATTTTTCAAATTCAATCGTTTCAGTAAGAAGTGTTTTGTTTATTACTGAACTAAATTTAAGTTATTAGTTGTCATGGAATCGTTGGAAGTAAGTTCATGCCAAAGGGGGTGTTAGGTAAATTTAACAATTTTTGATGGATATGAATAGAATTTGCAAAATTTTTCCTTAAATTTAATCTGAAATCTATCAAACTTTTCCGTTTCCACTAATTATTAATAGCAATGATTTTACTTATTTTTTGGTTAAAAATACTACAAATAATTAAAATGTTTAGTAAACAAATTGGTCCCATGAATCAGTTTCAATTTTTTAAATCCATTTTAAATTTAAAAAAGAAATTTTAAAAAAAAATTCATTTTACCTTTCAAAACTATTTAAACGTTGAATTAAATAGCCTAAAATGATTTTTAAGCGTTGAACTAAATTAATCAGAATGAAAATCGAACAAATCCATTTACTGATGAAAAGAATGACAAAAAAATTTTTCAATATTTGTAGAAAATAATTTTGTGCAAAACGATAACAAATATATCATAAAAAAGATGTACTGATAATATTGAAATGATGGTGACAATTTTCATTGTATCAAAACCGACTATAATAGATTGTTAAATACTTCATAAATTTTAAACCAACTATAAAATAGGAGGAAATTTATATCCCATTTGTTTCCAACCCATACATTATAAGATTAATGATAATCAGTAAAATGTAATTCATCCAACGCTAAATTCCGCCCATCATTATCCAGCATTTTTGCTATTACAATTACATCAATGACATCAATGACAATTGTTGATAACCATTTTACTAATGGATCAAGTCTGGACATGTTTATTGCTCATTCCATTTCAGTGCTTTTAACGATTAATTAAATTATACCACCCACTTCCAATATCAAAGCAATTCGCAGTACACACACATATAAATGTATGACTTTCCAGTCTGAATAATTTGAAATTACGCGTAATTAGATAACGCGCTAATTATTATAAAATGAATATGGTAGAATTTCTCCGAAAAAAAAAAATAAATCAACATCTACTTGTTAAATACTAGATCAATTATTCCATTGATGTGTGCGAAAGAGAAATTCCAGATTAATACTTTAATACAACATCTCATTTTGCTATGAAATTTAAAAATATTCAAATGAAGTTTTATATTTTTGATTGTTAAAACTAATAAAGATAATTTGCGGAAGAAAGAAAATAAGGTGATATGATAGTGATTGGATAATGAAACACATTTTTCCATTTTTCCAAATTTTTTGATTAATCTGAGATTTAAAGAATATCATAAATGGATTGTTATAATCATGTTGTATTTTTTTTTTCTCTTTGGAAAGATAAGGGAGAAAAATAATAAAAAAGTTTAGAAATATTTGTTATAAAATTTTTCTGAAAATGTCATTTCTCATATCAGCATAATCTTGTGGGAATTCTACCCCAATTTTTCTCAAACTTCTTTTCA
The DNA here is from genome assembly GCA_002249935.1 of Onchocerca flexuosa. Classification (NCBI taxonomy): domain Eukaryota; kingdom Metazoa; phylum Nematoda; class Chromadorea; order Rhabditida; family Onchocercidae; genus Onchocerca; species Onchocerca flexuosa. The sequence continues at coordinate 61,092 of KZ269985.1, read as the reverse complement.
TTTATTACACTTTTCAACTGTTTAAATGTATTTACATACTTTTGATCTGCATGATAAAACATTTAAAAAGACAAAATTTAAAAAACTTTGCCCTCTTCAATCATTTTAAAGATCCGAATGCCAATAACCATCCGTTCTATTTGATGGTTTAAATTATTTAATAGATGATGATAATATTCTGATATTGAAGAATAATCACTGCTTCGTTCATGTAATATTTAATCTTTTGCATTATGCCCAAATGAATATGTCTAATTCAATTATTAATGAAAATAATTGTTCTCCGATGAGAAAAATTTATTTCTTTTGACATTCACAAGACAATCAGATTTCTTTAATCAAATATTGCAGTTAATAGTTCACTCGACTGATAAATAAATGAATAGCATGATAATCATGTTGACTAGTAATAGTATGCAGTAATTAACACTGAAAATCTTTCTCGGTCAAACATATTTAAATATACACTTACAGCCTATTCGCATAAGAATTTTATAAGCTCATGTATGACTACTTTTAAAGTGTTTAGATATATTTGCATATTTTTGATGCCTTCATAGTAAAAAATCTGAAATCGCAAAATTTACTTCGAAAATTGATAAAGTTGATCATAGATAATTTTTAAAAAGCATGTAATTCAGAAAAAAAAGAAACCTCAAATTAAAAGAAAAAAAAGAAAGGAAGTAATCACTGAAGGAAGAAAAACTGAGAAAAATAATTTAATCAAAGAATGCGATTAACACTTCATCACATTTAATGTGATAATGTAACAAAAGTAAACATACAAGTAAGAAAACGGAATGAAGTAACCAAGGAAACAAGTTAATGATAGCAAGCTATGAGGAAAATAAAAAAATTTAAATTAGATTCAGTTGAATAATATGAAAAACCAATTTAACAAGGAAGCAAAAAAAATTACTGAAAAGTGCAGTTTATCGAAAATATTGTTTGTATTTTCGTTCCACCATTATAGCTTACCTTAAAATCTAGCTTTTGAGCTTTTATATATAATATATCACCAGAATAAATAAAATATTTTGGAAATCCAATTCAAATGATCTCGAAATTTCACATATATTCTTATCTTTGTATCCGGTTTTCAACTTGTCTTCTCATTATTCCTATTTTCCTCCCCCGAAATCAGTATTATCCTTCAGTATCAAATTATTTTAATGGCAAATTAGTAAAAACTTTTTGACAATGACTTTTTTAACGACGCAGTTTTCTAAAAATTTTTTCAGCTTCCTTTTCTCTTTCTTCTTTAAAGTTTATTTCTGTGAGTTACTGAAATGCACGACGCAATTTCAGAATGCATTATAGGAATAAAAACAGATAAATATCATAACATTACAATATAGCTCGATTCCTAAAATGATTTCAGTAAACTAATAAATAATTTTTTCCGTAGTCTAGAGAATCTTAAGTACAACTATGAATTATATGAATTAACAAAAGCATGGCAACCGAGAAAGAAAATCGACCCGAGGTATAAATCCTGATAAATCGACAAAACTTTTCAGTGCAAGGAAAATTAATTCGTCTTATTCTTGAAAAGAAACAGTTTTCCGCTGATTAACTGAAAAGAGATAATTTTTATGCTCAAATAAGATACGATGATGACGTGAACGAAATAAAACTTTAATATATAATCATTTCCTATTCGATCATTTGATGTAACACATTTTCCGGAGAGTAATTTGATCCTATGAAGCATATGGTAGGGATGATTGGATAATATGGAACATGCATTTCTTTGACAATTCCCGAAATATTTCGTACGTTTCGCATTTCAACAACAGTTATTGAATAGATGTCAATTAGGCATTTTGGTGAAATATGCAGGTTTGGACCTAATGATCAAAATGATCAAATGGTCAAGATTTTATTTAATTACATTTCCAAAATCAATTTCATTATCTGAAATTATTTTAATCCCATTTTAATAAAAATTAGCTTACAGATGTGAAGAACTTATAGATGAAACAGGAACTATTTGGCCCCAGGTCGAAAAAGTGCATATCCGTTGGCTTTGCCGTCTTTCGTATGAACCGGGAACGTAAGGACATTTTTGGATTTGTGATAAAATCGTACATAATATAAATCCAACTTGAATGCACCATGTAATCTCTATAGTATTCCGGAGCTATGGTTCTAATCTGCAAATTCCTGAATATAATTTAAAAAAAAAAAAAAAAGAAGAGTGATCTTGATAATAAATGAATTTCGTAACAAATGATCTGATTTTTGAAAACACAATACAGAAACAAATAACGAACCTTCGGAAGATTACTGCCACATACATATGGAAAATCATGATGTTCAATATGATAACCAACATTGAATGTTACGAAGTTTATCGGACCGTAATAACTGAATAATACAATATTAAATAGCACCCGTATTAGTTTTGAACAAGAAATGCGCGAAGCAAATATTTCGAAAGAAGATAAGGGCAATCTCGAACAATAAGGATTAGAAAGGGCTGAAAAAACTAAAAAAAAAAAAAAAACTAAAAAAAAAAAAAAAAAAAAAATTGCCCAAACATCTCGAAATGTCTTACAAAAATCTTAAAAGAATTCAAATCTTCAAGCAAACAAAACAAGAATCCTTTCTATGAACTTAAATCTCCATATTGTTTTTCTCATTTTACTACAAAAATTTTTGCATTTATTTAAGTTACCTGTATGTTTCTTGTCCAGGCTTAAAAACATAGTGATCAGAAATATAGTGACCAGCAAGCGGATGCATACCCGATCCAATGAGAAACCCGCCTAATAAATATGCAAAAGCTTTCCAACCGAAACAACTAATAATCATATAATCAACGAAAATTTGGAACAGCGCATTAAGTACTTCTAGATCTGTGATAGCCTAAAAATCTTTCAAAATCTGAGCAAAAAAAAAAAGTAATAATGACGATGGCAGTAATAAAATAATAATGAAATAGAAAAAAATCAAAATAATTCATTGCGCTATTTTCCTCAAATATTGAATAGTATTTATAAGATGGAATTTTGAAATCACGCTGGACCAACTTTTGGATAAATAAGAAATGGTCTTAAAGAATAAAAGACTGGCTGGAGAAAGACCCATAATATTTTTCCTAAAGTATGGCGGAAGTATCGCGCTTCGAAATCCGTCGGTATATCAGTATCCAATTTTTCTTCGCCTGGAAAAAACTGTATTCTAAACACAATTTTTCAATAACTTGGAAATCCAAAGAACTTTGTGTTTGGAATTCTTTATTTGAAAGTACAACTAAAACATAAATATTCCAAAATAATAAGAAAGTATTACCCATGTAACGATGATGTTCCAGATGATACTTCTTAAAGGAAATCGACATAGGTATTAACAACGGTAGATTTGCAATAAATCCAAACAAACGGTTCTTAAATAATCGACATAATTTAAAATCTTGAAAAGAGGTTTTGGAATAGAATCAATATGCTTCATCAATTTTTCTAATTATCAATTTCAAGCTAATTCTCAATCCTTGTTGCTAAGAACGAAACTTATCCTTTCCTCCAAAACAAGCCTATCGTTTGTCCTATAGAACGAAAACGATACCAGAAAAGCTGGAAAATTATACCTGTTAACCATTATGTTCTTTTCAATCTTTACCCTTATTTCCTCTCTCCTTTCATCCTCTTTTCCAGTTAAAATAGTGACAAAAATTTTGCAATACAATTAACAACGACAATGAATCATTTCCTTCTCTTTTCTCCTCTATATTTCATATGCACCCTTTGCAATTCTAGGTAAGACTTGGATAATTGAGAATCGTCATCTATGCCCAATAAAACATTGTAGAGTTTAAATTCAAAACTATCTGAAGATAAGAAAATTTCACGACACTATCATTTGATTCCCACCTCAATGCTATTCTCAACCAATCTTCTATAGAGAAAACAAAATGAACCAAACCGCAAGAGGTCGACTACAACCAAATGCCATGTTATGTGATATTTCATGAATAGCCAATGTAAGTGAATGCCCAATCGTACCACAGGTAAAATACGCTTGCAAACAAACCAATAACCAATCCGAATCTATGATAAATTAATAAGTCTTGTTGGAACGAAATGGAAATGAGCGAAGCAGAATATTTATGAAGTCTTACTAGCCTGTGCAGCAATAAATCTCACTTTTAGATATGAATTTGAAGACTTTCCGATATTTTCACTTTTTTGACTTATTTAAATCTCACACTTTTGCTTTTGGCTGCTCTATTTAATAATTTAACTATTTTAGTAGAAATATGGCTATACTTATTACTATAAATACTAAAAATAAATTTTTAACATTCTGAGACATGCTTCACAAGATACCAAATATTAACATTTTAAAACTATACTATTTTAAATCATAGTTGATAATGCAACCATAACAATTTGGATTTGGATTTTTTACAAACATAAGAACAGGGCAACTTCTGGCGTCTTTCTTGATCATGATAGTAATCTGCGAACAAAAATCTCATTTAAATAATTTTTGAATTTAATTAGATGAAATTGTCCCATACCTTGCAAAAGCCAAGCAATGCAGAATTGTGCAATAACCATTGCCACGACAACATATTTGAATGATGGATCAATGCCGAAACATTTCTTGATTTCCGGATACTTTTGAATTATCTCATTTCGTCTGAATGAATTTGTAAAGACTAAAGACATAGCATCATCTTAAAGAATAATCAAAATTATTCGTGTGCTTTTATCAACTGTCAAGTACTAGATTTAACTGCAAACTAGATTTGTAAATTAGCAAATTACCTTCTCGCATGTGGTTCTTCCGTATAAGACCAACTTACGTCTTCCACACCGTCTTCCATTATCAGCCGCTCGCTCCTAATGAAATTTTCAGAAACTCAATTTAAAAACAACCGAATTTCTTTAAATGAAATATCGAATAGAAAATAACAATGATATCAATTAAAAATGAACTGCCTACAATAATATCCCTTCTTCTCATCTTCTACCTCATATCTCGCCAATTTTATTCCGCCCATCCCGCTAAGCAGCTAACATGATCCTGATTTGAAAACCTGATTAATCCACTAATTTTCCAAACTGCCAATATTAAATAATCTAAAATATTTCGTAAAAAAATAGTAGTTTGGAGCTGAAACTCTTGAAAAGAAAATTTCCCTCTCTACTGTAACTTTCCAAATCCGTTTGAAATTGCTAATGATAAAAGTGTTTCTTCATCGGGAAAAATTTTCGAGAAAACTATGGTATTCAATTTACTCCATTGTATTTCTCCATAATTTATATTCAATTAAAAAACATAAATAGCACTTTCATCACAATAGCATTGCCTTGAAAGATGACATCAACGATTGATTACCTCATGTAAACATTAATCTGAAAATAGAAAATCTAATATTCATGGAAATGAAAGACTGTCGGATTACTGTATTTTTTTACTTGTGCTATGATTACTGTGCTTTCTAATATCAATTACTTAATCATCCTTTTTGTATTGATTATGCTATCCTTTGCCTGAAATATCTATCATGCTCAATTCTAGTTTTTTCAAATCTAATTATTAAATTGAATTTTCGAAATAAAGCTAAAAAAAAGAGTCATGGCATATATTTGCATTGGAAAAACATTTTCAAATACGTAACAACAATCTAGCTTATTTTGCTGAAAATATTTATCATCATCTTATCATCATTAATGTTAGAAGAGAATGCAGAATGTAGATGAATGCTTTCATCCAAATACAAGTTAATAAGTGACAACAAATATTGTTATACAGATAAGATAAGAAATATTAGCAAACAGATTAGTGGTACTAAGAAAAGTGTTCTTCTTGTAAGCAAAAATTTTAATTTTCAAAAATTTTTAAAATTTTCAAAAGTTTCAAAATTTTTCTTTCCCTTTTTTTTTTACAAGTATATAACAATCATATAAATCTTATTTGCTAGGCACATTACATTTCAGTATTTCAATAAATAACTTCCCTGTACAGCAACTACTTTTCCAGTCAAACCAGTCTTTCTTTATAGTTGTTGACATGGAAACTTCTTTGATTATATATTAAATTACCAAACAAAGATTAAGGATAGAGAAGGCATCGGAACAACAAATTAAGACAAATGAATTGTTAGAAAGAACAAAATTGCCTGGAATTCAGTATCCAGTTAGATATGAAAATGAACAACAGATATGAGCCAGCATTAATATCGCACAACATTATCTATATCAGTCGTTAAACAACTATCCAAGTACTAGGCCATTTATTGACGGCTGAGAGATTAAAAAGAAAATTTTTTGATAATAAAAGCTGCTTTACTCAAAAGCTATTTTATAACGAAAAACTTGCATCCTAAAAAGGCGAATTTTCTCAATTCAAATTTTAAATAAATTTTAGAAATCGATAAACATAAGAATTATGATGCAATTTAATATCCTTTTTAAAACACGTAAAAAATGATTGTAAATAAACCGAAACGTATAAAAATTACTTCAATAAACAATGAAAAAGTATGGCTGAGATTTTCATGCAATGTTCTTAATATACTTATATCGATGTTATACATGAAAAAATTGAAAATACCCAAAACAAATCTAACTGGAATGACTGCATAGAAAAACAACAGCATTAAACTTGCTATTACAATTTAAATAATTTCATTAAAGCTGAGATGTCGAAGACAGAGTTTGTGATTTAACCTTAAGAAAGTGACTACGACTTGCAACCAGCACGTACAATGCATGTTTAGTTGAGATTCTGAAATAATGTTAAAGTTTTTGCGAAATTTTCGAATTTGATATCCAATTTTAATAAAAATTCCTGATTAACAGATCGAAGAGCATGGAGAAAAAAAGAAAAACCGCAATAAATTATACTTACTGTATGGTTCCTTTATATGAACCTAACGGATAATTCCTTATCATATATAAATCGAAACACCGAGCTAATTGTGTGAGTGCACTCGTACTTTCATCATATATAATAATGACGGTACTGAAACAAACTTCATAAGTTATTCTCATTCTTTCAGAAGAATTTAAATATAAATTGAAGTCATGAAAAGATATGCACTGCAATTTCTCAAAAACGAACGAACATTCTACTGCATTGCTAACAATATGACATATTTCTAAGAATATCAAACTGAAAACATATGAGTGCACATTAGATGAATTAAGCAGAACGGTTTTACAACTGGCTTCAGAAACCCTTGATCTCAATATTTGATCTTTCTTCAATTTTTAATTTAATGTTTTTCCAATATTTTTATTTTATTTACAAATTAACTTGATATTACTTTTCTTCGCCAAATTTGAACAGAATTGATTTTAATCATAACATAAAGAACACTTACGCAATAGTAGTATTACCGGAATTGCTGTCACTATGCATAATAAACGTATTTTCGCGACAATCAACATCATCTTTCACATAAAATTTCCAACCATTATCAATGACTTCTTTCAATTCTGCGTCATACTTTTCTTCACTTAACTGATCCGCATTTCTCACTATTTCATCGCCATTCCTAAATAATAAAATTCTTTTTTTGAATCCCCGCAGAAAATTCTACCAAAATAAACGCAACAATATGAAAATATGAAATAATAAAAGTAATTTTTTCGGCCAATACGATAAGGAATTCAGTGTAAAACAAAGAAATGAGATATCAGAAAAACACAAAAAGAAAAATATAAAGCGAAAGCAAATTTTTTTAACACTAACAGCAGATCATTATTTTTGGGTGATTCCTTCGGCGTGCCACCATCATCCGTTAATGAAATCAAATCAAAAGTTTTGATATGTTCAACACGCGATACAGCGGTTATGTATGAGATACCGGAAATCAGCCAACCAAATTTCGTTCTTTCACAACACTTTAAAAAAAAAGTGCGCAGATGAAATCTACCCAAAATTCTTCCTATTTATATGGCTGAAACTCATGTAAGCATTATGTAGCTATATCCCTATCAGTTCATCTTTTATTTGACTTTAGACTTACCTGTCGATTTTTTATAAATTTATTGTGAAACGACTTTTTCATCATATAAGCACCGGCTGCAGTACCATTTTCAATACGATATACAGATGATAGGTCCGTATCGCGACTTTTAACAACTTGAAATAATCAAAAAATGAAAAATCAAAAAAAAAAAAAAAATCAAAAAAAAAATAAAAAATTAGT
>KZ269985.1:35784-51685 GCA_002249935.1 Onchocerca flexuosa | reverse complement strand
ATTTTTTTTTTTTTAGTTCCTATTATCATGAGAAAAACAATTTAAAACAAGCTCTAAACTATGGTAGGAACCAAACAACAAATTTACTGTAACCATTTGCTGAAAGGATGATTCATCATCAAAATGTACAGTTAAAAACATAAGGTATTCATAATACGCCATTTCAGAAAAACAAAATAAAGATATTTAATACAAACTATATGGAATGAAAGCAAAAGTATAAAGACTAAAAATAAAAGTACACAAAATTATTATATAATTCATAAGGAGCAAAAAAAAAAAAACAACATAAAGTAAACAAACCATCACAAAAATCTTCATAACCATCATATCGGGAACAAAAATGTCTTCGGAGCATATTTTGTGTCTTTAGCAAATCATTCTTTGCCGTTTTGAGTCCATCCACTGAAAAATTATTTCATAAAAGTTCAAGATGAAATAATGTTTTACTTTAAAATATTGTGAAATAGATTTAACCTACACACTGAAGGTACACAAATGGTTTGTCTAATCGGTTTAGCCCAATCATTGCCTGACGGTAAATTCATATCCTCGAATGGTGTGTAACCATCAATTCCTTTCTGGCCAATGAAATACCATGAAGCACGGAATTTCAGACGGTATATGAGGCTTGAACCCAACTCATAAAATATATGTTTTGCCATCTCTGATAAACTGAAAAGAAAACTGACATATTTTTTTTGTCTTTTTTAATGATAATCGAAAAACTATTGATAAAACATAGTCGACTGACAAACCTATTCGATGCTTCATCAAAACTGATTACAGCCAGAATCTCGCCAGGTGACAGTTGTTCCAAAAACAGAACCAGTGCCGAACTGTCTATAAAAGACTTAATGATTGTTACTGTGAACGGTATTTCTATCATTTTGAATCATTAACAGAATCAACTTATGTTCTAAAAAGTAACCACAATATTATTAATTTACTTTCAATTTCGCTAGAAATACAAAGTTAACGAAGCAGAAGTTCTGGCAATCAACACGAGCATCCCATAAAAAGTTATATACCTTCAAGGTAAGTATCATAATGTCCGGTACGCATTACTTGATGAGTTTTAGAATCAATCACAACCAAATTCAGCCCACGACCAGCAGAATTCAGATTTCGATCTATTATTCTGTAACTAATATTTTATATATCCAATAGGCAAGCTAAGAAAAGAAAAAATGTCTGATGATTAGTATTACTGAATTTATTCAGTAGTTTAAATGCCTAATTAAATTTATCCAAAACTTTACTAATATTGCTAACAAATGAACAGTACTAGAATGATTAAGTACCAATAAGTATAAAAATAAGGAGATCTGGATTAATGAACCATGTTTACATAAATAAAAGCATAGAACAGTTAAAAATTTTGCTTTAATCAACAGTTAAGTGATAAAGTACGACATAATTTTAAATATCTTCCTTTTAAGTATAAATTACTGGAAATTCCATCAAAAATGCTATCACTTACAATCTTCCATTTACACATAATTGAGGTGAATCATCTTTGTCTTTCCCCGAATAAAAAAACATCGGAATTTCATCTAAAAAATCGGTTTACCATTAAATTATTTGCTTAGATCCAAAACAATAATTGAAATTTCTCTCAATCTTGATTTACAATGACCGTATCTTTTTTGATAAATCGGCCATCACTACAGATAAAAAGCCATATCCACAGTGTAGATAGAGGATTCAGTTCGCGAGTAAAAAGAAAGTATTGTAGGATTTATTGTAAAATTTTGCTCAAGATTTTTCAAATGAAACAAAATACGAAATAAAGCTCTTAGTATCCAAATTATATTACTCTTTACTGAACTGTGACTATAACGCTCAACTTTTGAGTAAACAGGAATTGATACTTAATGAAGCGTATCGTCAAACAGAAACATAATTGCACACTGAACACAGCCATGCATGAACTCCGATTATATATTCGTGTAAACGTTCACGCTCAATTACGAGTTTAAAACTCAACTTGAGAGAGAAAGAGGGAGAGAGAAGAACAAAAAAAAAAAAACACAGAACCTTCAGGACAGTTCTCTGTATGGCCACAATTCGGTAATTCCGCACCCAAATTCACTTTCATTTTCTGTCCTTTTACAGCTGAAAGTTGAGCAACAACAAACTCATCAATATGGTGTGCTTCGGGTATTCGTATTGTAATATTTGACAGTTTTCCCACTATAAATAAACAGATTTTCAAAAAAGAAGAAAATTCAACAGGACCTTAAACTGTGCTGTATGCTCTGTCATAATGAATTGCAAGAACAATTCCACGCAATACTGTGATTTCATTTGTATATGTAAATGTAAAAACATATCGGTATAAATTTTAACCGATCAAAGCGGGAATAACAACGAAAACTTTCCAATACTTAGATAAAACATTACAAAAGCAAGTGAAACTAAGCATTTCAAATTATATTTTCATTAAACGAATTAGACATCAAATCTGAAAGCTTCCAACAAATCATCAGAGTTTTCACAATCTAAAAGCTAACTGATACAACGAGAATTGTAACATACTCGGTGTTTTCAAACATCTGATATAATATTTCGGTTCAGCTATTTCCAGTGAAACAACCTTCAAAAAATATAGGAAAAAAAATTAAGAAAGAAATAAAAGATTGATAAAGTTTTATTCAGAATTGCTGCTAGAAGAAATATTAATCAAATCGGTCATTTTTTTACCCCGTACTGGATAAAATAATAAAATAACAGCAAAGCTTTCGCAGCAACAACCTTTTCAAAAGCTTCTGGAACCAATAAACCTAGCTGTCCTATAAAAAGTACGCTGCTCTCCGATTTGTACTGGGTAAGTGATAAACCAAATAGACGTAATAACTGTCGTGTTTCCGCTGAGATCCTGCATTTTCATTTAGAATTATTATTCTGTGGGAAAAAAAGCAACTGCATTTGTAATTTTCGAAATTCAAAAAGTAGAATATACTCATTCTCCTGCAAAACCTAAATATTTCTCATTTTGCTGTAGGGATGATCATCTGACTATTAGCTAACTCATTAACTGGTCCGAACAATGGAAAATTAGTCAGGGAACAGAATGAAGATAAATATAGCTTGATAGTTGATATCAGGCAATCTTTCCCCCAGATCGTTGCATGGCCATAATTGGGATTATCCGCTGAGAGATAATTTAACGTAATCATTAATTTAATCATAGAATCAGTCTGGGAGATTTCTTGCTGAGGAACTAAAAACTGAATTACTCACTGTGCTGAAAAAACGAAAGACGAAAAAAAAAAGAAACATACTTTGATGAAACATCACCATATGAAGTTCCCATAATAATTTGATGACTATGCATTTGTCCCAACAACTTTATAACAGAAAAATCACTGTCTTGAACGCTTAAATAATGTACGCCGACCACACTTTTGTCATCTATAATACTTTTTTTTTTTAACACTCTAATAATCATTAAAAAAGTTAGTACAGATAATGCAATTTATGTAGACTTAAAATTCATTTATTAAACCGGAAATGCAACGGCTGAATTTTCTTTGTTTTGAACTACTCATTTAATGTATCCAAAAAAAAAAAAAGAAAAAAAAAAACAGCAGCAGTACACAACGTTTTGTACAATGTTCAAATAAACAGGATAAAATGCTGTTACCGAAAATCAAAACCATTATTACAGACTACTGGAAAAACTTCCCAGCATCCTGGAATATGCAACACACTGCAATGAAATATGGAACGAGACCTAATACCTAATGACTATATTTTTTTCAACACACAAAAACGAGTAAAATAAAACTTGAAAACTTACTATTTAAAACAGCGATATTTAATCCTCTAACCAATTTTGAACTATCAAATAATCTGAAAAACGAAATCATTGCTGAGTTCTTTATAAAAACTATACAAAAAAAATTTCAGTTTAAAGAAACTTCTTTAGAAAAGAGAATGCAAATTTGTGTATATGAAGCTTTCAGCATAATAGTTAAGGCGATTACAGAAGCTAAATTTTACATTTTTAGCTTAACATATGAACCAATTTAAAACGGGGTAGATTTCAACAAACTTTTTATTATTTAAACAGAGCAACGGTGGTTTCGTTCGACTTTCCGGTCTCAGCAAGACTGTCACCTCATCTTTTGGACAATATGCATTTCTCATGCATTCACTGCCTGCAATAATAATAATTAAAGAATTGCACGAATGCTTCAAACCATAAAATCTTTACAATCCTATTTCTCGATAGAACACGTTCAGCATTACGGGTTCAGTTGATGAATATTTTTTTGATTGTATAAAAATCATTTCATGTATACAGTAAAATCAATTTTTCAAGTCTTTTAGTAACAATGTGGAAGGATACATACTAGCAAATTTAGGAGGAACATTATTCCTTTGCAGCTGAGTCCATCCTGCAAATAAAATATTTTCAATGTTTTTCCAATATCAAAAGATGCTATAATGGATTCTACTTTCAGTCAGATATACAATAATTATGGAAATAAAATTTACCACTCTTATATCTGGATAGATTGATATATCGAATAATTATCCAAAAAGAAATGAAAGAAATTAGCAAGACTGAAGTTCGTTTTAGCCAATTTAAACGAAACATTTTCTTCCACTTCCTGTTCAATCAATGCTTCCTCTCTTGCATCAAATCTAAAAATGAGAAATCCTTCGTATAACACCTTTTCGACATTTTTGTATTTTTTTGATAAGATGTAGCAAAATTTATAATATCTAGCATATAATAACTAGGAAGAATAAAAACATATATTTCATATATTTCACGAAAACTTATTCATATGTAATTCTTCTCATCTATTTATTTTTTAAACTTAAATGATTTACTGACAAAATGATGTGTGTATCGTGATATGCTGACAATCATATCAGTAATAATCCTGCTGGGAAATTCCCAAAAATCGTCTCATCGTGAACTGTTAATTCATGCACAAGTGGTTTGTCGCAGAGAACATTGCGATCATTCTTAATATCATTTGAATATTAACAATCATCAACAATACAAACGTCAACAACACAGTTTTTTGTAACAGTTGTGTGAACCCTACAATGTTTACTTAGGTCCTCTCAGGAAGAAAGAGAAGAAAGATATTCATCTACAACAAAAATAAGCTAGAAAAGCAGCATATGTTAATAATACTTCATTAACCATAATGACAAGAAAAAAAAAAAAAAAAATTCCAAAATTTCTTGCAATATAGAGCCCACGTAAACTTCATCTGAAAACAGCCTAGGGCACGGAAAAGACAATTTCAAACAGGCGATACTGTTCCGGAGAAGTTGAAAATTCCTAGGATTTGGATAGCAATGTTTGAAAACGAAAGTGTCCTCACTGATTTCCTGAATCCTTTGAGATCAGTCCAATCTCAGATTCCAATCAACTGCGCATTTGTGGTCATCATCTGGACGATGCATTAATTACGATGAAATTTAACAAGCAAACAGTGTGCATTTTCCAGGAAAGACCAGCAAAATTAGACGAAATAATGTTGTCATACAATGTGCATTAATCCTATTGTACGGTGACATTATGTAAGTGCCACAAACCTTGTAATGCTTCAAGTTTGAGTGCTGACAGGAGGTATAAGGTCACGCAAGAGCAAGCGTGTAAGGTCACGCAACATCAAGAGCGGATGAGTAGATTTCGGGTGAACAGATTACAGAGACTGCGGGAATTTGTTAAATCGCGCAAGTGGGATTTGTTAAGTATCGCAAATAGGAATCGTACGGTAAAAATAGGATTTATAATAGGATTAATAGGATTCAGTGCAAATAGGATTTATACGGTATTTAGTGCAAATAGGATTTATACGGTAGTGCGTGCAAGTAGGATCTCAATCGTACGTGCAAGTGGGGTTTGTTAGGTCACGTAAATGGAGATTGTACAGTGGTGCATGCAATTGAGATTGTTAAGTCGCGCAAGTAGGATTTGTATGATGGTAGTGCAGATGAGACCAAAAATCTCACTTGCAAATCTCACTCAACTTATCGAAAATCTCCCTTGCACGCACTACAAAGATAGTGCGTGCAAGGGAGATTTGTTAGTTCGCGCAAATGGGGCTTGTACGGTGATCGTGCAAATGGAATTTATAGGATAGTGCATGCAAGTGGAATTCGTTAGGTTACGTAAACGTGACTTGTGGTATTTGTTAGACTGCGCAAGTGAGAATTGTGGAGTGGTGCGTTTTTTTTTTTTTTTTTCGAGGATTTATTAGATCGCGCAAGTGGGACCTGCACAATGGCGCGTGCAAGTGGAACTTGTTAGGTCACGCAAGTGAACTTATACGGTAATGCGTGCAAGTGAGATTTTTTAGGCGTGTAAATGGGAATTGTATAGTGGTGCGTGCAAGTGAGATTTGTTTGGTGGCTCAAGTGGGGCTTGTAACATGATCGTGTAAATGCTCGATAAAGCGTGCAAGTGGGATTTGTTAGGTCGCGCAAAAGGGGTTCTATTATGGTCGTGCAAATAGGACTTGGACAGTAGTGCGTGCCAATGAGATTTTTTAGGTCTCGCAATTGGGGCTTGTACGACGGTTGTGCAAAGATTTGTACGGTAGTGCGCGCAAGTGGAATTTGTTAGATCGCGCAAATGGAACTTGTACGATAATGCATGGAAGTAGGACTTGAAATCGCCAAGTGGGATTTTGTACAGCGGTGCGTGCAAGTGGGATTTGTTAGATCGCGCTAGTAAAGATCGAGAGTAGATGGGTAGATTTCGGCAGATGAAGATCGAGAAAAGATTAGTAGATTCTGGTAATAAATTACAGAGATTGGTGGGGTTTTTAGATCATGCAAGGGAGACTTGTAAGGTCAGATAAAGATCGGGATTGTGCTGAGAAGTAGGCTTGGAGTGAACAGATCACAAACACTGATAGAATATATAAAATGTCGAATATATAAATGCTTGGTGGAATATGTCGTTTATAGTTTAAAGCACGATTATTACAAGTAACTACTGTTTCAAGTCTACTGACTTTATTAGAATATTTTCGGAAGGTTGAGGACCAAATTGCCGACCAAGTTTTATAGAACTTTGATTCGGCGGGATGACGGAGCACTAAATTCCGCAATAATAATACAGATATTTAGAGAGATATGTCAGCTATTCCAGAGGACGCAGATGATTTCCAGGATCCAGAATTCTGGAAAGAATTTTACAAGGATTCCAAGAATGCTTTTGAATGGTAAAACCATTAGTAATGTAGCATTACTAGTTTTATTTCTCTCTCTGGAGCCCATTTTGATAAGTTATTTGAAATACTTACATATTTCTTTAGGTATGGTGATTTTAAAACTTTTGGTCGCGTTTTGAGCAAATATTTGAAATCGACTGACAAAATTCTACAAATTGGATGTGGCAGTTCGGAATTAGCAAGTCAGGTATATTTGAAGCTATTGGATTTCTGATCTTAATTTTGTTGAATTATGTCGATTCTTCACAACAGCGTTCAATAGACAGAACTGAGCAAAAACTTGGGTCAATTAAGTACAAATAAAAAAGTTAATTACTATTTCGTAAAAAAATTTAATGTTATGGAACCATTTCGCTATATGCTTTCACTGGTTTACGATACAATAGTTTGAAGTTATGGGAATCCTCTTTATCTCCTTAACCTGACATTTATCGTCTACAGTAGAGCAGTTTTGCTTTATAAATCTGAAATGTGAATTTCAGACAAGTTTTTCATTTATTTTCTAGGTTTTCCTGTTTTATAGCTTTACGATAGTGGCTATCGAATAATTGACAGTATCGATACTGATGAAGGAGTTATTCAGAAGCAAACTGCCGAAAATAGTTCATCCAGACCGGAATTGCAATTTTCTTGCTCTTCCGCAGCAAAAGTAAAGTTCTCCATTTCAACCATTTTAATTTGTTTCTACAGTTTACAACCATTTTTAATTGTTGTTTCTATGAATCTACCTAAACAGTAGTTGAATTATGATTTAAGTTCTCACATTGATATACAATATTTAAATTTAGTCACAACACTGTCTAAAAAATCAGCCAATTGTACTTTCTGTTTTTAATTTTCCTCTTCGGGATTTTTTGAAGATTGACGCATCGGACGAAAAATACAATGTTGTGCTGGATAAGGGAACGCTTGATTCGTTATTACCATCTGCATGTAATAATATGGTGGAAGATGTGGAAAAAATGTTCGCTGAAATATGCCGAGTGCTTACGATTGGAGGTCGATACATTATCCTTACTCTTGCTCAAAATCAAGTGCTCAGTACATATATGTCATTTTTTTTGAAACGGTTTGTCTCACACATTCATTTGTTAGGAAAAAATTTCAGTTCAGTTTAAGATTGGGATAGTACTAATTGTGAGGGAACTTGGTTTGTATAGCGAAAGAAAATGAACTCAGTAAGATGGTATAGATGAGAGAAATCGGGTGTCGATTTTGGAATTCATTTTGATTTCAGCATCATTGTTTCTTCTTCAATTAAAGGCAGTAATATGTACGTGGATACAGGCTGAGATTAATCAGCATAATATTATATTTATTGTCTGCAAATGCGAATAATGAAAATTTGTAGGAAGAATTTTATTATACGAGTTGAAAAGAATATAGATACTAATTACAAGTTTCCTTTACCTGTGTTCTTGTTTATTGCAACGAAACTCCGTGTTTCTCTTCCTTCACCGGTAATTTTTTTATATAATTTTGTTGTTGATAAAATTTCAATTGATTCTTATCATTTATTGGACTTTTGAACATTAGCTATAATTTACAGCTGCAGGTTTTTTCTAACAAATCGAGGACTTGTGTAAATGGTGAATAAGAAAAGTAATTCAGTCCACTAGCACCATAAGCTTTGAAAAATAGATATATTATACGGTTGCTGCAATAGTAATTGATGAAGATATTTAAATTTGGAAGATGTATTTTTAATTTTGTTTGAAATAATATATAACAAATATAAAATTTCAGTGTTGATATCATGATAAATAATAGTCTCTGAATTTGCAGTATATGGAATTGATACTTTCAACGGAAAAGAAATCGGTTAAATTCACGGATCCGGTGAATTTGATCAGTGCGGTAAATGCGGAGCAGGAATTCTCCAGATTTCGCCATCTCTGTTCCAAGTATGAATCATTCAGCATGCAAAGTATCACGTGTAATTTTAAGCATGAGCACTTTTTCAGTTAAATGTTATGAAGTTTTAGCATTTATAGCTTTTGATGCTTGCAAAAGTTTGCTTGAATTCTAGAAATCTTGCAGAAAGTTGGACGAAGAAGTAAGTATAATACTACATGGTGACAATGAAAAGCCACGATATCGAATAGCAGTTCATGACGATCCGGAAGTCACTGTACTAAGCTCTTTTGCTGTCTTCATCGTCCCGGTTGGCAGGTTATTTCTATAATGATGAAATTATTGTAGTTTTGGATTGCACTTATTACTAATAATTAACCAATGTGCATATGCATCTTAAGATATTCTCAAAATTAAATCTCATTATTTTAGAGATCATGACTGGTTTTTCGCTACTGAAAAGGGACGTTCATCATTGCGCAAACAATGTTGTAAGGATCGGTTAGCAGTTGTTACGCTTTTTCGTGATCAAAAATATGAAAATATGGAGCAAGTCAAAGATGAATTGGGTCCATATGTAATACAGCTTACTCCAGCTTCTTTGCGTCAAACAGTTGAGATTTTACAATTATTACACTTTAATTTTAATTGCTGAATTTTATACTTTATACTTTATTTTCAGTGAAACATAAAATATTTCATTTCAGCGTAAGTCAGTGGTTGAATTTCTGTCGCTCGGCAAAATTGATGTTAAGGAAACTCGTGCCACAGGGGATTCGGATGTCAACGGACCGTGGGCAGTGGAAGATGTTCGCATACAAAATTCGCTATATCGAAGACTTGTTTTTTTATCTGCCCAAAATCTAGTACAATCTGAAGTTAAACTCATTCGTAAGTTTATTTATTTTAAGAATAAAATGAAGGTAGCGCGGATATCTATCCTATATCTAGTCTATTATTTTTTTACCTAAGAATAGTGCAATTTTGGAGTGTTTAACTTAATTTCATATTTTAACATGATGAGAAATATGTTCCAAAACAATGGATTTTTTTTTTCCTGCATAATTAGATCGCTCAATAATTATTTATTCAGCCTGACAAATAAGTAAAAAAAAATCATCTTTTCAGAGAAAAAAGTAGTACATGCAAACTAAAGTTGCTATTTAGGACTATATCGTTTTGTTGCCAGAAGCTGCTTTTCTGTTCTTTGAATATTTTGATTTCATTAATGATATTGTTTTGCAGGAAATAGAAAAGGTCGCGAAATTGTAGATTTGCATACATTAACTTCAGAATATCATGAAGCGATGCTGGCGGCGCTACCTTTCATGTTACCTCCATGTGAAAAATTGAGTCATTCAACCAAATCACGGTACTTTTACCTATGAATATGCAGTTGTTCATTCACTACACTCGCCTTGTGGCTTACAGATTTATAAATGTTCATTTCGTAATGAAATTAACTGCGTGTTATTAATAGTTTCATTTCAGATTACTTGTTCTTGGATTAGGTGGTGGTGTTCTACCTTCCTTTCTACACCTCAAATTCCCATCAGTAAGTCTAAACCTGGAATAACTTTGAACTTATATCTGTAGATTTGAATTATTAATTACTATAAAGAAAGGTGCGATGACTGATCGCATATGTGTACTTATAATTAATTTTCTTCGTATATCGTTTCAGATGTTTGTCGTAGCTGTAGAATTAGATCAGAAGATTGCAGAAATTGCAACACATTGGTTTTCTTTTAATAGTGACTCGCATTTGACCGTTGTAATCAAGGATGCTCTCACATATGTTGAAGAATTGGTGCAACAAAAAAGTAGGTAGTTTCAACAAATTGAATAATTTCAGCTTGTTTGCCAAATGATCGAATTTTGGACATTTATCCTAATTTCAGAATCTTGCTGATATTTTCCTAGAATTTTTGACACATATCAAACTGCAGATCAGTCGCTCTTATTTGATGCCATATTCGTTGATGTAGCTGGAAGCACGCAGAAAGATGGACTGAGCTGTCCATTACCGTCGTTTGTTACGGAGGAAGCTCTAAAAAAGATGTATGCTGCACTTCATGAAAGAGGTAATACATTTCACTATATCATTTCATACTTAACAAAAATATTCTTTACATTTTGCTATTATTTGAATTATCTCCGAATTTTTAGTTCTACTAAATTAACTGTTCATATCCTATTATGTTTCAGTCGTTTTTGAATTTTACAACCGAAATGGTACATTTTTGGAGCTCTTCTTTTTAGTATTTACATACTTAATATTTGCATGAAGTTTATTCATAAAAGTAATCAATGAAGAAAAAATCTGCGCTAATGATATTTGTAGGTCATTATATACGACATTAGTCTCTTGTTGTATATGACATATTTCATGCTAGAGTCCTGCTGATGGGAAGCTAAAGCAATACAAAAATAAATGAAGCAGTAGTACAGATATATCAGCCATAAATATAAGAGCTGAGCATACATTAACAATACCTAAATAATTGAAAGATTCAAGGCAATCTTTATACTTGATAGAAATATACTGTAATTATTTCAGTAACTTTTAATACTCATCTTTTACAATTATTTTATTTGTTTGTGCTTATTTTTTTATTGTACCAGCTTTTGTATTGATTAACATTAATATCCTACTAAAGTTAACATCTGTCATCGAAGTGATTTAGATATAAAAGAATTAGTTATATTCATGGTGATTTCATATAGAAAATAAAACAAATTTTCTGAATATGTATACTGCCGGTAAATGATAACCTGATAAATCAAAAGTTAAGATGAAGTATTCTATAACTTACAAAAAATTGTGACTTCTTTTTATTTCAATTTTTTAATTTTTCTCTTGATTACTGTCTTATTTGTCCGATTTCCAGGAGTACTAGCGTTGAACCTGGTAACCCGGAACGATGATATCGCTGAACAAATCAAAGATCGTATTTTGTCGATCTTTTCATATTATTACAGCTACTGCACCGAAGAGGACATTAATCAGGTGTGTCTTTTCTGAATGGGGATGCTTGCTAGGAAAATAAAATTTTATAGCAAAGAGACTGCAGTGTCGTTCGTTCGGTAGCCAAGTTCTTACTTTATTTCCTTAATTTAATTTTCATGGTATGTGGAATAAGATTCTTAGAGTTTTGTTTATAATCAGTTAACCAGCTCAAAATTGCTACATTTTAATTTTCAGAGATGTCATAGAAATGAATGAAAATTTTGTTTCTTTTTCTAATTTTATATTAGATTATTTTGGTGAAATGAAATTAGAAATCGTAGTCCGAGGTCTTTTTCTATTGTTTATTTTTTTATAGGTTTTGATTTGTCCTAAAGTACGAAAGGGCCTTTTCGAAGCTCGAAGAGCCTGTGAAAATTACAAAAAGGAGAAGGGTACACTACGAAATTTATTTGCAAATATTTCGGAGCTAAAATTTTATGAGAAACGAGCCAACTGACAGGTTGTTTACAAAACGGATTTGAAATGTCTTTTGAATGTTATTCATTTGTTGCTATTTCGCTTTGAATGAGGGATTGTTAGTTTTTTGTTTGTTTGTTTTTCTGTTTTTTTTTTTTATCTCTTTTGTTCTATATTCCTCTAAGAATTTGCAATCTTGACTTGATAAAATTGAAAACTGATGCAATTTATAGTTTTTTTTTTTTTTTTTTTTTGTCATAAGCGCAATGAGGAAAAATTTATGATTTTATGTCACATAGGTTCCTTTTCATAATCTTTGTTCGCAGTCATTCTTTTCCACCACATTTCCAAACTAGCAGCCGATTCAATAATATTTTATAATTTTATTGTATCGATAATTGCTTTTCCCATTTTCGTTTTCGTGCACATTTTAACGAATCCTCACAGAAATTGAACCAGTCCATGATGTTTGTGCATGTGTGTATATGTATGTTAAACACATCTACTCATTTATGAACTGTTGATTGATTTATCTATTTGTGTATCTTTATTCATCCTACACCAATATCAGGTTAAATTAAGAGAGTGGCACCTAGCTGATTAAACGAATTTGCCAATCTAATATTTATTAAAAAATAACATGCATTTTA
Organism: Onchocerca flexuosa; assembly: GCA_002249935.1. NCBI lineage: Eukaryota > Metazoa > Nematoda > Chromadorea > Rhabditida > Onchocercidae > Onchocerca > Onchocerca flexuosa. The sequence continues at coordinate 38,540 of KZ269985.1, read as the reverse complement.
ATCTTTTAATAATTCATAATTCTAAAATATCATCGTTCATTCTTGATCTCTTTTTTCTTCCACCAATTCTTCGCTTACTTAGAACCAGCTCAGCATCGGCGTAATTTTTGGATTTGAAACTTTCTGATTTTAAAACTCATGTGGAATAAAAGCTGTTGCTTCCCATTTCCTCTCGCCCTTCTTTTTCCTTTCTATGTAATATTGAATTCTTTTTGGAAAACTGCGTGAGAGAATTACATATTCAGATGGATAAAGGAAATGCAATTTCAAAAAAAAAAAAAAGATTTTGCAGAACTTGAATTTAAGGCAAATTTGTAGAAACGAAAAAATAACTGTATAGTTTAATGGGAGTTTGTTTGTTTGTTTTCCATTAGGAAAAAGAATTTCGGTTGTTTTAAGCAGAAAACCAATTTCGATAAATATATATCCCGTGCTGTAGTGTATGGTATGGATAGAATTGCGTAGGAGGAATTGTAGTACCAGTTGAAACAGATGATTCATCCATCCATCCATCCATCCATCCTCGATTTAGTTAATTCAGAATCTTCAGGTTAAAAAAGAGAGAAATATATAAATGTCGCCAACGTCTTCAATAATGTTAATAACATTAGGCAAGTCGTCGAATATTATACTATTCAGTTTGTACTAAACGAGTTAGATTATGATACTGCTAATCTCTTATGAAGCAATATGATGAATTTTCTGAACAAGTATTATTTGGATTTTCAATCTTTATTTGGCATTGTTTTTGAAGTTGAAGTTTTCTGGAAATGTAAATTTTTCTGTTTTTTCGATTCATTTGTTTTCTGTTTTGTTTTTTGTTTTTTGTTTTTTTTCTTTGCATAAACTTTAATGCTTCCCTCATTCAGTGCACATTTGCATGATATATAGCATCAATTTCACCGCAGAATTTTCATTTTGAAAGTTACTTTCTTAATTCACTTTTAATCGTTCACACTATCGTCTGAGATGAAAAATAGCGAAGTATGAGGTGTGACAAATTTCATTTCAATTTTCTAATACACTGTGATATATGTTTTGCAACAGTGTAATTTGTTTGTTCCCACAAAAAGCGGGTAAAACTTGATGATATCCGGAATAAATGACGCAGTGAATAACACAATTAATATTTAGAAAAAGCCTGAAGGATTTCCCGGTGTAAGGGCGATATTTTATTCAAATATTTGTTCTGGATTTGAGCAGGAAATAATTTGCAGAAAACGAAAAAAACAAGTAGAGCACAGGAACGAATTTCCTATGGATGCATATTTCTTGCCTAATTCTAAAAGATAAATAACAAAAGTACTCTTTCGGGTTAATGCTTCAAAATATGTACTCCAGCTTTATTGTTTGGCATATTTTTCATCAAACGCTCCAATAATTTTTATAAACATCACATAATTTTTATCATTTTTTTGACAATTATTACTAACATACGTGCTACAACCTTTTGCTATATTCAGTGCAGGGTTTTTTATTGTTTACCTTTTTTTTTTTTTTTCGGGAATATAAGAATGCACTTGTAGAATCATTGATGGAAAATTATAATTTGATTAAAAATGAAATAAAAACCAGTCCAATATATGCATGCATGATTTCTCTCTTCTTTTCCTCATTCAGGATGCTTTTAAATTTTTTTTGGAATGGTACCATTCGTTTTTCAAAATTTTCACTTCTTCGATAGCTTGCTTCTATGATAGAAATAATCGCAAATATGAAATTTTGCAAAGTAAATTGAAAAAATATCATTAGAAGAAGTTGAAAATTTCATTAGAAGATAAATCATATCACTTATTATTGTAATAATGATGAGTCAGTATTAAGTTACAGATTTAGAAATTTCAATTTTTTTTGTAATTTCTTTTGCCTTTTCGTTTTTTCTGTATGAAATGAAACGAAATAAACTGAGTATTGTAACAAGAAGAAGATGATATGTTGATATTATTGCTTACCTTGTTTTTTTTTTTCATTTCTACAATTACTATATTCATTAATGATTTATGAAATTGATGAAAATTTCAATCCTTCATTATAATTCCTATTAATTATTAGCAGATAATTTAGTTTTTCTTATTCAATCCTCCTCCCCCCTTCTCCAGAAAAAAGAAAAAAATTCCATCCATTATCAATGATATATTTGTATAACAAAAAAAAAGAAATGTAGGAATTCTTGCGATATTCGATATCAACGTATTAAATTCAATTCAAAATTCATTTCATTCATGTATTAATTTGGCTGAATGAATTAAATAATACTTTATTTACCCTTTAAATATTCAAATGAAGATACAATTAGTTTTATACAAAACATACAATTAATCTAAATGATAATTTATTTGCATGTTTGAAGTGAATGTTTGCATAAATGTTGATAAATACTAAAATCAGGTCAATTTAGAACATCAAATAACGAGCAAAAAAATTAGCAATAAAGTACAGATGAACGAGAAAGAGATGGTAAACTTTTGTTGATGATAGAATAAATAGTTGGTGTTTTTGGCATATGGATGATGATGATTTGTTGAAATTTTAGAGGAATTTAAAAAAAAAAAAAAAAAAAAAAAAAAAAAAGAAAGAGGAAAAAATGACATTAAAAGAAAATAACGAGGTAAAAGGCATTAAAAAGCAAACATAATGTACCGATTAATTTTTCGTTTTTTGATAGTGTCATATCAAAATATGTCGATTTCAATAAATAAGTTTAAAAAAGTATTGATTTAATATTTTAAATAAAATATAAACAAGTATTATTCATT
>KZ269984.1:1243005-1277440 GCA_002249935.1 Onchocerca flexuosa | reverse complement strand
AGATTTAGTTTCTATCATTTGTAACTATTACTACTGCAATTTTACTGATTTAAAATGGAAATATTATAAGCGATAAATTAACGACAAGTTTAAAATTAGAAAAATGAAATATGGTACTGATAGGATTATTATTTCTATACTTGAACATAAAATTATGGATAATAACATTTACATATTATTAGTAATGATGAACAGCATTGTTAAGTGTTGATGAGCAATATGGCATCTGTTAGTTGAACTTTGTTTCAAGCGAATTCTTCAATTCATCTCATATTTTGTTTTTATTTCACTTGTCTTTCATTTGCTGTTTGTCTTGTTAGAAGTAACCTTATCACTAAATCTTTATTCACTTCTTTCATTATTCTACAATTTTGTTTTACTTTTTTTTTTTTTTTTTTTTTTTTTTTTTTTTTTGGAAAAATCCATTACCAATTTTTCTTAAACATTCCAGTTATTTTTTTTCATTCTAAATTATAATACTTTTCTGTTATTATTTACTTATTGTTTGTTGGAAATAATTGTCGCTTATGTTTATTTGCATTTAATTTATTGGCTTCTATTATTTATTTCATTTATTTAGACAAGAAAAAACAACAACAATATGTTGTTTCACGGTTTTTTTTTATCCTCATTCCACTTTATCCTACCTTCTTCTCTTTCCTTTTCATTAATTAGTTTTTGTCATATTGTTTCTTACTTGCATGTTTTAAATTTTCAAAAAAAAGAGAGAAAAAATTGTGTTCTTTTGGAAGCATTGTCTGATATAAGCTGTTGCAAAGATGTACATCAATTTTCAAATTTCATTAATTTTATTGTTAAGTAAAAGGAACATTTCACTCTATTCTATTCTAGTACAATTTGTTCTGGATAGTAGCGAAGTTTATTTATTTTTTCCTAAAAATTAAGAATTACGAGTTAGGAAATCTCATTAGAGCCTAGGTAACATGTTCAGAAAATCAAGATTTTAATATTAAAATATAGTAATTGTTTGATTCGTTCGAATAATTAAGTAATTATTGATTTGTTTGTTAATTGTTTGATTGATTTTTTGAAGGAGAAATTAATTAAAAAACTCTTTGAGTAGACTTGATTTAAAGAAAGCGATTGAAAAGATTGGTCAGAAAGTTAAAAATATAGAATAGAGAAACAAAAAAAAAAAAAACAGCAAATCGAAAAATATTCATTTCCTGCACTCATCCATCCGAAAAACTTTATCACATTTGAAACGCAAATTACTCGCACGAATATTTTTTGTCTTTTATGGCCTTTTGTTTGAAATTAGAAAAATAACTGCGAAGTAAAACTGAAAATTTTAGAATGAATTTGATTCCAAAAATGTTTGAATTATCCAATCATCTGGATAACACACCGTATTTTAAAAATGCGATCATGAATAGATTCGATGAAAAATTCATATGATATCAGTTACGAAACTTTCTCATTGAATATTTACAGATTAGACTGTCTTTCTTGTTCGATCAGCATGTGACATTATCTTCACTAAACGACTGAAAGTTTTGGAATATCTAGATTTTGCCATGCTTAAACCTTTCGCAGCTATAATGATGATATCAGGTTGGATTTCTCGGATCATTTGTTTTTATAACTGGCATAAAATTGAAATATTGAAACCAAATCTTAAAATTAAGTATACATAACTGAATTTCCCGTTTAAATTTTGAATATAATTATTTCTTTGTTCAGTTAGCAGTAATAATAACATACGGATCAGTTTTTGAGAGGAAAAAAAAGTGAAAACATAAAAATTGATTTATGGTATCATCCAAAGTAAACAAACTTTTTATTTTTATTGAAAATATCGCAAAGAAGAGAACATCTTCTATTGTATGTAATAGTGAAAAATGTATAATAAAATTCCATCCGTTCGTTCCAGTGCATTTTAAATAATAGTTTCTATCTGAAATATATCGATGTATCGATGATGCTGTCTGAAGAAAAAAAAAATGTAAATATAAGCGTGGATAAGAAAATAGCAACAAGAAGAAAAAATGATATTCCAGATAGCAGCGTAATACAAAATAGAAATTAAGAATCTGTAAAATGATTAGAACGGACGAAATTTCACTGTTATTTTTAAACTAAATTTATCATTTTTCTCTTCGTTAAAATGAAAATTAAATTCTCATATTATTTTCCAAGTAATTTGATGATTTATTCTTTCATGACCAGAAAAAAAAAAGATTAGTTTATCTCGATGAATGTATAGCTACTAATCCATATGTGATTGGCTGGTGAAAGAATGGGGAAAATTCTTTTGTAGAATTTTGCCTCATTTTGTTGTTTTGGTTAATCGTTACATTGATATCATCTATTTTTTGTGTAAGATAATAAGAGGAATCATTTTACTACATTTATTAATGATTTGAAAAGTGCATTTAAACCTGATAAAAAGTTTGTGAGAAGAGTGCAAATTTGATGAAGGGAAACTTAATGGAAATAGCGGAAAACATCATTTCATTACATCGGCTTACTGAAGTTTTTCACAAGAAAATATAGGCATTATTTTATGAGAGTGCATAAATGATTAAAATGAATGTAATCAGTTAAATGAGTGTGCGAACCTAATGTCGGAAAGCTTAATAAAAAGAATTAAAACTTGTGAAATTTGAAGGGAAGAATTTTAACTTTTCTCATTTAACTTCACCAATTCATCATTTTATCGTTACTAGTACTAATCACAAAATATGATAGATTTTATTGTAACGCATAATTATTGAAAATTAAGTTTTGCATAACTGTATGATGCTTCTGAGTGTAATCGAGCAGTGATCAGATTTTTCGCGATAAAAAAATGCTGTTGACTGGATTTTAAAGTTCTTTTTTTACCTTCATTCTTTAAATGAGTACTTCAATTTGACTCAATTCGTATTAGATAATAAAAGTCAATTTATATTTCAGTTATAGCTCTTTCTTTCGACTTTTTAAGGTTTTTTCTCTCTTCAATTGAAACCAGAAATAGCTTGTATTTTTGAAAAAAAAAAGAAAAAAAAAAAGCGAGCATTTAGTTTCAGAGATTGTTGGGCTATCAACTATGAGGAAAGTTTTTCCACATTACTTTCACTATATCCACGAAAATAATTTTCTATTGGTTTATTGAATCTATGCAAGCGCTGTAATTCGCTGAAACGAATTATATCAAATTTTTCCTCCATAATCTTTTGAACTTCTTGAAATTTTTTTCAATGACAGCAATCATTAATCGGTATTGATTTCATTATTGGAAACGATTAGGGAACAAGTGCAGCAAGTTTCTCGAAATCATCACCCATACTGAATTACATTTGACTAAATAGAATTGTGTGAGATGGGTTCGTTTGTTTGTTCTGTTCGTTCCAATCCAATCGTCCAGGTTGTCCTTAAACTGCTCCATTCCCATTTTATCAAACGACCCATCAATATTAAAATGACGTCCTTTTTTTACCTTTCTCCTGCCCCATTACAAAGGATCTTTTTTAACAAATCAAAATTAATTGATTTTTATTCTCTCCCTTCTTTCTCTCTCTATCTTTTGTCTATTCTTAAGTATCAATATTATTATTCCATCATCAATATCTATCTTGAAATCATCCCGAGATAATCATGACTAATCTTAACTTGTCATCATTATCTTCTCTTTTATCCATTCATTCATCCAAAATTTTTTGCTCAAAGAGAAAATTATTCGTACCGAAAAGCTGTCATAACTATTATCTTATCTTAGTCTTCTTACTGTGTTCATTTGGTCATTATTTCAATGTAATTTAATGGAATATGTTAAATGCCTTTACGAAGAATTAAATTCAAATCGAAATGTGTTGATTTGCTTTTTTTTTTTCAGAATTGTGATAGGGGGACGAATGAATGAATTTCTGAAGGGTCTGAATATAATTTTCAAATCTTTATGAAGTTATTTGGAGAATCATTCAAACCGTGTGGCAACTTATTAGCTAGTAAGCAAAAAAAGTTGTAACTTTAATTTAATTCGTAATTCTTTGTCTCCATGGAAATTATTAACTATTTCATCAAGACTTCATACTTTTACAGGTGATTGTCAAAACTAACATTGACACTGAACTTGTTCTGAAAACTGAACTTCATATTACTATCATCCTTTTCTGAAATTCAGAAACAAGCAGTAAATATTAACAAAAGAAGCAAACAGAGACTAGACGGTTAAGTTGGAAAAGATGAAAAGACGACGATGCAGAGACGTAAAATAAATGGACAAAGCAATCAGATGAAATATTATTTTTATATGGTGTATTTTTTTCCTGTTTTTATTCCGCCTTTTTTTTTTTTTTTTTTTTTTTTCAAGGAGAAAAAATGTAAAAAGTAAAATTAAAGAAGACGATAAAAAGAAGCATTTCGAAGTGTACTTTATGAAGGGAAGCTAATTCGGTTGGTAGCTATGTGATGAAGCAAATTTTTATATTCGTCTAAACAGAGGGGACATAATTTTGTTTTTCTTTCTTTTTTTTGAAAGCATATTCTTCAACTGATGAATGAATAAGAGAATCTGAAAGTGGTCTTGAAATGAAAAAGAAAAAAAGAAGCAAATACAAAGGAAGATGCTGCTACGGTATATATATATATATAAACCGTAGCAGCATCTTCCTAATATATATAGATATATAAAAGAGAAAAAAGGGATTTATAAATTTTTGTTTCCATTTCTCATTTCATTCAATTTCAATTTTTCCTAATATTTATATATTATAATAATTAGAAATTTCGTTAAACATTAAATACTATTTATTTGTGTATTGAGAGAGTATATATGTCCCTCAGTTATATTTCAAATTTTACTCTGTTTAGTTTATTGTAAATGAAGAAGAAGGAAGCTCAATTCTTTCTTGATGTATTATTAATATTTATGAGGGTGGATAAATTTAAAAGTATTACAGCTATAGCAATTGTAGTAATTGGACTCGTTGTAACAGTTGGCATAAATTTGGTGCTAATGTAATGTAATCATCAAGTGATGATTAACATATGCATAAATATATTGATCAAATTTAATACCATATGATGATGTTGTTATATTCAAATGCAATAAAATGATTTCAAATTTACACATGATTATGCTAATCAGGTCTTGTTGCATATCTTCTTCTTGTCCTTTTTTATGCCACCGAATTTCACCACTTCTTTTTTATTTTTTTTTCGTTTTTTCGTTTAGCTAAATTTTATTTGTTTACAGATTTGTTCAAAAATTAATGTGTAAAAAAAGAAAAAATAGAAAGAAATTTCTCATAATCTCTTGCCTTATATCTTATAAGTTCCTCCTATGTGATAATTTTACCATAATTAAAAAAAAAAATTTTTTTTTTATTAAACAATTGATTAAAAAAAAGAAAAAAAAGTCTTGAATGCTATAGGAAAAGTTCTAATACATTTAGAAGATTTCCAAATCAAGAATATCATCTTATCAATTTCATTCCTGTACTCTTTACTTTCATTAAATTGTAATTTTGTGAAATGAATCAATTCAACTTATTGATTTTTCGCGAAGCTATTTAATTCAATATAGCGATAATTAATCTCATTTATATTTTTTTCCAGGACTATCAGTAATTATGTACAATCAGCGGTTGAATCAGAGAGTACTGTTAGACAGTAATACTTGCAATAATCTGCTTCAGGAATTCTGATTTTCGATCCATCTTATAACCTCAAATAGATCGATGAATGCACTGCAAATGATTTGGTATCATTCTCCATTTGTTGCCTCTTCAGCTACATCTAATTAGACATATAAAACTGGAGGGTACTGAATATATATATATATATATGTAGAGTATCTATTAAATTCGAGTAATTTAATTAAGATGAAGAGTGCATTTGTAAATGTGTTTGTAAATGTGTGTGTGTGTGTGTGTGTGTGTGTGTGTGTGTGTATGTTTATGTATATTTGTGTATGTGTGTGCATGTGTATGGTGATGGCATGTTTCAGGATGGTCCAGAGATGGGATGTGAATCAGTGAGTGTGGCCAGTCTGACGCCTCCGTTTCTATGGGGCGGAGATGGGCCAAGAGAGCCTGAGGCTATTAAGGCCCCCGAGTAGGAATTCTTTGTACTGGCTGTAGTACCGAGGCGGAGCGATTATCGTTCGGATATTCTTTGGGAGAAGGGAAGGGCAGGCCTTAGCGTCCTTGTCGCACATTTTTTCCAACTTCATGATATGTCTGTGCGGTGCTTTGTCGCTAGTTGCAGTGTTCACTGCTGATGTTACGTTGATATAGTATATATGTGTCTTTGTTGTATGTGTATGTGGTATGTGTGTGGGAGTATATGTGTGGGTGTATGTGCGTGCGTGTATGTGTGTGACATTAAAATGATGCTTAAAGCTATAGCAAGCTTAGAGCTGTAATGTGAATTGAATTGTAAGCTTTGATAGCCAATATGCTTGATCAAATAGAGGAATGAAAACCGGCTTTCGGTAATAGCACCTGATCGTTCCTACTTTACCGAACAATTCGAAGTCGCACTGTAATGCGAGTCTGCATTACTGCTGGTGACATATGGTATGTCACATTTCACTTCCAATTTTGATTCTCCTCTTGCTACAGTGTATGCTTACGTTAAACTGTCACGTGGAAGTATTAATGTTGTTTTCTGAAATGGCAGATCACTTTCGAGATTCGAAATTACTCGGGATATTGTATTATCATATATTATCTATCATTTTGAAGGCTATATAGTATTGTATTACTCACACATGTACATATACAATAATATGTTGAATATTCCACGATATTTGTACCTAATTGTTTAATTATCTGTTGTTAAATTATTTTCGAAATGTTTATTTTTCCCTAACGAATTCCCACTTTATCGCTTTTATTTCATGACCACTGAATCTTTTTTTTTTCTCTCTCTCTCTGTCTCTCAGGGAAAGATGTTTCTCAGTGTAGATAGAAATACTATTATTTACTTTGTTAAAATCAAATGATCGAATCACCAGGGAATCAAAAGACTTTTTGCAAGTAATTTTTACCGATAAAAAGAGCATTCAAGGAATTAATTCATAGAATGTTTGGGTAGTTCGATTAGTGCTTCCCATAAATTTTCAAATTTCTATGTTTTGTCCTACCATCATGTCCTCTTCCATCACGATTATTGAACATAAACTTTGCCCACTGCCACTTTGTTGAGATAAACTCGTGTCCCGGAGTTACTGATTTGGAGTCTTATTCCATTTTAGAAAGGTTCGTATTTAAACTTGGTTGAAGTGACGAATCTAAGAAACTGATTTTTCTCATTTGCTATCGGAATTCAATCTTTCAGGCAAGTATTTAGATAACTCAATTTTTTTTTTTTTTTTTTTTTTTAAACAACTAAATCTTGAATAATTTATGATAAATATATCCCTTACTCTTTGATAATAATTTATTATAGAAGACGAAGAAAATATAATACGAAATTAATAGCGAATTTTAATAATTTAAATGGAATGGAATAACAAAAATAACTGGATATCATTTGCAGAATCCGAGCTTAATTCAAAAACCCTATCTCCGTTATAATCAAACATAGATCAACGAAAAGCGACTAAAAATGAATTGGATGAAAAACAAGAAATTAAAAAGTTCTAAATTTATTCTTGAACTCATTCCCAATTTATAGGTTCCCTAAATGAATACGAATTAAAACTGCATCATTGTTTCCATCAATGAAATAGCATTAATATTCAAGAAAAGAAAAAAAAAATATTGGCATAACGTATTGTATAATTTCTTGCACAAATTCGAGTAGTGGATGACTTTTTATAAGATAAGCTGAAATTTTTAAAGTGTATTCTTTTTTTCTTTCTATTTTTGAATAATGTAACATTTGACAAATTTATATTTATGATTGTCAATAACAATTTGATTTTGCTGTTGGATTTTTGAAAAGCTTTTCTTATAGATTCCTTTCATCTGATCTCTCGTCCATTCAAATCGCTTTGAAAACTCATCCAATGATCGATAGTTAATTCTTTTCAATTTTATGTCTAATATTCATTCAGACATACGCTTGTTTATCATTTAATTTTAAAATTACATGTAAAATAGGCAACAACTTTTTTGTTTTCCATCAAAATTTCATATTATTTAATTCATTCAGTCGCGGTTTTTCTCCTCTCCTCCTATCTCCAGCCGCCACACTTTCTCACTCCCGCTCCTTTACTATCACCACAAACCACTCAAGCCACTCATGATTGTTTGGTAAGTGTGCACTTGTTTATTTAATTATTGATCAACGCCGTTAAATTCGTTATTTTAATCGCTTGTCTCCTCCTCTGCTATCCTGGGATAATTTCTCGAACATATGTCGAGAATGAGTATTTCAACGACAATTTTCTTGCTCATTTTAAATGTCATAAATGGTTGCTTATTTCATTATTAACGACTTAATCAAAATAGAAATTACGCCAGGCAGAAATATTGTGAAATAGCATTGATTTCAGAGAGATAAGAATAAGAAATTGTGTTTTTTAATCGTTTAAATCGGAAAATATGTTTGTGAATAATGCTTAGATTGGTAAAAGAAAAAATTTTTTAAATCTTATGTTGTGTCGATTTCTATCATAAAGCAATTTTGTCAAATTTTAAAAAATGAATCAATGGACTTCAGATAGTACCGACAGCGTCATGTATTCACTGATTAGCTAGAAATTTGATCATTATTCCTTCTTTGATAACAAAGAATGGCTTCATCATTTCGTTGCACGACGGCATTTCTTGGCACATTAACTACAATTCTATATTATCGCTATATTATTGTACCGCTCATACTTGTATTACGCATTGTTGATGCGGTAACATGCCCATCTGAATCATCCGGTTCCGGTGTTAGCGGTAGTAGCAGCAGTAGCAGCAATTTGAATAAACCAACAGCAATTACCAAACGGAAAGTATGTCCAGATTTTAAGGATAATGAAAATGAAAAATATTGTTGTCCATCTCATATTATACCCGGAAGTTACTATTGCTGTTCACAGGAACATCTCTATAAAATCGAAGCCGAGCAGGCAGCTGAAATTAGGCGACAGTTCATCAAGAAGTTAGTTTTTTTTCATTTTTCTTTTTCATACTTTGCTTCCTTAGTTTCCTCTTTGTTAAAATCATGGCAAAGAATTTCATTTCCTTTTAATTATCCATTCCTCATCTTTCCTCCTTCCGTACTCTTATTGCCATAACGAATTCTCATCCTTACACTTGATCCGGTTTCATCATCAAGTCCTCTTCTCCTTCTCTCCTCATTCCTGTTAATTCCTATTTCATGTTTTCCATTCTTTCATTTCCTGTCCAATCCGAGTCATTACGGAGAATGTAAATATAAGCTGAATGAAAATGAAAAAAAAAGGAAAGAAATAAGACATCTCTATTGATTATTATGGCTGCACTGAGGAATGTTACTTTTGGTATATTGATGCTTATGCTGCTGCTTTTGGTAACGGCGATGATGATGATGGTGCTAGTCTAACCTAGCCTGAAATAGATTAAGCCTTGTCTGAGAAAGCCTTATGGTTTTTCGCATATGCATTAGATGTGAGCAGATGCCTTACCCTTTTCAGGATGAACATTGTTACCAATGAAAAGAGAGGTATTTGTTGTATAAAGAGAAAATCTCCATGTTGAGAAGTAATTTAGTTAAACTGATGAGATGAGTAAATCTTTTTCTCTCTTTCCTTCACTTTCTCTCCATATCATCAAAACCAGTCATTTATTAATTGAGCCTTTTATAATCTAATTTAATTAAAATATAAATATATCATAAGTGAAATAAATTATGCGTAAATTCATTTATAGATTACTTTTTTTCCTTTCTTTCCTTTGCTTTTGCTTTTAACTAAATTAACTTCACACAAAGTTTGCATTAATGATAATTAATTTATGATTGAGCAATGTTAAGCTACAAATTTTATGAGCATCTCATAGTTTTATTAGTTATTTTGGATTTTCTTTTCATTTTTTCTTTTTTTTTCTTCTTTCCTTTTGCGTTTTAATAAGAAGAATTTTTCTTTAAAAGCGAAGACTTACACTGAAATTATGTCGGAACATCTGCATGAAAGCAATTAAATCTCAGTGTAAGTATCGTTTAGATGCAGCTTTAGCAGTATGGAAGGAGAAGAAAGGAATGGGAATATTGGCAAGGTAGTTAAGCTTTGTTTGAAACTGAATAAGACTTTTGTTTCTTTTCACGAGCTAACTTTTTTGAATGAAGTTAAATATAATTTGAAAGGTTGCTTCTTAATGGCTTTTCATGTGGCACTCAAATCTTGACATATGAAATTCTCAGCTATTATTATTAACACTTACCGGTTGATGGTGGATATATAGGATAAGCTAAAGAATTTCGAAAGTGAATTTATCTTTAAAAATTTCCTCAACATAATATCATTGATTTATCATAAAGTTTGATGAAAATTTCATCATTGAATGAAAATATGGGATATATTTCTTGAAAAAGATGAATTAGAATAAATGGGATAGTTTGATTTCTCCCACTGTGGGCCACTTTTCCGATGGACTTGTTATGACTATGTCAAATACCTCAAAATAATTTGTATTGATTGACTGGTCACTTTTTATTTGATGTCAGTGTTGTTATAACTTTTTAAAAGAATAAAATTCCAGTGATTCATTGAAACTTTTCAATTAATTTCAAAATAGCTTCCCCCATTTTCAGCATTTGTCTTTAGAAATTTTTCCAGTAATGATCAAATAATGAGCACATAGTTATCAGTAACAGTAAATGGAAATGAATATGAAATTTAATAGTGATTTTGGAAAGTTACATCGATTCATTAAAAACTATTCAAAGTTCAGAATAATCGGTTATTCAGACATTTCATTTATCCTGCCATTTACAGATTTATTTTTTGTTTTTGTTTTTGTTTTTTTGTTTTTTTTTTTGTTTTTGTTTTTTTTTTTGTTTTTTTTTTATGTACAAAATATTGGATGCTGTTTGAAGCATACAATGAGTAAATTTTGAAATTAAGAATTTACGCACAAATGTTGCAATTAAATGGGATTTATTTATTCAAAAGAAGAAAAGAAAGAGAGAAAAATTGAGAATTTATAGTATATTGGAATAATATTGATTTAGATTTATTGTTATATGATATATAGATTAAATAATCATATCCTAGGCTACATTTTCTTCCATTCAAGCAATTGGAATGAATGATAATTTCAAGTTGAATCATTTTCATTAAACTTATTACAGCTACCTTGAAAGCTACCTGTTTTAATGATAATGGTATTGATTCCATCATAAAGATCTTCTGACTGATTTCCTTACATTCTGTTTGTTGTTTGACCTTCATTTACATCCTTTTGCCTGTTTGTGTGGAAGTTTATTTGTTATTGAGCATTAATTGTATGTATTTGAATGCAGGAAAGAAGGGATGAAGACGATTTGTCGTTGAAGCACTCAAGTATTGCTATTCAAAGTGCTTATTTATATAGTAACATTTTATAGCTAAGCATCGTATGAAGATTTGAACAAATTAGCAAATGAAAATTTTTCAAGCTTTCAGCTCCTCTTTCCTCTCATCTCTTGTCTTCTGGACCGATCCTGAAATTCAAGCGTCATGTAATCATTATCCCAAATTAGATTTGTGGAAGAAATGGAAAATACTTGAATTTCTTGAAGAAAATCTCGACATTTTCTTCAAATTTCTATGCAAATTTAAGGGCACACAAACATCTTTAGTGTGAAAATATAATTCTAAAAATGGATTTAATTTGAAAAATCTTCGCAAATTTTTAGATTTCAAGATTTCCTGGAAATTTCGTAATACATATATACAGCTTTCGAATTTTCTGAGAAAATTGTTTGCTTGACAATTTTTTAACCTAAAATTGTTGAAAAAGTGCTAATTTACTTTATCTTGTAATTAGGATGACATCTACAGAATTTTTGCATTTAAAAAAATATAATTAAACAGTCATTACTTATTACCATTTTTTATATCCTAAAATATATAATAAGTAGTTTGCTAAATGCAACAATTTTGGTGACAGTATAATTGTTTTGAAACTAATTATTTACTTTCTGAATGAATTATGCCTTACTTCTGCATAAAATTCCTTTTTACTCGAAATTGATAACTACAAATAATGCTCATTATAAATCATCCAATATATATGATAACGGCCTTGAAATACAACTAACAGATCAGTTTTCATAGTATTCAAATATCCAGTGGGATTTTTTTGTTAACACATCTTCATGACTCTTAAATAATACAACAACTTGTTCCAAGTTTTTTTTTTTTTTTAGATCAACTTGTAAATGATTTATTCAAGTCTTCAATAAACAACTGTTTTGATCAAAAATAAAGCATCTCTGAATTCTAGATGAATGGGTAGAACTGAAAAAAGATTTGATGTTTCCGACACTTTATCGTTTGTAATTGTCATGTTATCCTATTAAATAAAATTTAAAATTGCGGAAGAAAGACACCTGTCGTTGTAACGTCACATTTCTATTTCTAATGGCAATATTTCAAAATAGGCTCCGTAATTAGATGCTATATCAAGAAACTGTCGGTGTGAACCTTTTATAATGAATATTCCATAGGATTTTATGATTTTATATGATGATTTCTACTTCTGTCTTATTTCAATTTTTTCAATCAAACTGAAAATTTGTTTATCAAATTTTGGTTGGTTATGGAAGAGTAATGCTATTGTGATAACTGATGGTACTCTTGAATTTTGCAATAAAATTATGAGCTTCATAGACATTGCTTCATCAAATTGGGTAAATCCCTTGGATAAGATGCTCAATAAAATTGTCATCGTTCATTAGCAATATTTTCAAAAAAAGTCCTCTCAGTTTATTCATTGGCTTCAATTATTACCTTTTTTTATCATTTAAAATATTCTAACAGTCACGCAATGACGAATAGAATTTCAAAAATATTCACTGAAAAAGAAATTTTTTCTTTTTTTTAAAAACATTTGCAGTTCTTTCTTTTATAGATTTTGGGATTTTTCATCAAAATGCATGACACAATGACGAAAATTACGAATCAAATTTTGATTAAAACTTTTTGACAGCTACTAGGTAGAAATCTATTCCAAATAAGATTTATGAATGATATAAAATCCTGAAGTTTCCGTGTTAAAACTATAGTAAAATTCCAATCGTTATTTTATCATAAAAATTTTTTTTAAGTTGTTTTCAAAAGCAAAATTTCGATCATTATTTTAGCCTATTAATGAAACATATTAATGAGTAATGAAAATCATAATTGATTGTTGTTATTGTTATTACTTACTATGCCCAAAAATGCTATCATGAAAATGTTTACATTTTATTCTTATAAGTAATTTTGAAAGTTAAAAGACTTGAATTTGAAGAATACAAATAAACAATTATATACTTATCGTTTATTTCATATACCTTTAAAGATTATTGTTCATTCGCCTTAAGATCTATTGCTTGCAACATCCAAATTTAGTTGCTAAACTGATGTGGTAATTAATTTTAAATAGATTAATTCCAATCTGGTTAATCTGGATTGCGTTACGGGAGTGTAATTTAACATAATGACGGCTGCAACAATAACGAAGAATTATTACTGCTTTGGTAGGCCGATAGTAAATATGACGATGACAACAACAAAATTACACCTGTTTTGTCTGTGAATATTTACATATAACATATTTGTCATTAAGTAGTGATAACAATAACAACAGCAACACTAATGATAACGGTGATAGTGATGATAATAATAGTAATAGTAATATTTTGGTTACAATAATACAGCAAAAATCATGTTTAGTTTGTCAATATCTTGAATGAAATTAATTACATCTGTTTGTCTATAAGTTTTGTGATACATGTATATGTATCACTAAATAGTGATAAAAATAACTGCAATAATAACAATAACAATGATGCTGACTTTGATAAGAATAATACTATGGCAAGAATGATATCATAAAAGGCATGTTTAGTTTATCAGTATCATCATCATAATCTTCATCATCATTTTCAGATTCAATATTGACATAGCAGAAGTTTAATTTTTAATGCATCAGTGATATGTTGCGGCTTCATTTATTATTTATCCTTGTTCAGAAGTTAATTAAGTTGCGTATTGACACGAATGTCTTGTCTACTGCAATTAACAGCATGCGAAAATTAGCTTGACACGAAAAAGGAAAATTAAAACAAAATAAAGAATGCATTGTGGATTAATCTGCCAGCTCTGTCCATGAACCAATTGTATTACTAATGAATTCTAGGAGAATAAAATTAATTAACTAGCTACAACATTGATTAGTCCTGTTTGGCGAATTAAAAGTGGATAGTTAATTCAGCAAAACATTGTATCACATCAATGTGTGTTCTGAAGCTTTAAAATAAACTTTGCCGAATATTTGCAACAGATTTTTGGCATCTAGAATTTCCGACATGTAATTGCAGTCCAAAAGTGCAATTTGAAGAAATGGAAAAAATTTCCTACGGACTAAATTGATTTAATTTTTGGTTTCTCGTGCAATTCACGAACTTGCACTTGAATTCCAAATTAGCCATCATGTTTCTTTTCCTTGTAATAAATTTTTCTTGGCATACGTTATGTTAAGTACACGTGTAAATCAGTGAGTCAGAAAAGATGAAGTATTTTTCTTTAAAATGATGTATAGTTTGTTCTCTTTTTAACGAAGAGAAGTCATATTACTATAAAATAAATAATAATTAAATTAAATATCATGTTTCTCATAATTGGTTCGTTTAACTTTTCATATTGGTTGAATAACCGTCGAAATTTGCCCAAATTTTGTCCCAATAGTACCTATCCATTTTAATAGATAACTTTTTCGATAGCTTGAGCAGAGTAGTTGCGCTCGAATTAGATCCGAGAGGAATTATGTCATTAGCAAAGTGCAATATTACTATACATCAAATTTAGTCAGGTTAAATTTTCTGACTGTTTAAATTGTGGTATTAGAGATTTGAAGTAAAATGGATTGAGAAATTATAATACCAATTCTAGGTTTTCCAATCATTAATCATCTTTTCTAATGGAGAATAACTCAATTTTTCGCTTTAAATTTTGATAAATCGGAATATCATAAATCGGATGAAATTTTGAATAATTTCATCTTTCTCTCTGAAGGAAAGAAAAAAATAGCTGGGTTTTATCTATGGGCGTAAAATAGATAAATGATTTTTAAAAAAGTAATCACAAAATGGCAATGAAATGTAAAATCTCTTGAATCCACAGCTATATTTAATGATTTTCCGAAAGATACATATTATACTTCCAAAGTTTGTAAAAGTTCTCATAAAATAGCATAAAGATTAAAATTTTATTGAAAAAATAAACAAAATAGCTTATCTTCCTATTCCTCAGGTATCGTCAATTTCCGCAATTGTTTTCTTGATTTAAGAAATTTTGGCATCACAAGTTTTGGTGGCGTCTAAAATTATTATTCCAATCTTTGATTTTCTGTATTTGATTTCAAAATCAGATAAAAATATAAATCGCTAGAAATTCATTGGAATTTAAACTTTCGGACATAGGCAGTCCAGTAAATGATCGTCACAAATATTTTTATCAGTGAGATCAGAAAGAAGATAGAAGAAGGACGAAAATTGAAAAGATTGAGATATTACTTTCTACTCTGAACCTTTTGAAAGTTATTTCAGTACTAAACTTTTTCTTCAGTGAATTCAATTTTTACCAATTTTTGATCATTTCAGCTACCTCGCTGTGATTATAGTTGGCGTAATTGGTACACTCATACTATTGACGGTAATGACGATGTGCCTTTGTAAAAATCTTTCATTTTGTCCCATGAATGCTGCCAAATCAAGTAATTCTTTTTTCTTTTCCAGATTTTATTTTGGATGTGGTAACTTGAATTGAGTCATATTTTAAAAGGAAAAAACTGTATTTTTTGAATTTTGTTGTTTTAATTTCCCGAGACATAAGTTTCTTTATAATAATTTTTTTCACATTCAGCATTTTCAGCATGCTCAACAACACAGCATGCTCAGCAGCATTATCGCCCTATAGATACATTATCCACGAAACCGGTCACTTATGAAGGTTTTTTTTTTTTTTTTTCAGATTTTTGTATGTTACGCGCAGCTATACTTATCCAAACCTTAAATTATTAATATTTCCACCTGATAAATGACAGTTTCAAATGTAAGAAAGAAAACAATCTGTTTTGTTTCACAACGATTGCTTATGACAAAGATTTGTTCTGCAAACATCTCAGATCGTTATAGTTTACATGTATATGGTGAAAATTTAAAAAGAATTTTTAAGTGCTATATACATTATAAAGCCATTCCTTTTCCAAACTTATTGTTTGACAATTATGCCTTTTTTTCCTACTTTTTTAATGCTAAAGTTGGGTTGTTTTATTTGATTAAATTCATGAATATTCCATGGGCGCATAAATTTTGAAGTGTTAGAAAGAAGAAAGATTAAGAGGAGGCGAAGGGAAAAAGGAGAGTTAACCAATACGAATGGGAAATGAGAAAAGAGAAAAAGTTTTTGCAAATTTCCCAGTGGAATCCTTTTGTTTAATGGTTACTAAGCTTCAAGCTTTAAGCTTGATGCAGAGGAAGAAGCTTTTTTTTCTTGTCCATTTGTTAATTTCGATGGACATCATTGAAATCATCTAATAAAAAAGCAGCGAAAAGAAAAATCATTCCAATCATTTTTGAAATCTTCTTGTTTTGGAAATTTTAAATTTTCCCTTACTAACTTTTTGAGCAGAATTGATGCTCGCCATTATCTTTTTTTTTTCTTTTTATCTGAAGGTATTATTTCGCTGCTCCAAGAGATGCACAATATTCGTTGCATACTTTTAAAGGCCACATTAAAGCTTCAGAATGATAAAATGATGCTTCGTTTCATATAATAATGAGAATTAAATTTTAATTTGAAAATTCAAATCTGAAATACACAACATTAGACTTTATTCTTAATTTTTTGTCAACCGAAAGTATTAATTTTGAAATGCAAAATGAGCTTTAAAAATTATGATTGTCAGGTGAGTTTTAAGAATTATGATTGTTAGTTCGATCTTCTGCTGAACTGTGAAATACAATTCAAAAATCTCCCCTTTTCCGTTTTATATATCCTTATTATTTTGAAATCCGATCATTATAATACAGGGCAACTTCGCTTACACGCTTGATCACTTTCTCTCCCATGGCACTTGGGCTAAACATCGGTGAAGTTCAAGAACTGAAAGCAAAATTGAAATTACATTACCCAATAATCCATCTTCTAAATTAAGCTTGACTAACTTCATGAAATCTGTTTGAGAGTCCTGAATAGAAGAATTCTTTTTTTAAATTCTAATGAATGAAATTTAAAATCTTCATATATTCATTGTCGAATAATTATAGTGAATTATGAGTTTGTGTATATATAATAGTATGTAAAACTCTTAGTTTTGGAGCTTTCGTCTCAATTTATTGAATAAATCTTTGTATAGCAAAACTTTTAAAGGGAATGTGCATTTTGGCCAGACGTATGTTTGGACATATTAATCGTGAATAGCTATTCAGATGGTTAAACATTATCTTTGCCTGAAAAAATATGAGAATTGAACGAACGAATAATATGTGAATGATGTATGAATTTGAGGAATTTTTATAATTTTAATATGAATTTAAGGCTAATCAAAAAGATTCATTTTCTATTATCTTCAGTTTGAAATTTTGAAAAGAAACGACTAAATCTTGGAGAATTTTCAGGATAGAAATACATTCTAAAAAGTGTCGTGCATTTAAGGTACAAAGAATTCTGCAAATTGACTTGTAATAAATGAATGCAATGAAAGTAATTTGTTCAAATTATACTTTAAATAGGATGTTTTAGTTTCAGCATTCAAATAGAAAAGAAAAATGTTAAGGATGGAAGGTTGAAGGTCTCCAGGGAGGTTGACAAGAAAAATCTGCTCTCAATCCAGGCTCTCTGTCTCCTCGTATCCTACAATGAATTTTCCGGCTTGCCACAAATTAAATATTCTTTCGGAGGCATTGCAGATGAATGATTCGTGATTGCCACTGCATAAATAATGAAATTCGCAGTAACAGAATGAGATTCCGACTTCGTTTTCCTCTCTTGGGATAGTAGGATGATAATTGAAGGAAGCATCCACACTTTCCTGTAATACTTTTATTCAATTTCTGGAATACATAATCCTTGTACATAACAAAATTTTTACAATAAACAATAAATTCCATAAATTTATATAGATTTGTGAAATTTTAATTCAAACAACTCAACAATATGTAAAGACAATATCGAAGAATATATATGATATAAATAATGAACGATATCAGATATATTTCAAGTTTTTATTCCTTGCCATATAATATTTTCACGAAATCCATTTAAGTTATCCGTAGTACTCGACCATGATGAGAACATATTTCCGATGGAAGCTTTAGACAAGTTCAGAATGTACTGTCTATTTTAGAATAGCTTTGATCAAACGATTGCTAAATGCGCAAATGATTTGATGGCCGTAATTAAAAACCCTCGCAAAATTCATTGATCAAATGATCCCAACAGTGCTGTTTATAACAACAATGGGTTGACGTAGAATATCGCGTCATACCACATTTAATATTGATATTAAGTTATTTTTCCATTTGTCTGATTTTCGAAGTATATTTCTGAAATCTTTAATATGAGTAAAATTGCTTTTACATAAAGGAAAAGTTTTAAAAGTCCGAAACTTAGCAAGCGAACTTTCAGACAATCTTTATAAATTTAAATTTAACTTTATAATTAATGTCATAAATTATTAGTTTGAAAATGAATGCTTAGAAAAGCATAGGAATTACTGCTGTTTAATATAACTAAGTGCTAAAAAAGGCAACTAAATGCATAGATGCTGAAAAACTATGGCAACTTAAATTAAAAACTGCAACGTTCTAATCAATGATAACTTGTACATTATATTTAATTGAATGTTTCTTTTTTCAAATCTCAAAGATTGTCAACTTTATAAACTTTATTTCCTCTAAGTCCTGATTGCCTAATAATAAGATCAGTCACTTCTTAGAAAGTTATTTAGTTTTACTGAATTCAACGATTAATTAAGATCTATTTTTTTACATGATTATAATTCTTGTAGTTTGAATAAATATATAGAATTTGGACGAAGTTTTTTTTTTCATATTTCATTTTTGATATTAAAAGCTTGTCTTTGATAATGAATTTTGCTAAATCTAAATTATCAAAATGTACTATCATAATGATAGCATTAATAGCAACTAATTAATTATGGACAAAAAAAAAAAACCACCCGTATTATATATTATTGCAATTCATACGAAATTTAAAATAAAATGTAAACAACAAGCAACTTGCAATTTTTAATAGATTGTAACTGTAAAAGTGAAAAAAGAAGATTTTGGCAGAATGCAAAGCACTTTTAAGTAGTATTTACTTGTTTCAGTTCGTTATCACCAGAAACGTATATAGCATAATGAGAAGACAGACACGATTTGTGTCACTTATCGGAAAACAAATTAGAAGACTATAAGTGTCAAATCTTCGCTTTGGACCTATGATTTGTAAAAATAACAATAGTTTTTATTTTCATTCAAAGAATTATCATGACTACAATATAATTTATCTGATCCATTAATCTCAATTTATTTCAATAAAATTGAGAACAAATACTTGAAGTGACAAATGGATAATTCATTCAGCTACATGATCTCATTAAAATCATTCTAAATATCATTTCTAAGCTTGAAAAATTACAGGCTTATTAACCATTTGACTACATATTCCTTTCAGTTAATCAACCTATTTGTTTATTTGTTATTTTCCGAAATTTCAGCTCCACCACCATATGAAAGTTCGCTAAATGAAGATCCACAGCGAAGAAATGATTGGCATTGTTTACTGGAAAATCAAGTCAACGATACGAGGCAAGACGGAGCCATACTGCAGTGATCAGGGCATTTCTTAAAAATTTTCTTTCTCTTTAACTAGGTTTTTTTTTTTCCTTCTTTCTTCCATCAGAATTGTAATTCATGCTCATAGCATCTTTTTCTTTTTTTTTTTTTTTTTTTAAAAATTTTTTTTTAAAGGAATCAAATATGAATTCATAAAATAAGGTACAAACATTTTTTTTAAGTCAAATATTTTCCAAATGTTTAAATCAAAATCAGATATTTTAAAAACTTTTTCGCCTTTTTCATTTTTCCATTATGGAAGTTACTTTAATAAAATGTCTGATGTTTCTCTTGCTTTTTTTGTATTATAATTTTTTTTTTCTTCTATGTGTCCAGTGGTGCTTATTTGCTTATTACAAAAAAATTTTCCCCAGCAGTTGTTGATCGCTACTTTTTAGTGCTATAATATCAATTGCTTTTTGCTATCACCCCAAAAAAAAAAAAAAAAAAAAAAAAAAAACATTTCTTCGGGTAAATTTTAGAATGAAATAATTGATGAAAGTATTTTCTGACTCTCTGTCCCATTTTTTTCTGCATAATTTTCCAGATAATTATGTCATGCTTGCCATATTCTTAATTTCAAAAAAAGGGAAGAAAAAAACGATAATTTAAAAGGAATTTCTAAAGGTTAAGAAATCTTGACAAATTAAAATGAAATGCGGAAACATATTAAAAATATTTTCAGAAGATTAGAGAATAACGCTGCATTTTAAAGCAGTTCTGCTAAAATCTCACAAAAACTGCTTAAACCATTTTATTTATAACTTTTTTCTTTTTTTTTTTTTTTTTTTGAATATATTAGAATTCTCACTGAAAATACCACAGTATTAAAATTTTCGAATAAGGACGGCAAAAAATGTTTTAAATTTTAGTGAGCATAAAATTTGTTAAGCCAATTTTCTTTTGACATCATAAAAGCAAAAATAAGCCAAAGTTGTACCATTGATTGTTAATCGCATTTAAAAAAGGAATAAGAGAAAAGATGTATTCATTTATGTGAATTCAATGCCTTATGCAAACATTTCGTTGTATATACAATCCATTTTTTCCAACTTTAATATTTTCATTTTTGCGTTTGCGTGCGTTTACTCATCCACTCCTTTAATTCCGTGTTCAGTAATGTTTATTTATCATCCAAGTAATAACACATCTGGAATTCATCCTGAAAATCTCAGAACCTAGCAGTTGATTACAGGTGCTAGAATAGGCACAATCTATTTTATCATCTTTTTCTTCTTCGCTGTTTTTCAATGAAAAAAAAATGGAAAAAGACAGAATTATTTTCAATTTCAATTTATTACAACAAAGAAACGATATAAAGAAGAAAAGTAGGAAAAATTGGAGGGATGTTTAGAAAAACTTGGATTACATGAAGTTGCTGAATCATTGTTGATAAATAGTTTATTGATAATATCGCAAATAAATAAGAAATTGAGCAAAAGAAGAAAGCAACTGAAATTAACTGAAATAAATTATTTCCAGACATAATTAGAATATTATTTTCTGAATTAACATCTGTTGTGGATAATATATATTGTTAAGAGGTTTATAACAAAATTTCTATTAAATTCATCAAAATCTAATGAATTACACAAAATCTGGACGGCCAAACAGAATACACTAAATGTTGTAAACATTATAAAGGCACAGCCAAATACAAAATTAAAGACAATATGATAGAAAAGTTTGAAATTATAATCAGCTTCGTTCTATTTTTAAACTTGGTCTATGAAAGGAATGCATACATCAAAATGAATAAAAATGTAAATACTCCTTGTTTGTCGCCGCAAAACTCTGGAATTTCTGCACCGATTGCTTTCAAATTTTGACTCAACCTTGCATTTAAATAGACGCGTGTTTTTATAAGCACTTACTTTTTTTTTTACGTGTCACATCCGTGACAACTAAATGTAAATGAGAAGGCGGGGTCTACTGATTTCGCCTTCCTTTCTTTCTCTCATTCTACTTCTTTCTCCCATCTCTTTCTCCTTCTTTTCCCGAGTAAAAGATACAGTTAGCAATAGTAGTAATAATTAATTAATAATAATAAGTAATAATAAATAATAATAGACAATAAATAATAATGAATAATAATAAATAATAATGAATAATAAATAAGAATAATAAATACTGAATAATAATATATAATAATAAATAATTAATCATTCCTTTGTAACCCTCAACTAGGATCAATGTCGATCACCCTCGCGCGCCAACAAAAGCGAATCATCATCACGCGCTGACAAAGGCGCCCTTTTCTATCATTTTGTACAGGGCTGTTAACGGGAGCGGTTTAGTGCGCCGAATCGGGTTTTTTTCCCTTTATATCGTTTTGTCCTTTTAAACGTTAATTAGTTTATTCATTAGATTTGTTTTATTGATATTATTAATTTGTAATTATTGCGTAATAAGTAATAATAAATAATAGCAACGCGTGTATAAAAACATGCGCATATTCGAATGCAACGTTTTGTCAGAATTTCAAAGCAGTAAATAAGGGCTTTCCGATATCTAAGATTTTGGATTAATATAGATAAGACGCGTGTTTACGAACTTTAGGAGGTTTAACATTTTTGAACAAACGAACATTGACATTTTTATTTATATATACTAGCTGGACCTGGCCACGCTCTGCGTGGCCAGGTCCAGCTAGTAAGTTTACCAGATTTCCAACTGATTAATTCGATAAATACATTTGTAATTGTATCAATTATAAGAATTCCAACCGATTAATTTGATAAATACATTTGTAGTTATATAAATTCAAATATTGACAAATACGAAGGCCTCAAAAATTTCGTTTTGATGGGATGTGCTTAAAATGTTGCTTGTCTGACTGCTTTTATATCAAATTACGTAGGTGTTTTTAGTATAAATAGAGCAAGGTGTCAATGATGTATTATAATGTAAGTTAAACGTTAATTTTTTGCTCAAATATGGTGCAAACCAATTATTTGCAAATGAATTCGGCATGTTTATATGATCAACAGGTGGTGTTGACATTAATACATTCCTAATTAGTAAGATCAACAAATAAAATCTCAAACAACTGATAAGATGAAGTGATTGATTAGATATTATGACAATCATGATGAAAACATGAGCGAATTTTAGGCTTATAATAAACATAAGCCCAGATTGCTAATAAAGCTGTAAGTGAAACCGGTATAGCAATCACACCTGCGCTTACCATTCCCGCTTGTAATGTCAATACTGCTCCGCCGATAGCTGCTGATGCGGCTGATCCTAGACCCATACCTATTTCAAATTTCAGGTGTAACTATGATCAAACAATAACATAGCAGAAAAATACAGAAAAATAATCAGTCATCTCTGTGATCATTTTTTTATATTTTCAAGAAATTTTGAAAAATATTACCAAAAAATACAGAGTCACCACACGCAATCATACGCGACACACAACTTGTCACCCGTTTTTCCCTATTAATTCGTTTATACTTTTCCAATTCGTTCTGTAATAGGATCAAAATAATACGAAATTTTTGAACTTCAAAAAAATAGTATTTTATGTGATAAGAATTTCGAGTTTAATGATGAAATTGGAAACTTGTTTATGATCTTTTTGAAATTTTTTTTTTTTTTTTTTTTTTTTAACAAATCTTTACATTTAGGTTCTGTTGTAACGTTGATAGGTTTCTGGATCGAACTTCACTGCTTCCAATTTTTGGATATTTTTCAAAAATATTCAAAGCTATAATACCGTATTTGATATGTGCTTCATGAAGCCGCTTTTCCGATAGCATTCCTGATTTCAAACAAATCTGAAATATTTCCAATTATTCTGAAAAAGGAAGTATCTTCAAATCTGAATAAGTTTTGGTAGCTAATATCACTCTTCATTATCTATGTATAAAACTTATGCTATTTTGTGAAATAAGGGATAATTTATATTGGTTATCATTTATTTTACAATTTAGCACAAATTCTGTATACATATAATGGAGATTGATAAAAGCTGCAAAAAGTACATTCTCAAATAATTTGAATATTTCAATGTCTGGAATTGTTGTTAAAGTGAACTGTTTAAAATTTCATACAAAATTTAGGAATTATGATTGTTACCCGATCCATTCCTCGGATATATGCTATCTTTGCTTCATGTGCTGCTTCCAAATATATCAATTGAGCGTTTGTGTCTAAAATCATCTGTGGTTCCGGTATCATGCAACTGTCAAATGCTTTGGCAAATTCCTGAAAAATTTTCAGATTACTTCATTCCATTTTATCCTGCTTTTGTCTTATATTCCTTTTTTTTTTCAGTCATTGTTACTTTATATTTCTTCACACAAAATCAAATTTAAAAAACTGAAAGAAAATAACCCTGAACAGATCCGTAATTTTCCTACATGTGACTGTTTTTCCATTGACAGTTTTTGGTTGCAGTGCTTGGGGATTCAAAAGATATGCCGTCATTTTTTTCACCTCTTCTTTAAACAGCGGTTTCATTTCTACAAAAAAACTTTTCTGTCTATTTTTTAATTTTTTTTTTTTTTTTTTTTTTTATGAAAAGGAGTGTAATCTGAAATTTCAGCTGGTCTTCTCGTTTTTTGTTTAATTTCGAACTTTTATCAATTGGATTTGATTATAAAACGAAGAGTAAAACCTTTTACAAGCCCTTTGAAGGATTCATGATCTGCAACTCGATGACCTGGATGTGGTAGTAGAAAACATAACGTTTGTTCGAAACAGCTTTGGATGTGCTCTCGAACAGTCCTCAGTTCATTGGACTGAAAAATTTGGACAAAGAAAAAGCATGTTTAATGTAAATTATTCAATCTCTACAATTACTTCAAAGATCAAATTTTTTTTAAGTTCGAAAATTTTTATTCAGTCATGCGCTGGCGTACCTAATCTATCGTTATGAAACAAAAAAAAAAAAAACCATCGGTTATAAGCGTTATTTGGAGAACAAAAAAAAAGTTAGAACAAAAATAAACCTGATGAGACGATGATGTTTGGAGGATTGTTTTAAGGTAATCCATACCACCTTCAAATCCATATGAGCATTCGTCAGATGATTTATAATCTCGAATAACAAAAACGATTGTCTGAAATCTGAGTTATTTTTCTCTTCTTCAAATTCTAACTAAAGTAAAAAATTTTAGCGTTAAAATATGATTAATTCAAATAGTTTCCTATTGACATATATATAAATAAATTGTGCCAAAATTTCGAAAGAAAAAAAAAGAAGAAAAAACTGCTCAAAGTTTGATACTTACGAATTTATTTTTAATTATTTGTGTTTCATTTATTTTCACAATGATAAAAATTGTTTTTTGTGATTCTTTTTTTCTTTTCATAAAATAATTGATTATTCTGAGTTGTTAATAGACAAAAAAGAATATTCAGAAACCTGAAAAGGTGGCTTGAACTTGGTAACTTCATTCGATACTAGTCGTCCATATTCAATAAAAAGTGATAAATTTGCAAGTGAATCTTCAAGTATCGTTTCTACTATATTATAAACTTGTACCGAACTGAACAGAGTTGATAATGCAAATATAGTATTAGACAATTGATATGGTAATGATGCATCATTCATTGTACCCTGTGTATCCATCTGTAATACGCATAATTTAATATGACTTTAACAAATTTTAAATACAAACGATGAAATTAGATATAAGAGTAATGATGTATCTTAATCAAAGAAAAAATATACCCAACAAGAAAAAGATTAAGTTTTAATGAAATGAAATTAATATATTGCCGAAAAACGTTAACACAATTTCACTAACCAATACAACAGCGTATGTTTCACCGTTCGCTGCATCAATCATTATCGGTTCACCCCAGATCCATATTCCCGCAGTGTCACGTTTTATTCCGGATCTCCAGTGAAAGCCTTCCATCTCTGAATCGTCCAAAAGCCATTCCAAAGTTGTGCCATTCTTTAAAAAAAAATAAAAATTGTAATTAGGTCAAAAGGAATGTATTTTATCAAATTTAAAAGTGATTTTAAATTGAACCGAAATAATACAAATTACCTGCTGTGATTTTTGTAAGCTATATAAATAATCGAGGAATATATTGAGAAGAAAGCTTTTTCCTTTTCGAAATACACCTGCTACACTAATAATTACAACCTAAAACTAAACAGCTGTTGGTTTTTAATTATTAAAAGCTTGAAGCAAACTTGCTGAGCATAATAACTAGCAAATGAATTCTTATTTTTAAATGATTTTATTTCAAAAATTAATTCTAAAATTAAAAACACCAGATATTCAACTTTAATTGATTTCATTTCAAATTTTACGGAGTTAGTTTATTTCAAGATATAATTCTGTTAAACAGATGAATAAATATCTTTTTATTAGCTATGGATGAATGTCCAAGTACAGAAGTAAGTGAATTTTCCAAAAATTTATAACGGTTAGGTTGCGATGAAAGTGGGGCAATTATTTGCACAGGATGAACTTTGTGGCGATGCTCTATCTGATCACGAGTGCTAAATCCGGCTTGAAACGGTGCCGTTAGATCGAATGACATTACATCAGCAACTCTGCAATTTAAAATATACAAAATTAAATTTTAAGAAGTTTTTATAATATCCTATTCACACGACTTTGACAGAAAATATAAATATTTATTTAAGTTCAATTTCATTCAATTAAATGAGTACAATTTTTTACACCAATTTTTTTTTACTGAAAATGCAAGTGACTGATGAAAAAATTAATTGACATTTATAACAATTTGGCTATCAATTATTCGCGTATTAAAAGTGATTTTATTCAAATTTTGAAAATTTTCGTCTTAGACAAATTTAATGCCATGAATTAATTTAAAATTAGCTCAAATATAATTGAAATGAAAGAGGAAAAGTTAGTTTAACATGATGGTTTCTATTTTAGACGAGCATAGTATTTGTATCATTTCAACAAAAATTCCTTTGCAATTATTCAGATGTCCAATTAGTTTATTTATGGAATTTGAGAAATTGTCCTGAAATTATCATTCGTATTGTAAATCATAACTTAATTTCCGAGGTTCTAGCGAAAATTCACCATTTTAACAACGACGATAAATCAAGAGCATCCAAAAGACAAGCTTTTCCTAACCTTGCTAAAATTGGAAAAAATGTTTTATCAAATAATAGCTCTAAGTCGATAGTGAGATGAGATGCTTATTTTGCTTCGAATTTCAAACAAACTAACTGAGATTTTAAATAAGATTTTGGCAGATCTGTCAGTAAATAAATTTATTTTTAAAAATTTTCATTTCAAAAGTTGAGAAGCTAAATTCCAAAATATGTTTTTCAATCTATTTTTGTTTCTTAGTTGTATAAAATGAGCAAAGACCAATGAAGTCTGCAACGTTCTTGAAATCTAATAAAACTTTTGAATTAGCGGCAGGGAAATTTCGCCTTTCATTCAAATAAATTCTTTTTCAGATATTTGAATTTAGCCTTTAAAATTCATGTTCTGTTCTCTTCTTGTTCTTCTACTAAACGACACAGGATTGTAACTTGAAATTAGTTTTGCAACATTCTTGCTTGCAGCTAATTCTTTTTTAACTTTTTTTTTTCAAAAAAGAAGCTATAGAGGATGGATGCTACAGAAGTATTTTACAATAAATAAGATTATGTTTAAACAAATTCGAATACTATTTAGGAATACAAATCAACCGATAAAGCAATCATTTTCATGAAGATAAAAGATCGGGTGAAATATTCATAAATTAGTTTTTAAGTCTAAAGATTTCTGATATCGAAAATTTGCATTCTTAAAACTAGCAATCATTGATGGAAATCGAAAAGAACAAAAAATGCAAAGAATAAAACAGGAAGTGTGGATGAGGAAATTTCTATGGAAAGCAGTAAAATTTCCAATTTTTCTTCTCATCCGCAATTGTTGCCATTGCCAGTGGATCCTTCAGTTTTCCTTTGGGTTATATTAATACTTATTTCAGTCAGAACTCTTTTTGGTTCAGTTAGGAAGAAAAGTCAAGTAGCCTTCTGGAAGAAATTTTGAAAAGTCAAGTTCATATTGTCAATTTCATTTTTCTAAAGATACAATGGAAAGCCGAGAGTGAATTGACAATTTAATTAATGATGTAATATTTGTCATTGAAAAGAAAGGAAAGAAATGTGATAATTATCATTCAAACAAGCTCAAATTTATTTTGATCAAATTATATAAAATCATTATTACGCTACAGGTATGTGCATTTATTGATAATTGAAAAGTGATTAATATGCTTTCAAAAATATTATCAATAATAAATAAGTCCGGATCATTTTGCTGGATAGGATAAAAAGATATAGACAAGGGAGAATGGAGAAATAATTTAGTTAATGAGAATGATTCTTCCATTCAATCCTTTCTCGTCATCAAAGGGATTCCTATATCGTTTGATGATCCAGCGATTGTCTAGGATAAGATGGTTGTTAAAAGGGCTAAAGGTTGTAAAAATTTGAATCTTTCTCCTTCATTTTTCACTTAGTTAAGTAATGGTCTTAAGTGCGATAATTTGAATTCAATATTTCAACTAAATGATATGAAATTATTAAAGTAGATGAATCGATAAAGATATGTATATTTATTCATTCTGTCATTGGTATAACTTGAAATAATAATTTTTTTTAATATAAAAAGTTAATTATTCTTTACACAAAAAGGACTTAATAAATACTAAAATAAACGATTGAATTTGTAAAACGATGCTAAGAAAGATTAGAAAATGATAAATAAGCATGTACTGTAGTTATTCCAAGTTATGCCTACGATGCCAGTGATTCATTATGACCAATTAGTTGATAGAAATGTTTGGATAAATAAATTGAAAAAATGATCTAAAGAAATCACAACATAATGATTGGATATAACGAAAAAAGATTTACAATAAACGACGAATCATTACCTGTAATGTAAACTGATCGAATATTATAATCTTATATTTAAATGATGAGAAATCTTGGGAAAATCGATGCATACCATTTGTAAAAATTACATCACTCAATGCATAAATATAACAAATACAGTAAAAAAAAGATGGAATGAACAATTTTAGGATTAATTATCGATGAAATCCATCAAATCATTGAATGAGTGTAAGTCAATTGAATGGAATGGAAGTTAGAAGCGTAAATTTGCCATTATGAATTAAATATTTGGAATAAAATTCTTGTCCAACGTTAACACATAAATATGGATGGATGAATGGTCGGCGAATAGGAGTGCATTAAGGTTGCTGCTTATAAGCTTATTTACCCATTCAAACGGAACACTTTTTCATTCCATTCATTCACCATCCCATTATATTCAATCCGTTCCAACAACCGGAAATTTGATTATCATTTAAAGTTGACTGATTGCTATCGCCAATATATCAAATCATTGCAGTGAATCTTTCGCTATAATATAAATATTGACTGATTTAAGCTAAATGTATCACTTTAACCGGAAACAAAAAAAATCGCATACGTTCCTTTGATTTGGATTAAAAGTAATATCATTGTTAAAATTCATCAACCAACTTCTTTTCATTCTTGCCTAATTTTATCAAATTTCTCTAATTCCTCTAGGTATAATTTCCCTGCTTCTCCCTGTTTTTCTCTCTTCATTTACTTATAATATTCTTTTAATTATGAATAGTCTTTAGGGTTCATTTTGCTGATGAAATTAAACCGAATCCCAGAATTGTATGCAAGCATCAATAATTTACTACAAGTTAATATTATTTTTTCTACCAAGCACTTTTATCACTCAAGTTTAGTATAAATAAAATCGGTTGAATCATACCTATTATCTTCTTTTTTCGACAAATGAGAAAACTCACTAAAAAAATAATATTATAGTAAGATACAGAAATATTTTGAATGCAGAATTCAGCAACCTAGAATTGATATCTATCAAATTATCCGCTTCACTGATACTAACTTCCGAGTATTAAAGGTATCTAGAGTAACTTAAGGGTGAACTCTTCTGAAACTAACTTAATCAATTAATTTTCGAATTAAAACAATCACAATCTTTTAAATTTTCAAAAAGTGCAAAAAAAAAATTTCCAAAAAAACTTCCAAAAATCTTTCACTTCATTTCTTTATGACATATCTAAGTTTTACAATTCGATTCCCAAGGGTATAGTTATATGATGATATTTTAGTATGAATTCGTAAATCATCATAATTATTTTACAACGACAAACGTCTTTTAAATCAATTTATCGATTAAAGACACCAACTTTCAATCAAAACATGTTTAGATACTATTTATTGAAATAACAAGCCTAGTCACTGATAAAATCAATAATTGATTAACCATAGCAACATTTCATAGTCATAAGCTTGTAGCATAAAATTGATAGAATGTTTATTTGTTAGCAGAAGACGTACTAAACTAATACTAACATCTGAAAAGTGGTATATATCCTACTGAGTAAATGACGTTTTCATATTTACGTCATCATCGGCGGAATAAACGGTTTTTACTGCTTCTGAACAGAGGTAATTAAATCTCTTACCATTACTATCCAATGTTTAAATATAAAATTAAAGTTTCAAAATATAATGCACACTCATCATTCAATTTTATATACCTCTCCAGCTGTTCCCCGATACCATTGCATTACAATGCTCCAATTTTCAATAAAAACAAACAAATATATATACATTAAAAAGAAAAAAACAAATTTCGTTTTTCAACTTTTTTCAAAGAAAAAACTTCCAGTCAATTTCATCCAAAATTAGAAAAAATTGAAAACTTATCCAGAGTTAGAAAACTAATTAAAATAAACTGCCAATGATTAAATGAGTTGTCTTTCTTTCTTTTTTTTTTTTCTCCTATTCAATAATTGAATCGGATATTCCTCTGCTTCTATTTTTTCTCAGTTTTAATTTTTTTAAAACGATTATTTATATTTACACCTATGATCCAGATGATGACCCATCCATGATTTCAATGATTCACTGTTTCAAATTTTATTTCAAAATACATGGAGTAATTAAGCGCATCTTACTTTTTAAAAGAAAACTTCTAATATAACTTGCACTTTCGCTCCCCTATAAATGTTGTAGAATATTTTGTGTCACTCTATGGAAAAATATTGTCGATTGGTTGGTTGGGAAATCTTTGAAGCTATCATGCATCAACTACGTACGAACGACATATGTGATTGCCGTGTAGTCTTTTCAAGGACTAAAAGATTAAGAAACTAAAAAAGTAAAAAAAAAAAATTACTATAAAAAAAAGATTACTAAAAAATTACGAAACTAACAAAATCATTAGCAGTTTGAATCTCACAAATTCCGCAAACAAAATGCCAAGAAAATTTATTCCTTCCCGTTAGACATACCATGAAATCATATGACGTTAATCACGATCGGTTGTCACTTCAAAGATCATAAAAAAGATTTTAAGCTAAATGAAAATGCTTCTTCATCCAGTATGTTGTCATCATTCCTAATTAAAATCTACAATTAAATGACGTTGATAAATTTACTTCATTTACAATCTATAATTAACCATCGCTAATTCGTTAACTGTTTCGTCTCAGATAAATGGCGGAAGCTGTCAAAGACAAGGATTGGAAGCAATCAGTTGGGACGTTTCCATAAAATTCTATTTTAATGGAGATTTAAGCCTATTAATCAACAAGTGTTGCTGTTTACTTCCCTGCAAAATGCAAATAATTCGTGCCAAAGATAATTATGCTTATGATCAGTACGGTTGTATTACACACATTTAAAATCTAATTTTTAATAACAATCATAAAGGATAAGCATATAAAGATGAAAGTTTCATTGATTTATTCGGCACTACAGTGCTCAATACTCGATAGATTTTCTTTATTTTATCCCTTTTTTTTTCATATTATATATATATATATATATATATATATGATATATTTTTTTACATATTTATATAAATATATACATATGTAAATAATTATATTAATACTTTTCAAGAAAAAAAAATTAATACTTTTCAAGTTAATATCTTTCAAGAAAAAAGAATTTTTTTGATTTGTTAGGATGATGTTAATGTTTATAGACATTTAAATTTAGATTTTGCATTCTGAAAATTGCTAACTATGGGAAAAAAAATGGAATTTTATAAGTTGCTATTTTTCAAGAAAATTTATTGAAAAATGACTTATTTGTTTTTAGAATTCATGCAATATTTACAAATAAATCATTATAAAATCTATAATATTAATGTTATTTTAACAAGTCAGAATAGTTTTCTTTTTTTTTTTTCTTTTCCTCTAGAAGTATTAACTATTGTTCATTCACTCATGTATAGATTTTGTTAATTTGTTATGGATTCTTACGGAAAAAAAGAAAAGGAAAAAGTAAAGAACGAGTACTATGGTGCATATGAGACGAACTTGTAAAGAAGTAAGAAATAAGGAAGTAAATAAATGAATGAAAAGAAATAAGTAGTGTGATAAAAATGTTGATCGAATAGAATAGCAGGACAATCTGAAGAAACGGTGGTGGAAGTAGAAGAGAGTAAATTCATTTTGCAATCCGAGTGAGGAATTTATTGGAAGCATATACAACCAGTGGTAACAATTATTAGGATGTTGTGTAAAGTTATTCATCAAATATTCTTCAGATTGCTTGCTCATCTGAAACTTTACTATCATGGATCATTCTTCTAATCTATCTTGTTTATCCTTCTTCTTTATCAGTTTTTTACTTTTTTCTTCAATATTCCTGCTAAATTTGAATTATAAATTAATTTTTAATAATTCGAAAAAAAAAAAAACTGGATTTACTGAAACAAAAATAAAACTACGCATATTTAAAATATTTACAATTCCATCAAGTACAAGTCAAGTATAAATAAAATTTTCATAGTTTGTTTTTTTTTTTTTCTTGAGAAATATTTAAAAGTTTAAAAATGTTAAAGATATGGTAATCTGATAAGCAAACCTTGTATATTTGCTAAAAAAAAAAAAAAAAGAAAAAATTCACATCTATTGAAGAATAAAAACATAATAAAGGAATATTAATTCAAAATTTCTTAATTTCTATTCTTATTAGAATGCATATATTCCATTTAACTATAACTAAACACTTCCAAATTTAGATACAAGTAATATAACTTTATTTTTTAGATAAATAAATAAATTTTAAAAAAATTCGAGCAAAATTTCGAGTTGTAATTGTTTTTAGGAACATCAAATGAAATTTAGAATAAAATAATATAAATAAATCTTCAATACTTTCATACTATAAAATTTCTACCGAATGAAGTTTGCTTTAATTTCAGAAAATATTCCAATTATCAAAAATTTTGAACGAAGAAAAAGATTAGGATTGAAGAACGCATTTTTCGGAACAAGAATTATATTTACGAAAAGAACAAATAAAATTGTCGAGTGGAAAAGAATTTTTGAAAAAGCCGAAATGTTGTTTCACAAACTTTAAGTTAATAAATAGCTCTCCAAATTTTCCTATCTGCACAGCAACATTTACTTCACTTAAATAGAACCTAACAAAATTTTGTAAAAGAACTTCTTATGTACACATCTCTATATTTGAAATATTCATTTCCATATTCCCATATTCAGCATTTTCATGAAGTACTGATTTGCAACATAACAATTGCATTAATTTTTCAGAGCCATAATTCTTGGTTGTTGCGATGTTTTTTCAATTTTACAAGACTAAAATTCGACTAAATTCATCTACATTTTATTATCATTATTGCCAAATGATGTTCTTTCAAATGGAAGGGAAATCATCGCTGTCAGTCGACACCCATAAAGACCTCGAAATCAATGGAAAGAAAAATGCGAAAAAATGAAAGTGAATTAGGATAGTATAAAAACTTTAACCAACGTTCTGCAATAGCAGATTCCGAAATTTTCGCTAAAAAATAACTAATTCCGAAAATAAACGCAACAATTTAGAGGCAAGCCAAGAAAAAAAGTTGAAAATAAAGAAGAAAGAAGCTGAAACAACGGGGTATTATTCATTTAAAATATTTTTAATCAAGGAAGGAAAGATGGAAAATAACTAAAAAATGATTTCCCAACTAATGCTTTGCTACAATTTTTCTAAAACAGTGCTAAATGAAATGAATGAATGAAATTAGTTTATGTGATTAAAATGCATTTATAAAATATTACTCAGGACTTTCATTAGGCTAACAGTAGCTAATACTCTAAGAGTGACGGTGATAATAATGATGATGATAATGAGCTACCTGAATCTACTTATCATTTTCTTTCATATTCTTCTTTCGTCATATATCCATGCATTACAATATATTGAGGATGGTTGTAGTCATTAAAATGATAATTATGCTAATAATAATAATGATAATAATAGCAATAATAATAATAATGATAATAATAGCAATAATAATAATAATAATGATAATAATAGCAATAATAACAATAATAATGATAATAATAGCAATAATAACAATAATAATGATAATAATAGCAATAATAACAATAATAATGATAATAATAGCAATAATAACAATAATAATGATAATAATAG
>KZ269984.1:1119917-1242905 GCA_002249935.1 Onchocerca flexuosa | reverse complement strand
TAATAATAATAATAATAATAATAATAATAATAATAATAATAATAATAATAATAATAATAATAATAATAATAAATAACACTGGAATAAAATTAATTAATTTGAGGTATAATAAAGTGATATGATAAGAAATTGTGATAAAAATCTTACCTAAACTGTATCATATTTGCGTTAACTTGGATAAGTTCGGGAGAGACAATTACTTTAGAATTTTAAACTTACTTATCGAATATCTGCCTTTCCGGAAAACCAGAAATGTAATTTTTTACAAAGCCATATTTTTATCCTTATTACGAGATCTTCACCAATGAAAAGCAGTGCCCAATGACATTTTTTCAAGATGACGTTTGCTTGTTTGTTAGTGAAGCCAAAATGATTGTCAGCAAATCAACAACTTCAACAAAATTAGCATCATGTGAAATTATGTGAAAAAAAAGAAAAGAAGTTTCAAACACTGATGGACAAAACATGCTTCATATCAGTCAGCACGATGATAAGTATGACAATAAATTACTTTACTGATAAATTATATAAATAAATCGTGTTTTCTCCTAAAAGCTTCCCACTTCCCATAATATTTTGTTATGAACTTCTTAACCACTCCTTGAATTATAAATTTGCAGTTGTCTCAATTGAATTATGCTTAATTATTTGCAAGTCAATTATGAGGAATCTTGAAACTTTACTACCCATGAATATTATCAAACATGACTAACCGCTGTCTCATAGTCTGCTTTCTGAATATTCTCTAAAAAACTCATGATAATAGCCAATACATATAAGTCCTTTCGTGATAATAAAAAGAATACTCTAAGTGTTTATTTTCAAAATTTAATAAACAATCAATAAAGGGGGTTTTCATGCAAAGTATTAAATCAAGTTTGTAGTGAATTTACATATCGCGCAAAAGTTAACTATTGGGTATTAGCATGAGTTTTGCATTAGCATGAGTTGGTAGTTGTAAGAGAAATGTTTATCTTCGAGTACAGAGACTCGATAAAAGGGAAGATAGGGAAAATACTAAGTTGCAGAGGTCATTTTTAATAATTTTAACTATAATTTGCATTTTATTCATCTTGTATTCGAAATATTTTAATGTTGAGTTGACATTAATTTCAGTTAATAGCAATAACTTACCTTGGGTTACTAAATTTTAATTTGCATAATGAAGTTGGAAATTTTCTCCCAAGAAACTTTACACCTTTCATTTATTTTATCACTTAAATAAGAAATAACAATTTTTGCGTATCAATGAGATAAATAGAAGCAATAAAAACGCTACACCGAGAATCCTGAGTGAAAGTGATTAATTCATATTTCGTTGCGTTCTCGAATACATTCTGCTTTCCTTTAATAAATAATCAAATAATTTGCCATCTTTTGACAGGTTTTATTCTTTCGTGCTATGTCACTCCAACCACCAACGATGATAACTATCAGGTTGAATTAAATGAAATTGATTAATTGATGGTATTGTCAGCTTCTTTCGGGAGGAACTACTCTCGAGCAATTTTTTTCAGCAATCACTTGCATAGAATAAGTTAAAATATATAATCAGCAAAACTTTGAATTAGACAATGATAAACTGATATACAGCAAATAATACCCGTAGCAAAATCCACAGGATAGCGAAATTTTATGAAGTTTATGACGCATTTCACTAACGATAAACATTTCTCTCTCAACTACCAACTCATGCTAATACAAACAACAGAATAATATTGAGTTTCGGGATTCGTTTCGTCATACGACAAATTTGTCTATGCTTTGAAAGACCAACTTAATTAATTTGGTCCTGCCTTTCCTTTTCATGAATTTAATTTTGTAAACTAAGTGAATTGAAATAAATAAGAAAGGAAAAAAACCAAAAACTTCTCCATTCATTGCCTTGAATTAAAGTTTTGAATTAAGTTTTTTTCAACCCTTTTTTAAAAGAACTATGTGATCGTAACTATGCCTGATGTCATCTCATGAATATGGGTATCGACGTATCATTGTGCCTTTCTTTTTTTTTTCTCAGCATTTCGATTTTTTGCTTAAAAAACGCTTCATTCCAAATGAGGACAAGAATGGTTATGAGAATAAAGAAGTGAAAATGAATGGAAATTTATGCACATATAAGCTGAAAAAATTAATGAAAAGTTTATATTGTTTAGATAATTAAATTTCCTTAACACATCCTCGGAATTATGAAGTCCCCATCTGGCCAATGACCTGTTTGTGACTAAAATCTATGATTAATAGATATTTCTGCTGTTTAAAACCCAATAAAACAAATTTATAAGATGTGATTTCGTCACTTTCTTCTACTACATGTTGAAACAATCCTTTTAGTTTGTTTTGATATTTTAACCAAAACAATTCTTCCGGATACAACAATTTTCTTTGAATAATCAAAGTCACGGAATTCCATAAACAACTGCCAGCATACGCCAGAACCGTTTCAGCATGTGACATGTATCACATAAATGCAAATAAAGATTCACAAAAGATTTATACTGACTGAAAGATTTTCGAGAAAATTTCGTAAATTTCATAAGTTCAATTAATAAGTTAAGAAAAATTTATGATCCATCTAGGGACCTTCGAATAGCTTGTTTATTCTAATATGGATCATAAATTTTTCGTAACTCGTCATCAATTGAACTTAAGAAATTCACGAAATTTTCTTGAAAATCTTTCAATCAGTATAAATCTTTAACAAGCTAAAGTCAGATGAATAAATGGATTTCATTTCGAAATTTATAAAAATGACACAGATTAAGCAAAATATTTCGAAAAACTTGAATTAGAAAATTTTGAAGAAGTTTTATCTTAGCACACAAATTAATCTAGTATCTTGAAGTTAAAGATGCATCAAATATGGAATACAAACATATTTTGATATCACGTATATTCATTACTTAGCAATAGTACTTTATAGTTGACTATCTAGTTCAGTGAAAAAATAAAATGACTGTATGATTAGATATCTAATTTAATATTTCGCTTATTATCATTCATCGAAAGTTTGGACAGTCACTGGGATCCAACTATGTTCTACTTGCACATCAGAGATCGTTTTAGACTCTTACTTTTTCCAGTGTATGCTTTTGTTCTTTCATTCCTCAATATTTTTTGTATTATTTATGCCTTCGGACAGAGAGAAAGAAGAGAAAAAAAATTGTTAATCCCAAGATCAAGTAAAATTTGTCAAAAAATTTAAAAAAAAAAAAAAAATTGTTATATAAAATGCAAGTGAGCACATGATAAATATGTAAAGAAATTAATTTATAGGGAAACAATTTCAAAGTATAGTACATCTGTGTTTTTTCTTTTTCTTTGCTGCTAAAGCAGCACGAGTAGCGATTTCAAATACTTCGCGTACACCCTTAAAAATGTTTAATTAGAAATTTCATAATATCGACGAATTTTTAACTTAAATCCAATTTTCGATTTAGTCTAGAATACTCCTTGAGGAATGCAACTGACATTGAAATTTCAACACCAGTACTAATATTGATACTCGTATCAATATTAAAGACTTTTACGATAAAAAGGCATTAACAATAAGCCTAAGTTATTAAAAGCCATAATGATTAATTTTTTACGAAGATTTCGAATGAATAAAAAAATTAATGAAAAAAAAAAAAAAGAAAAAGGAAGGGGAAAATTTTATTGGCCATACATCTTTAGTTTTAGCAGAACATTCGATATAAGATGCAGCACCAATTTGATCAGCCATTGCTTTTCCTTGTTCATATTTCACCGGTTCCTGCTTCATTTTTTGTAATTCTCGAACAGTTTGCGTATCATTGCGTAAATCCTTTTTGTTACCTACCAATATTATCGGAACATTCGGACAAAAGTGTCGAACCTATAATTACTCATTTTCATCTCTTCGATAACAACATTTAATCCCGAATTATAGAGCTTTGATGCTTGCTGATGCAAAATTCTTTAAGAAATACTAATTAAAAGAGTAATGAAGAAGGTAAATAAGTAAATAAATGGCTAAGTGAAAAACAATCAACTGAGTGAATAATTCGAAGAATAGTGAGCATTTATATACGAAATTTAAATGACCAAAAGACTAAAGGATAAAATTAGCATTCGATTCAAAAATTTAGTTTTTTAAAAACATTGCAAATTTACATATTATACGAACTTATGCAACTTTTGAAATAAAATAAGGAATTGATATTCCATACGAATTGAATGATAGAATTTTAACCTCAGGTGTCCATTTTTCCGGAATATTTTCCAGTGAATCCGGCGAATCAATACTAAAGCACATCAATATTACATCAGTATCCGGATAACTTAACGGTCTTAATCGGTCGTAATCTTCTTGACCTGCTGTATCCCACAGAGCCAATTCTACCTTGATTTTCAGCAGATTAAACATTGATATATGATTTCATAATTTTAAAATTAATTAACAACATGACTGATCATATCCCCAAATTGAAAAAAAAGCATAACAAACGTGAAAAAAAAAGCTTTTATTCATATTTCATCTATATTTTTTAATACGAAAATAATAAATTTACCTGTTTACCATCAACTTCAATATCGGCAACATAGTTTTCAAATACTGTTGGCACATAAACATCCGGAAATTGATCCTTACTGAATACAATCAATAAACAAGTTTTTCCTTAAAAAAAAAAAAAACCTATTTTTTTATTATTACCAAACAAATATAATTTCTCAAAGCTGGAAAACTTCTGAAAAATCAGAAGTAATTGTAAAAATCCCATAATATTGCTCAGAGAAAAATAAAACAGCAAGTGAACAAAAATATATTCGTTCATATTTCTTCGTTCTGACAAAATTTTATCTTTTTAGATTATATTCTATATCAGTTATGCTTCGATGAATTTAGATCCTTTGACTCTTTGATCCCGTCTCGACACACTTTTGTTTTTGTTTTTGTTGCATGTTGTTTGTTTACATCCTTCACGTACCATATACATATAATATATTTATATTTTTGGCAAAAACAAACACCTTAAATTAAAAGGAACAAACTGCGCCAAAAACAAATTTGTCCTAACTATTTTTTGTTTTTGTTTTTTACTCTAAATAACCATATGACATGCTATAAATATGAAAGATATGATAATAATTCCGCAAATTTATTTTCCTGTTGAAAGCTTGTAATACAAATAATTTTTTTGAAATATTAGGAATTAGGAAATAGGAAAGACAATTGACTGCCAACAGGAAAATTTCTTTTCTTTTTTTAATCTCACGGAAAAAGAAATCCCAGCTAAATTTCTGAAAGTTCGAAAAAAAAGTGTGTGAAGAAGAAACAGAAAGTTTTTCCGTTTTTTTATTTTTTATCGAATTTATCAATCTGATTTTGAATTACTTAGCTTAAAAAAAAAGAAAAAGTGATTTATAAACAGTAAAACAAATTAATTGATGGCATAAGTGTGTTTCGTTTGCACTAACTTCATCTATATGCTTTAACAAAAATGCAAATCTGGTTTTTAAATAGTTGAATTTTTGAATAATCTGTGGCAAACTAAAAATTTACATAACGTTGAGACTTTTAGATAAGTGGCATCAAAGATTAAATTTCGTATTTATTTATAGACACTAGGATAATTATGATTGAAAATGAAATGAAAAAACTGAAATTTCTTGAAATTCTTCCACTGATGAATTTACAGTTTCCAGATGAATAGCACTAAAAAATGAAGCATCCAGCTCATAATTAAGGATTTAAAATAAGACAACTACTAAGATATAAATCAATTTATGATTCAATTTAATAGACAGAAAAAAAAGATGGAATATTTGAAAAATTATTTCGAACCAGCCTTTGAAATCAGGATTGCACAGAAATACTCAAATACTCCCACAAATTAAAAGATTGGGAGGCAATGAAAGGATCGTAAGGGACTCTTTTTTAATCGAACAGTTTAGATTCAACTGATAAATTGATGAAAAGGAAAAAAAGAGAAGAAATGCATGAGTTTTTCCGCAACTTTCATATCATCGCCAGTCTTTTCTTTTTTTGGTCTTTATATCTAGATCACGAACTCATTAACATCGAATGCTGCGTGCTACTTTAGAGTCACTTTTGCTTGATGTTATGTGTACAGCTGGAAATGAGTTCCGAAGGTACTGCAATAGTGATCACTAAGGAGATGGTAGAGGAGGAAAAGCACGATTAACTGCAGTAATAACGGTACAGTTATTGATTAGTTTGGGGTGTGTGTTATGAGCGTTGAGTGTGCTGTAGACTGTGGATTGTCACACTGCCAGTACTACCTTCGAGAGACGTAGTAGTCTTCCCAAGTATGGCGGTTCCTTTATTTATAGCTAGGGAAGGATCTATTAGTGCCTTAGAGCATGCGACTGATAATAGTAGTCGTCAAGATGAGATTTTTCGTGACACAACGAGATGGTTCTATTGATAGCCGGAGGAAATTCTAGCTTAGTTCTCAAGCTTATTCCCTATCTGATAATGGACTACGACTAATAGTGCTATTAATTGTGTAGTGTTCTAGTTTAGACAAAATACCAACCAAAAGTTAGCATTAGTACGGAAGTTGCTAAATACTATTTTTTTTTATATTTTATTTAAAAATCCCGATTTTTCTAATTTTTGAATTTTTTATGAAATGAATAACAATAAACTTTAATGACCACATGCTCCGTCGCCAACAATAACCAATTTCTTTCGTATCGCTGCCATACTGAATCTGGAATTGATGATTTTTTTTTCTTCAGAAATCTCGCTCTAGATATCTGGATACAATATTTCTGTAAATTACAATCTTTTCATGGTCCATTTGCATTGCCATCGAATATTATAAACATACCTAGCATTTCTATATAATACAACGTTGAGAATCGTGTACTATATAAAGTTTTATACATTAAGCAATCTCAATATGAGTTATTTCAAACAATCGATATTTATGAGAGCAGCAAAAAAGCATTGCAAAATGGAACTAGAAAAAGCTGTAAATTCTTATGATTGATATTTCCAGCATATTAATCATAAATTTGAACAATTAAAAAACTTATAGAATTCATGATTGAAATTTTTGATGTATACATTTATCTTACAATAAATTACGAATATTTAGAATTACGCAAATATAAATACGAAAAAATTAATAATACATTTGTAAATGATAGAAAAATTTAAATGAGCTGAATAAATGAAATTTTAAAAAAATGAGAAAAAACTTTTACTAACTTACCAATTAAGTTCTACTTAAAATATCAATATTATGTTTACTTTCATATTTAGTCCATACTTCTTAAGAAAAGTTCGAAATCGATAGGTATGATTGTAACGACAAATTGTAAAATGGCAGGATATAAGGGACTGAATCAATGAAAACAATGAATTCTAGATGAAGACATGAAAAATGGAAATTTTATGACATTGCTAAAAAGTATGGAGTCCACTAGACAGCAAAATGAGATGAATTTCAGACTGGATTCATTTTAATACTTGAACAGTTGTATTTTCTGTTCAAACCTTTATCAACTCTCCTTTTTCATTCCCTTTCTCCTCCTTCCTGTCCCAACCAATCTTTTAATCCTTCACCAATTAGTCGTCAATGATAATGAGTTTCCAAACAAGAGCACTGCATTTTCATTTTATT
The DNA here is from genome assembly GCA_002249935.1 of Onchocerca flexuosa. NCBI lineage: Eukaryota > Metazoa > Nematoda > Chromadorea > Rhabditida > Onchocercidae > Onchocerca > Onchocerca flexuosa. The sequence continues at coordinate 1,235,292 of KZ269984.1, read as the reverse complement.
ATCCCTCAAATAAAAATAGGAAATTAAGCAAAATTTAGCAAAGCATTAACATGTATATTAATGCTCCCAAAAAGTCAAGTTAATAATTAAACAAATCGAACCATAACGGAGAAGAGATTCAATATGATGTCCAAATGTGTTGGATGATATTTGTGAAATGAAGAAAAACAAACAAGCTGATAATCGATGACATACGATGCGTCACAGCAATGAAACGAATTTAAGATGGGAACATCTGACTACGATAGTTACATAGTTGTTACGTTGGGAATATGAAAAAAAAAAAAAAAGCGGAAATAACAGCTCGATCAAATTTCGAAGATCGTTTGTGAAAACTTGAGAGAAAACGTTGACGAGAATATTGGCGAGGAAATTAATGACACGTCTCGATGTGGCAAAAAATAGCACTCAAATAATATATGTTCTATTGAACAAGGAAAAAAGATTGAAAGTTATTTTAAACATTATCTTAAATGGTTAAGATTAATCTGAATATAAAGCTTTAAATCACAGAGAGAGGATGCAATCTCAACAAATTGACTAATGTCGTATCAGTAATCTGGTATAATTACGATGACATATCTTATCAAATTATTTTATATCATGAAATTTGTCAAATAACTACATGCGATACATGAAAAAGCATTGCTAGGGTAATGCATTTCTAACGGATGATATGGAAGGAAGAAATTTCAATTTTCTTAGGCAATGAGTGGAAATTAATAAATAATGTTGGAGCCAGTTAGATCAAGAAAATTCGTCATCCTTAAGGCTTTCAATTATCATTTTGTTCCATCCTAATGTCTTTCAATATCCCCTTTTAATCATGATCAAGGATTTAGACAAAACAAAAAAAAGAGAGCGATCATTCAGTAATAAAGTTCGAGAAATTTGCACATAAATTATCATTGATCAGTTGAAACTCACACGAAAGGCAGGATTAAAATAGTAGGCGTAGGGAGTGGGAAAAGATGTGTACCACATTTAAGAGCATTTCATGGCTATTTTTGATTGTAATTTTCAAGTGGGAAATCAGGAAGGAAAAAAAGATGAAACGAAATAGAATAATGAAGGAAGAAGGACGAAATAAGAGAGGAAAACATGAGTTGTTTGGATGAAAATTTTCCCAAATTTCATTGGAAGCATAAGAAATTTTAGTCATATAGTTGTGATTTAAGACACAAAAAAAAAAAAAAAAAAGAAGAAAAAAACATAATTGGGAAACGCCAAAAATTAACAAACAACAACCACTTCAGTTTCTACATAATAATTTTGGGAAAAATATTTCTGATAAATAAAAAAGAAAAAAAAAGAAGACATTTAGTAATCATGAGGAATTTGAATGCAAATGGAGGGATATTTTTTGAAGGATTTCTTAAAAATATGAACCTACTTGCCATCCTTCCTAATATATATTTTGAGCTTATAGTACAAACAACTTATCAACAAAGCATGAAATTACTGCGACAGCAACAATAACAATGACACTAAAAAGATAGAAAAATCCCATTAATGGCACAAAAAGACGGAAAAATTCAATTTGGAATAAATTACCGATCATGCTCCTATAGTGACTAATTCATCAGTGCTATTATATTTTTCCCTTTTTTTTTTTTTTATTTTTTTATCAATCAACTGGCCCTCTTTTTTTTTCTTTTTTTTTTTCGGAATATTTATTGCATTACTGCAGTGAAACATATTATTTTAATGATCTATTTTCATAATTTACTATTAACAAGAAAAAATCCTGAGTTTTTGGTTTTCATTACTTGATCTGCTTTATCTATGCAAAAATTACCAATCAATTTAAATCCAGATATAATCAATACTTATTGATCGAGAAATTTATCACGCCTGATTTTCGGGATTTCATTCCGAATGTTCCGGCATCTATGAGAGTTGTCGAAGATTTTAGTTTATTTCAAGATGATTACCCAAACAGCCCCAATTTACATGAAATCATCACTATTGGAAGCCTGCAAGATTTTGCGGTTGAAAGATATCGGATTCGTTTATCAGATTCATAGTTTCGATCATATGATGTCACTGCTCATTACTAATTCCTAGGTCATTAATGATTTTAAATGCCATAAAACTACTTAAAGTTTCAAGATTCTAGATATAAATGGAATTATTTCTGGTAGCACTCAGGATTCCTAACATACATTGTTGATGTTACCTGAATATCGAAGTATCAGTGTACAAAATCTATGCTTTCAAACATCCGAAACAGATTAACTTTTAATGTCAATAGAATAATCAGCGACACATTACTAAAGAGCATTATTTTGAGTGGTAAAATAAAAGAATTACTAGGCTGCACTTTAACAACCAGATGTTATTTCCGCGACACTTCAGAATCGCCAAAATCGATCACTGAATTGATGTAACGCATCTCAATATGTAAGCGAAGTCGTATATCGCCAACACAAACGACTGTGCAATAAAGTGCCAAACCATCCAAACTATTCAATCTATGCTTATATTAAGCTATCGGTTCGAGGAATTCGATCTCCGTAGCAACTGTACTTATAATATATTTAACCGTTTCTTTTGATTCCAACTATGAGACAAGTTATCTTGATCAGATTTTATGGTACGGCTGACGATATTAAATAGTGGTTGCATGATATGATTAAAAAGGAAATTTAGCGGAAGAAATCCAATTTAAATCCAAAAAAAAAAAATCAATACAGGAGACCAAAGAAGAACGATAGATGTTCATTTCAAGCAATAAAGAGAAATGAAGAAAGCGCAGAAATGACCAACAAAAGAATGGTTCCAAAAAGCATTTGTTGTGGGAAGCACACAATCAGACAGTATCTTTAAAAAATTTTTACAGCTGCTCCGCCGCCATCCCGGAAATCTTATCGTCTTTCATTTTTTTGTACCAGCTGCGAATAATTCAACTCCATCGTCATTTGAGCATTTTTCTACGATCCATAAATTTTACCAGCATTAGATAATCCTGCAAAGCGACTTGTACTCTTCCCCACTTCCTCCACCATTTCCTACAGATTTTGCCTGGGAAGTAGATTACAACCACACGTCTATCTTTCAGGTCTCATCAATGACCAAAATCCTGACATTATATAAAAACCTGAATTTTACCTGCTTCTGTCAGTTGGGCAGTACTTTCCTAAAATTTCTGAGCTAACGCTTAGTTGAGGGCTGTTTGTTTATAAGAAATAAATCCACACATCATTTGTAAAGGACTAATTTATTACACATTCCCTATAAATAAAAGTAAATCACTCTTCATTTTAGCAGTAAGGAATGTTTCCTAGATATCAAAAAAAGTATGCAATGCAACAATCATAATGATAGTAGTAATAAATGGTGACAAAAATCAGGCAAAGTCCACGTCTAACAAGAGTGAAAATTTTTTAATAAAAATGTCAAAGAAAAAAAAAACACATTGCACACATACATTTTTATCATTCATAAACATATTTATGTTATGTCGAAGTGAGGTTCACTATTGAAATGGTTTTTATTTCTTAATTTTGAGAATGATAACAAATTACAAATTGTAGAACAAATGACAATTCATTCTTTAGTCTTGGAAGCTCGCTTGTTCCGGTCATCAGTAAAAAGTCATAAAATATCTCTTGACCAGTCGTATGAGATAACTACTGACAAAGTAGGACCGCTAAATAATAATTAACAATCAATATTAATTTGCAACGAAATAAAATGATCCTTTCCTTCTACATCATCACCTCCATCAAGAACAGCAATGTGCAATTTCCGAATCTACTTAGTTATCATGTTTTGTACGGGAGCAAAATAAACTGAGGAAGCTGTATTGAATTTAAAGAATGACACACTTCTTTTTCTTCTTCTTCTGCTGCAGTGCAGCTTGTGTTGCTTTTTCAAACACTTCTCGGACTCCCTGAAAATCACAAAAGAATTTTTCAACTAACTAACTAAACAAATGTTCAAGCTGCGAATCGTTTGAACACATTTTAATCCATCAACTGTTTGGATGAATGGTACTTTGACACTTTAATTTAAATTAGCCAAACTAGTATTTTAAGAATCTCTGATAGTATTTCGTAAGAATTGATTAATGCTTTCCGAAATATGCCTGTCGTACTTCAGCGCTACTCATTCATCGCATTTTTTTATAGCGATATCAGAATATTAGGATTATTTGAGAGTATAAAGGTAGCATAATCAGAAAAAAATAAACTAACATCCTTTGTTTTCGCGGAACATTCCAAATATGCAAAAGCACCGATCTGTTCAGCTATCGCACGACCGTGTTCCGGACGTACTGGTTCCTGTTTCATCTTTGCCAATTCACGAACCAACTGTGGGTCATTACGAAGGTCTTTCTTATTGCCAACCAAAATTATTGGAACATTTGGGCAGAAATGGCGTACCTAAAATAAAATATGCCTATTATCAATACTTTGCTGTTTTTCAATCTATAGCAAATTATACGAATTGATAAGAACCGGGAATAAATTTTGGAATTTTCGAATTCATGGAAACTTTAGGTTAGCAGGTAAGGCAACTCTGCGTACTTAATGAAACGTCAACTTATATTCATTCAAATATTTTATGTCATGTAACGCTTATTATATTAAACTAATTATTTATTACTGACTTTAACGACTAATCTGTACCTCAGGTGTCCACTTTTCCGAGATGTTTTCTAGCGAGTCCGGCGAATCAATACTAAAGCACATCAGGATTACATCAGTATCAGGATAACTAAGTGGCCTTAATCGATCATAATCTTCTTGACCAGCCGTATCCCATAAAGCCAATTCCACCTGAAATCAGAGAGAAACAAAATACATTTTAAAACAATATCCCGCTTCAGAATATTTTCGAAAAATATTTGCAATTTAATTAGAAATAAGTCTAACTGTCAAACTAACTGATACATAGTTGCACAGAACACACAACTAGCGGAATTTTGTTATAAATACATCAATGACTTAAAAATGCCAAGTAGCAAACAACTTACCTGCTTCCCGTCCACCTCAATATCTGCAACATAATTTTCAAATACCGTTGGTACGTAAACATCAGGGAACTGATCCTTACTGAACACGATTAAAAGGCAAGTTTTACCTGAAAAACATAAGTCTATGCATAACTTAAAGAAATGTAATGACCTGTTTCATCGGTTGAATGAATGTCCTAAATGACGTTCCTTGCAATTCCTTTTAATCTATGAACTGCACCTACCAGAATAGATGGAGATAGGCGACTTTTAAGTTTCTACTTATTATCTATCAACTAATTAATTGTATCTCCATCAATCTAAAAACCAATTTAAAATCTTCACCTATTCAAATCCTGGTATTAAACTTGAAATTTCTTTAAGTCACTTTATTTCGGAAAAACTAGATCACAAAATCTTCTATGTATTAAAAATGATGACTCACCGCAAGCACCATCGCCAACAATGACCAATTTTTTACGGATAGCGGCCATTAAGACGCTCTGAAGTCTGCAAAGAAATACTCGATAACTTTAGATAACGAGAAATTAAATATTATGGCTAATTTTAGTCAGTACCGAAGAAACAATCAAAGCTACTTCATCCTTAAAAAGTGTAAACCCGCTTCTGAAATCAAGTTACATCCTGAAAAAAAAACCGGAAAATCCCGTCCGGAAGAGATCTCATCCAAGAAAAACTGGAAATCTCCTAGAAATGAAAAGCTCTATCTCGAAAGATCTGGAAAAAATCCATCTCAAGCGCTCCATCTCAAAGAACTAATTAAATATTCTACGGTTCCCCCAACTTCGCAACGCTTTCTGTCTGTGCAACTTTCACGAATCCTTAGGAATTCACCAACTACTATCCACCTGTTCGCAAAAGCGACGGATGAAAATTCGATAAACACCACCAGTTAATTCAAACCGTTCTTTACAATGTTGAGCTCTATGCGCAATTATGACATCAGCAAAAAAAAAAACCTTAAAATTCGAAATTCAAATTCTAAATAAAATGATGAAATCCGGCATTTTGAAAAAGGCCGAACGAACCCATTATGCTACGGTTCAAATGCAAATTTCGATTATGTCAAACTACGAACTAATCGATGGAAGCTATTTTGACCAGATTGCTTGAGTGTCAGGGCAACATTCCGGTAGCTAAATACTTTAACGTAATATTTATGCAGAGATCTTTTACACGAGAAAAAGATATTGACATATGCGAAGTCCAAAATAACGAGTTCATTTCTGAAGATTAGTCATCATCAATAGATCAAATTACTGCAATGAGAGTAAATTTTCAACTCAACTTCAAGATGTATGACTTGAAAAATAAAACAAAACGAATCGTGCGTTAGAATATCCACTTTCGACGTGGTAGTAATGACAAATGTGAAACGCAGGAATAGGTTAAACCAGAACTCTCTTATATCTTTATATCATAATACTTACGCATCCAATATCGTCAAAATTTCACGCAAGTCTAGAGGCCGCTGAAGCTGGTGGGTTGTTAACATGACTCTTATAATTTGTGGTTTCCGTGAAGTCGGTTTATATGACGTCTCAGTATATTTGTTTGTGGGCTTTGTTATGAATTTGCAATACGGTTGTTCAATTTTAAAGTGTAACAGTGGGAATATCACAAGTTACATGTTCAACAAGGCAAATTAAGTAATTTGGATGACATATTACGTGTTCTCATTGATGTGATATGTATTGGAGTTGACAAGTTACGTGTTATACATTGTTTCGAACTGATAAATTGCTTTAGAGTCTTTTTTTTTGTAGGTTTTTTACATGGGTATATGGCATCTTATTTACTTAGTCGTAGTGCCCAGAAACAGGCATTTTTCGCTTTCAGTATCATCTTTTGGGTAAGTGTTTTGCGTGTATTCATGAATTTAATAATGTATCATGTTTTTTTTAAATATTAGTGCCTTTTAATTTAATTGAAGTTGATAAGATATTATGGTCTGTGGGTTGGTGTCAGCGTAGTAACAGATTGTCAGTGCAACCTGATGATGTTAAGTTAAACAAAACGATGTACTGATACATGCAGCCCTTTGTTTAGAAATCTTTTTATGGTCGTTTTAGAAGTCTAATCATACTCCATCATTAGAAATATATTGTGCTCAAGAAATCCTAATAATCAGGGCTTATGTTTCAAATATATTTCAGGTTCTTGGCCTGGGTTCCTTACTTATCGGTTTGTGGTCGTATGTAACAAAGCAGTCTTACGTCGATCTCATTCCATCGTCTTATGGTACTCTTTCAGCCGTAGGCTTATGTATTGCGGCTGGACTTACAGTGATTATCATTGCATTTGTTGGTTGTCTGGCAGTATGGATTGAATCGCGCTTACTTTTACTTGCCGTAAGTTGTTTGAAATGACCAGTTTCGTGGAATAGAAAAATCTTTTTGTCATTTTTTAGTACCTAGAATTTGATTCCCAAAAAATTAAAGTTGAGGAATTGTAATGCTATTTCTTTTCACTTTTAATAATATTAAACTATAAAAAAATGAGTAACGATATAGTGAATGTTTTGGGTACACTGTTTGATACCAGTATCTTTCAGTACATATTTTTCGTCCTTCTTTTGTTAGCTGTTCAATTCATAATGAGTACCATTGCGTTGAATTACCAATCGGATATATATCAAGGAGTTCGCAGTGATATGGAGCAAAGCTTAAAATATCGTCGGGAAGTATTCACGAGTAGTCAGCTGACATGGGATAAATTGCAGAAAGCGGCAAGTTAAATTTTCTTATTTAACACCTCGATTAAGGCAAAAGAAAAAAAAATTCAAGATCATGATTCTCAAAATTATTCCTATATCTTGTTATAGTTTCTCTGTTGTGGTGTAAATGGTCCGGCAGATTGGTTTAGTAACCAAAAATCGTCAAACAATTCTTATGTTCCTGATAGTTGTTGCAATAAAATTTATTTTAATTCCAATTCTTCAATGACGAATTGTGGTAAAGAAAAAGAAAATTGGGATCTGTGGTTCCAGCGGGTATCATTTTTCAATTTTCTATGATAGAGAAGAAAGTTAGTATCATATCATGTGAAGTATTTTTGAATTATATAATACTCGAAATTCCGCATTTTCTTTTCATTGTAGAAACAGAGTACTTTTGCGGTTTTTTCAGGGTTGTAGTGAAGTTTATACGAACTGGATCTTTGAAGAAATTAAGGTTGCAGCTTACATTGCTATAGTCTTCATTTGCATTGAGGTAAAAAACTTTCATTAAATCTCGAAAAAAGTCCTGTCATTCTTTTCCAAACAATAATTAAAATTGCTAAAATAATTCTGGACCAAACTTTCTGCTCCACGCTAAAAGTGCAAAATGTTGTCAACAAATGCCCAAGCAGGGGTTTGGAAGTGTTTTTAGGGCATATTTTCATTTTTAAATGATCAAATGAGAAAAAAATCTAGCAATAGCGTTGCTTTCAACTTCTTCAGAGATTCAGTTCTCGATGTGTTAAAAGTTCCATACACTTCATTAATGAACATTAAATGGCATTAGAATAAGGCTTTCTGAATTTATCGTTTTTGTTCTTATCAAATCCAATTTAGTTATTCCTTTTGGTACTGGTGCTTCTCATATTTCGGTCGATACGACGAAGCCGGATGTCATACAACTGCACTGGTTCTACTTATCATTACTTGAAAGGAGTTAATGGTGAAATACAACAGGGAAAAACTAAGAACTCTTCTTCTTTCGGTTAGATTATTTAGTGCACTAACCGCATTTGTATATTAAATATGACTGTTGAGTTTGTTGAAGTGATGGACTGTTTTCCGATCCATTTATTCAGCTTTCCATAGATTCAATTTTTTATGTGCATTTCTTCTTGAATTTACAGAATTTGATGAGACTTTTGTTTTCATATTTTCTTGTGATCAATTTGTTCAAAATCTTCGTTTATTTTTCTGTCCATTTTTTCTTCTCATTCTATTACTAGTGTCAATATGTCATTTGACGTGATATTTTTATAATCATAGCAATATTTTCGATGCAGAATTTTCATAATATGACTAGACCAATCCCTCCATCTGATCTCAGTTTTTAATCTGAAAACTATCAGCCTTTACTTCCAACTTATAGCTGTATATATGGTGCATGGTGGCTGATTTTATTCTTGCTTGGTCGTCATTTCTTGCCTTCATGTCATGGTTCCTATTTTTTTTTTTTTTTTTTTTTGAATTCCTGGAAGTTTTCTGAACTGGTTATATTGGATTGTTTTATGATCTCTCATAGTTTAAGATTCCTTACTTGACAAAAAAGTTGATATTTGTGTGATGTATTTGTACGTGGAGTTTCAAAGTGTAGCATGATGAAAGTTATTCAAAGTTTTCTCTTGTGATGTTGACTATATATTCGACATATTGCAATATGTCCTGTACATTTTGTCGTTTTATTAGCAAATGCAGTCTCAATGTTGAACATTTTATGAAATTCAGGAATAAATATTTATGTTCTATGCCATTCTGGAAAGCCTGCTAGATTCAGCTTTAAAAGGAAAGAAAAAAAGGTGAAATCATAAAGGTTTATCCATAAAAACGTGCCATATCAAGGGCATAACACATGCTGATAGCATTAAAGGTGGTCAGTCTTTCTTCGTTGATTGTAATTTCAGAATTATAAATTCAATCACTTTCCACTAAATTTTTTTATGAACATTTTGGAAGAAATATATCTTAAAAAAAAAATCCAAGAATTCATTCTGAAAATATTCAGAACCCATCCTGAAAGTGTTAAAGTGTTATCCCAGAAAACCATGGCATTCTAATGCAACTATCAATAGAAAATGAAAATAGAAACGAGAAGTACCAAAATTGTTTCTATTCGTAACAATAAATGATTTCAAACGTAAGTTCTCGCAATTTACTCTTTTTTTTGAAGCAAAAGTGTGATCATACTGATTTCACCATTATGTTTATCAAAAGCAGAAAATGCGGCAAAAACAAAAAAAAAAAAAAAAAGTAGAAGTGCATGCAGATGATTATGCATGTGTGTGTTTGTGTGTATCTAAAATTGTGCACTTCTGTGTATGTGTATGTGTGTGTGTGTGTGTCTGTGTGTGTGTCTGTGTGCGTATGTGCGTGTATGTAAACAATTTAAAAAAAAATATGAAAATGGTGAGGTGACACGATGGAGGAGGAGGAGGAGGAGGGTGAGCTAGAAGGAGTAACAATAAATCAGAAGAAGCAATGGAAGCATTACGATAAGTTTTCTCGAATGGAATAGGTTAGGTAGGAATTACAAAAATTTGAGTAATAAATATTGGGGAAAAAATGGTATATAAGCTAACAGAAATAGAAGCCGGAAAGCAATCATTTGTAATAATCGATGGAGAGCATTCCGGAATCGGTCAAAGGTATCACTCCTACTTGAAAAATATGGAAGACAGAGGTATAAGGTTTTGTTTGCTTAAAAGAGATAGGGGAGGGGAATGGAAATGATCGAAGGGGAAAAAGGGAGAAGGGCAAGGTAAAAGAGCTGGAACCAGAGAATTGAAAATCCTTGATTGGTAGTTATATGGTGTTTGTCGGGCTGATGGTAATAATGATTGATTATGGGGGTAATTTTTCTTTTTTTTTGGTTTTATTTCATTTTCTCAATTTAAACATTGATCGTTGCCCTTTCTAAAATAAGTGTTACTGCTTTGCTAAGTAGCATCCAATCAATTTGCTTCAACTATTTTTTTCCTTCCCTTTTTAATTTTTTTTTTTTTGTCATTCCATCATCGTCACTTTGAAATTGTTGTTATGGTGCATACGTATGTACATGTATATCTATCCGTATACACACATACATACACACACATACACATACACACATACACATACACATACACACACACACATACACACACACATACACACACAAACACACATACATGCACATACACACACATACATACATACATACAGAGAACATATACGTATGTGCATATCAAAATATCCATTTTCAAATTTGCAAAAAGAAAACGAAAAGGAAAACAATTCAATAAAGTTGACATTTGTTTTCATCATCTTTTTCCGTTTTCATTCGTTCCGATATTTTTTCCCTTTCATCTTGTCTGTTTTTCTTCGTTTGATTCTCTTCGCTGCCGCGTTATTTCGACTTCATCAAACCCTATCCCAATCCTGATTGCCCCGCCATCACATTTCACTGCATTCCTCTGTCCTTTTGTCGTTCATTTCCACGGCACATATGGTCTGATTATTGTATGGTACTGTAAAATTACTTTTGCTTTTGTTTTCGTTTGTTTACTTCTGCTGTGGGAATTCGAGAATTATGCATTAGACGGACGTACAATTTATAAGCTTCTACAATGATTGTTATTCGGGATGAAAGGAGAAGCGAGAAACGGTAGGAAGATATTTGTTCCGTTTTTGATGGGAGCATATTTAGGATGTCAATTTGATAATAACTGATTACCGCACAGATCATCTCAAATACAGTAGCATTTGAAGAAAAATAAATAATCATTTTGACTATGAAGATCGGATCATTTGATGCATTTTCTTTTCTTCTCTGCAATTAATGTGAAGATTCTTAAAATTGTGATCATAGAACTTCCTTTTTTTCCATCCTTATGTGATTAAGAAAAAAACAAACAAGAAATATCTCTTACCTTTCTGAGTAAATATGAAGTCACTATCAGATAAAAAAGAATAAAAAAAGACAGAGAACAAGAAAAAAAAGAAGGGAATGTGATATTTAGAAGACAAAGTCCACACTAAAGGGCGAATCCTTCCAAGCCTGAGAATTTCATTTCTGCTAATTTAAAGCAGCAAATATCTCTGTTCTTTTTCCCTCCTCTCTCTCTCTCTCTCTTTCCCCTTGTTTTTCCTGCTGTTCTTTTGCATTTTAAATATTTTGGAAGTAGTTTGGTTATTTTTCTATACTTTAAAGGATAATAGGTATGCATTGTGTATTTCAATAAGTTTCCAATCGGATAAATTGTGCGAAATAGCTGCAACTTATCAAAGACAGGACTCATAGATTGAAATTTATTCTCACGTGTGAAGTATTGGTTTTATTATTATTATTATTATGTTTTTTTCACAGCAGTTGATTACCGCAGTCCGAATGTTAGGAGAATGAAAAATTACTTAAAATTGTTGATTGTTTCTCGACACTTCGCAGCTGCTCGGATCAGTCTTACAGTAAGAAGGTAAGTGAAGTGCATGCGGATTTGAAATGAAGTCAACAACAGGAATTCTAGTTGTTTTTTATCTTTTCAATGCTTCGTCAACACTTTCCATGAGCCATCTCTATGGCATTGTTGTCCTTATCCCATTTTTTATTTCATTTAATTATTTGGAGTAATCATCAGCTTATGATATTTTGTGGAGATTGTATATATTTTCTTCCCTCTTTTGTCTCTATCTTTTCTCCTCTCATCCTTCACTTTATTACTTTTCGTATGACTTGTTTGATTTTAAAAGCAATTTATTCATCTGATGTTTTCGATTGATTTTACTGTCTGCGATCATCGCTGGAATTTCCTCGCCTATTGTGCAGTATTCTCATCAGTTAATTTGAGATATTGGGAATTTAAATTTTAAGAAAATCTAACTGGTAGAAATGGATGATGCATTAAGCAGGATAAGAATAATATTTAAAATGTGATCTTGTATGATCATTTAATTAACTATGGAAGATTAAAGTGTCTTATAAAATATTATTATTGCATGAGAATTTATTAACTTCAGTTTGAAACTCATCAATGAATTTTTTCATTCATTAAGTACTTTCTCTTCGCCTTTCCCCGCTTGTTCCTTCTCTCTTGTTGCAATATTCCGAGAATGCATTAGTCGCAAGTGACACTTTGCATATCGCGAAAGGAGTGGAAATGTTAGGCAGCTGTTGTTCTCCTTGGAATTATTAGTTTTAGCCAACTTGTTTTCCATATATTCCGTACTGACCTTTGGACTCTCCATGGAACTATCATAGGCTGTTTATGTTTATCCTTTTTTATCTTGTTATGCTAAAATCTATTTCTTATTCATCACTCTCTCCTAAGCTTATCAATCAAAATTTATATCATTACTTATCTATGTATTTATGTATGAATCTAGTATGTGTGTGTTGTTTGTTTGTTTGTTTGTGCACTTGTGTGTATGTTTATTATAAAACTGGAATTTAAGCCAGTTTTCATTTTCTCATTAAATAAAAATATTGTAAACAGTCTTTTTGATATTTCTCCAATTGTCGGTCGATAATTTGTTGTCAAGAACAAGATGTTATTTATAATAGCTAAATGATATGAATGTAATAATCTTTTATAAGCTATTAATCATTTATTAACATTATTTCCTTTTTATTTTACTTCTCATTGTTGAACCTTACAACAACTGTAATGCAAAAAGTTATTGCAAATTTTTATTTCATAAAAAAAAGACAAAAAGATAAGAAAACCTCGAATTTTAAATCAATAGAAATTCAAACATTACGAAGAGCATTAATCAGTGATAGAAAATGTGATTGAAAAGAAGACAAAACAAATAAAGAGAGAAAGAAAAACATTCCCTTTCTGGAAAATTTTATCGTTCCACTTTTGAATTTCTCTCAATTTGTACTTTCCTTTCATCATCATAACCTAAAATGAAGTTTTCGAATGTAATAGACTCTTTTTCTTTTAAGAAAACAAAAAAAAAAAAGTTCATTTCAGGAAGAAATTTGGAAAAGATAAACAAATGAGGATTTATGGATAGTTGAAATTTGAAAAAAGAGGGAGGAAATGTTATAGCGATCGATAATCACCATCATCACTCTTATCATATTATCTTTGAAATTATACGGCTAAATATATTTGCATATATGATATATATACATATATGTTATTCATAAAAAGTGTGATATACAATATCAGCCTTTTTTAAATCATCGAACAATCAATTCTTCCCTTCAATCACAGATCGGTCAAACCGTCATTTTCTCTTGTCCTCTGCTAAACAACGATTAAGAAAAATCGCAATTGATCCATCATCGAATACGCATTCCAGCGCATTTTCTGTACATATTCCACGACCAATACTTATTTCATCTCAGCATACCGACATTACCTCTCACGCTAACCAGTTTAACCCCGCATTCATCTATCCTTCGGTACCTTTACCGTGTACCCAGACAAGAACCGATTATTTACCATCAAATGATTCACAACAGGTACGGAAATGATCATTTCATACATATATATATGTATATATCCATTTTTTTTGTTCGTTTTTCCTTTCGATAATTGATGATCATTCATCATTCCATTTCATGGATATCATTTATTACTGGCACACTTCATTAAATTATGGCAGCCTGTTCATGTACATGATCTTTTCATGCTTGTACATAAGTTTGTCCTCCTTTTCTTTCAAACATTTAAATAATGTGCCACTTTTCCTTTTTTTTTTACTCCTGAATTTTTTTGATTACGGTAATTTCATATGGTGGAGATGTAAAGTGTAGATATTGTATTTTTTGAATATTTTTGCGGAATACATCAGATTATTGACTGAATGTTGTTATATGGCTTAAAATAGGAAACGATTAGTTTATGGGTCAAATATTGGCGAGAAATTGACTATTAGTAGGAGTAAATAAATCATGAAAATATTGGATTTGGATAGTGATAATGGGACTTGTCCGTATAAAGTATTTCACTGATGAGTCACGAATTATTACGTATCCATTGACAACTTAGTTGATATGGTCAACGGATATCAAAAGACAATGAAAATTCAAAATATTTGATGCTTTTTTCCCGGCAAATCAATATCGAAAAATGAGCGGTCGTAAGGAGGTTTTATACGGAAAACACTCTTTTCGATATTCACTTGCAGTTTCTGTAATGAGAATGATTCGAAGGATGAGAAAATCATTTTTCTTCTGCAGAAGATAAGCAGAAACATTTTGCACGGAATATACATTTATATGCCGTGCTATACGTGAAATTAACGTTTATCATTAAGGAGAAATAACATAAAACTAAAAAGAGGAAAAGACGGGATACAGATGTGGTAGCAGTTTATGCTATTCAAATAAACCCGAGATTTACTGCCCCTTGTTCATATTTTAGTACTTGCTGTTTTGACACTCCAATTTTATTTACCAAATCTTCTTGAGTATATTTTAGTATTAGCCTCCAGTGTTTTATCTTTTGCTATATTTTCTAATTTATAGAATCAGTTTACGTTTTTTGTCACTGCCATCATTGATAGCCGCTAATACTATTTTTTATATGAAGAAACCATATTTTGCCGTAAGGCTTTACATAATATATCAATTTCTATAACTTTTTTATGTATTTATATATACAGCTGTCTCTATGATATCAGCTGCATGAAATTTTTGTTGCGAGCTTTTATAAGATACCTATCTTTCTCAATTAAATTTAAAGATATACCTGTTTTATTTAGTGATAAAAAAGGTAAACGTCAAAACCAAATTATTGGAAATGCGTTGTTTTCATATTAATTCATTCATTATCTTTGTTTTATCTATCCATATGTTCTTCTGCTTCAATTAACTTTAATTAGAAATCTGTGAAATTATATTCATATACATTTAAAGAAAGAAAAGAAGAAACTTTCCCGGCTCTCCAGCATATGAATCATACTTCCAACATTTATTTACCATTAATGACCGATATTGACAAATGGTATGTAGTACTAAGCTGTTGAAAGGACTTCATCCTATATTTCGACAAATTCCTCTTCGAATATTTTAAGAGTGCAAATAATGAAATATTTCTGCCAGAAATGATTCGAAAAGTTAGGAAAGAATTAATTAACTCCATGCCATCGTATGAAATAACTAAGAAATGGTAACACTGCAAAAAAGAAATCATAAAAAAAGAATTTTTTTTTTGCTATATAATAATAATAATAATAATAATAAATTTGGGATCTTTTATCATTTAAGAATGTCATTTGAGAACCAATCTCGAGATTACTTTCTAGAGCTATTATTCCGAGACATTCTGTAATATATCATATCTCTTATTTTTAACATAATCCGTTGATAATTTTTTTTTTTTAGATGTTTGTTTGAAGAGGAAAACTTCTTATGATGTTAAACATACTTAAGCATCTATAGAAATTGTTTCATTCTTTCAATCCTCTAAAATGTTTCAGTTTTTAATCGCTCATTGTAACTTGAACAGGGCTTTTTAAGTGTCAGTATTCTCTAATCTTCCATATTTTGAAATAAAATTTTCCAGTCGTTTAGATAGAAGTGCCTTACATCTGTCGAACATTCTTTTTATTCATTTATCCCGAAAACATTCCTCTTCAAGACGTGTGTGAGAGGAGAAAAAAAAGTGTGCATTTTTTTTTTGCAAAAAGCCTTTTTTGAAAATGAAGAAATTTATGAGAAATAATTCCCCCTCATATTATAGTATTGCAGTCTGATTAGTAAGGTATTGATTGCAGGCTTGCATATCAGAAAAACATACTGCAATAAGTCCTGTGGCACCGATAGCAGCAGCGTTCAATCCGTCGCTGATGTGCTTACCGGCGCTATTTGATCACTTTGGAGGTGAAATATTACGATCGCATATGAATCCAGCAGCTGCACAATTTAAACCGATACCTAATAATGAGCGCGTCGATCTAACACGATTTCTTTCCAAAGAACCACAGGTGGAAATATTTCATATTACTGATAAATTAAATAATTGATACGATTCAAAACTGGAAATAAATTTCTTCATTTGAGTAATTGGAAGTTGAAAGAACAAAAATTCAAATATAATAATGGAAAATTTTCTTTTTCCTGTAAAAATATGAAAATATCTCGAAGATAAAAATGATACGCATATCGTAGGATGATAATTGGTTCAGTAAAAAAATAACGGTCTATTTTTAATAAAATCAATAAAAAATCTTTATATACACTGATTGTGCATTTACCAGCGAATCGTCTAATTGATAATTGCTTTAGTCTCGTGAATTTTCGCTTACTTTCACTGATGGAAAAAAAAAAGCCTTTTTTTACTGCAAAGTAAATACGCTTTTTTAAAAAATTATCAATTAGACGATTCGCTTTTTTTTTAAAAATAATGCCTGCGATGGGCTAAATGTGAAAAAAAAGAAGGAAAGAAGGAGGAAAAGAAAAGGATAAATATGAAAGCAATATTAGCAGAGAAGAATGAATGTTTTCGTTTTGAAGTACATTCGCTCTTTCTATTTGCATTATCATTTAATGACACCCCAAAAGTATGGTTATTTTTACTTGACTAAGGAGAAAGAGGAGAAAAAAAGAACGAAAACATTTTAAATGGCTAAAAGCAAATGTAAATTACGAAAATATGATGGAAAAGAGAAGGGATGAAGAAAACGAAGAGTTATTTCAGGAATGGACTATGGGTGATGTTATTGCATGGTTATTACATGTTGCTGAACGGAATGATATACCAATCGAAGATTTGGAAATGCAAAAATTTGCGAATTGTACTGGTATGGTATTGATCCAAATGCATGAAACTGATTTTCAGCAACGAGATGCCGTATATGGTTCACTATTATATGCTGAATTCAGGAAATTATTAATCGGTTTGTTTTAATCGTATTCTGTTTGCTCCTGTGTTGCAGCAGCTGTTCAGAATGGATGAGTTTTATTTTAACTGCATGTTTTTATTCTTGTTTTTGAATGTTAAAGTTAAATAGAGAAATTTTCTACGAACAGTGCTACATAGTTTTGTTTTATTGGATCCATTGTTTGTTACCTTTATAAAAAATTTGATTTTTTTCGGTCATTAAACTTTTTTCATGAAAAAGTGATTCCGAGCATTTATTTTTTGAAATTAAGTATTTGTTAATATCATGATTTGATTTCAGAAGAAAGATCAATTAATAAATGTGCTTATAAATCACCAGAAAGAGCAAGTACGAGTCGAGTAACGGACGATGCTAGGTTGCTAACCTGCTCTTTATTTTCTGTTGATCACTTGAAGTCAGCTGTCATGAATTGAAAACTTATATTTAGCTTGTTACAATGAAAAGTATGATTTATGTTATAAAGATTCATTTATACCCTAATATCCAGAGAGAGGTTTAGTTTCCATTGGAAAAGTTTGATTTATTAGATTTGGATGAAGCTATTCTTATTAAGCTGTATTATTATTCCAGGGTTTCCTGCATCAATAATGGATTGTCCGTTAATCCAAGTGCTTTATCTTCACTTTTGATGTCTGGTAGTAATTCAGTGAATTCGTCAAGCACACAACCTTTAGATACATTATCTCAAGTCGGCACTGATATCAGCGGCAGTGGTACCTTCAGCTTCAATTCACCTGGTTAGTTAACATTTCCCATTAGGCATACTGAATTCTTATGTCTATGCATTCTAGGTATCCATTGTCTGGGAATATTAAGTAATTAATTACGTAGAATTCAACCATTAAATAAAGACGAATAGTTATCCAGAATCATGTCTTCCATACTCGAAGTATCAGTGAGAAATATTTTCTGGCGACGCCTACATAATCAATTTCGGTTTCTAATAGTTAAATGGCGAGAAAATTTTCGTGGAAAGTGAAGCCAAGCAGACATTTCTAGTGGAGGTGCAAGCTGCATTCTCGAACATAAGCTTTTGAATAACATTAAATTAGAATATATTTTCATATTCATAATATTTAGTTAGGCCTAACAGATGAGCGGTAAACGCAAAAAGAAAGAAAATTTTCATGTAATAAATAGTCTGTAATACCGTTTTACATTCCTCGACATTAAATACAGTTTTCAGTTGGGTCTGATGAAACCTTCATGTTACGACCCACATATTGCAAAGTTCGGAAAAATAAGGATGGAAGACCAAGGAAGCATTCACAACATACCAAAGGGAACAAATTATGGGAATTTATACGCGATGCTTTGAAAGATCCCACTACTTGTCCAAGTGTTGTACGGTAAGCGTTATGTAGGTTCTTTTATTTCATGAATTCTATGGCAGCATTTGTCATACATATATATGATAACGTTGTCATGCATATATGTGATAACTTTATCATGCTCACATGTGATAACACTTTCTTATATATACATAGTAGCGTTTATCGAAAACATTAAAATTTAAGATAGTACTACAGATATGATGACGAAAAGCGGGAGTTGGTACGGATATAAGATTAGATGAAAGAGGCAGGATTCATAAAGATAAAGGAAAAAATTCGAAAGAATCTATCACTCTGGATATGTATCTTGCAGCAAAAGTAATGAACCGGAAATATATTATGGCCCAATGCAACAGTTGAATTTTTGACTCATTTTCAGATGGGAAGATCCAGCGGAAGGCGTTTTTCGAATCGTTGAATCAGAAAAACTGGCACAGCTTTGGGGTGAACGGAAAAACAATCAGAAAATGACCTATGAAAAACTCAGCCGAGCTATGAGGTGGAATTTTTGCTATAATTTAAAACAAAGAACGCAAAATATTTATGAATAAAGCAGTAAAATATAATACGAGAAGCACAACAGAGGTCGATTCTCATCTTTAAGCATTAATAATCAATAAGAATTATGAAAATGTGAAAACCGTGTTTCAGTTTTTTGAACTATAAGAAGTATAAATGCTTCCTTACAGTAACTTCATGTTAAGAAATAACGGAAATGACGAATCAATATATTTCAAACTGTAAACTGCAACAATTTATTATTATGATCAAATATAGATGAAATATGCAAGTTTCTAACGAAATTCAGGTTTAATTTCCCAAGAAAACAGCAGGATATCCTGTAAGTTTGTTTCCAGGACATACTATGAAAAACGGATATTGGTACCGGTACCGAAAACAGGACTGTATCCGAAGAAATTAGTGTATAAATTTGGACCAAGTGCTCTAGGTTGACATGTAGTGCGTCGTTTATAAGATTGAACATTGTAAGTAACTGTTTATAGATATTTCCATACTGTTTACATCGACTTGAAGTTTTTTTCATTCTTTTTCTGCTTATACCTCCTACCTCCTATCACTTATTTATATTTTCAGATTTTTTTTAATGTGAATTCGGTTGTTTTGTTTCGCACGAAAATGAGCTTCATTTAATTTTGAGATATATGTTCACAAAATGATCAAATGTAATTCGTATCATTTATTAATTAGAACCAAATGTCCAAGCTTTGGAATGTGCAGATAATAGAGATACTGATCAGATCGAAATTTATAGACTCGGATTTCATGTGAAAGCTGCATAATTTGGTTGTTATTAATGCTTTGATAATCTATAATATACAGAGTATAATTAGTTTTTTCACTCATAGTTAGATTTTGCTTATTGATTCTAACTTGATATTTCTATATCTAACATCAATTAAAGTCTAACTGGGTTAAAAATTGATTTTGGATTTTATTCTAATACTGACTTTGATTTTAGCATGACTAGGAATTTACGAATTCTAGAATTAAAGCCGTAGCTTGCTGGATAAAAGAGTTGATATATAGGAAAAGCTTTGATGCAATTTTTTTAAGAAAGTCTGAATTTATGAAATGATATGACTCCTGAATGAAAAAGTTGAGACATGAAAAACTAAATCCAAGAAAGCTCTCAAATTTCGTTATGTTATTACTTACATTTTTAATTCTAGAATTGTTAGTGCCTAAATGTTGCTAGGACTTTGTGTGTGACGTTTCTATACAGTAGTATTCTTTTCATGAGGAAATTTGTTTCTATTTCCATATTCGGTTATTTATTAAGGATTGTAACATTTTCAAAGTTGTGAAAAATTTTGAAAACTGAATAAGTTGAATTGAATATGAAAGTGTGCCGAAAATTTGTACGCCAATGGCGCATATCCTGATCACTCAGTTACAAAATTTGCCTCTACCTTCGCCGGAGATCTTCCGCAAGTCCTTCTGATGATCATGTACATTGGGCGAATATTTTCACCTCAATAGAACTGAAATCGACGTATTTGGAAGAAATTATAGCATTTAAAATGGAATAAAGTTTTAGTGTCAGATATGAATTAGGATAAAACTATATATGTGTGCGTTTCTGCATATAAAGCATATGTAAAATTTATTGCTGAATTTTTAATTTCGAACTTTGAAATACAGAAAGAATCGTTGAAAGGGTAATAATATAGAAAGGCACTGTCCACTACTACAGATCATAATGACGGTAAGGTTATTTGTAACAAGGTACCGAGTCGCGACATATAAGAACATGCAATACACTAATAATGGTGAACGTTGAAACAATTCCAATCAATGATGAAGACCAGATTTTCCGCACCATGGATGCAGGGATTTTTCGAACATCCAACCTTTAGTAATTAACAAAAAAATTTCTCGTTTTCCGCCCAGTAAAAAATATTTAGTGAACTAGACAAGAATGTATTGTGTAGTTTACTTATTTTTCTAAGAATGAAAGTCCTTCTCAAATTAGTATGGGCGAAAAGCAAATCGAAGAATTAATCTATTGACACATATGTCTCGGACGTATGCAGAACTAGGCAGAGCACCTTACTGGCCTTCGAGTTTCAAAAGCACCCCTCCCATAAACCCGAGGGTTGCCACTGTTTGTAGAAAACCTATTTTTCGTCGACATTTTATGACTATCTTGATAGATATGCAGGAAAAAATAGAGAAATTGAGTCATTTGACTTTCATTCCGAGTTGACTCGATACCTCTTATCCCCTATTAATAGCATAAGAACAAATATTGAAAAACTGAATAACCGGCATAACAAATTCAAATTAATCATCGATGCTCAAAAAAATGGTTTTAAAGAAAAGATTAAAATTTAATGAAAGCTCATTCTACTCTTCAAGAATTAGAGGCTTTCGTGAATAAAATGATTACTTTAGAACACGTTCATTGACTTTTGATTTTGATTTTTCAGTTTTTTTTTTTTTTTTTTTTTTTTGTATAAAATTGCAATTTTTTGAACATGTGAATTCTACAGATTGAGTATATTTACATATATATATATATATATATATATACTAAGAGATCGATGAAAATAATACAAGTCACGCGAACTTTACAAGCGTGAAGAATACGTTCATTATTAAAAATATATGAATTAAAAAATATGAATACTGTTGAGTTTTCATTATATGTAAAATCATATTGAGAAGGCTAGGATTTTTGACAGAATGAAAGACAGCACGTAAAATGCTTCCTGAAATGTAAGTTTTCTGAACTGACGTAATCCTAACTCTTTGCATTTACATGCAATGATCGTAAAAAAGACTTGGGCTTGACTTCAAAAAACAGACATGCGAACAAAGTAAAATAAGATCACAAGTTTCCTACTTCCGAAATTTTGATAATTCTTACCATTTCTTGTGCCGTAGCTGCAATAATAAAATTTCCTTAAAGCCATAATTCTGTGATGTGAGAGTTCAAATATAAACATCTGAAAATTTATTTGAAATACTTTGAAACTTATATGGAATTATTGTTGTTGAGGAAAAAATTAATTTGAAACTATATTGTTATAAATCAACTGAATTTCGATTATGTAATTTTTCATTAAATTATTGCGGCATGTTTACTGATAACATGACTGCAAACTCATTATGACTACACATAAGTTACCTGGAGGAAGTAACGATGCCAGTCAACAAATTAAGCGTTCAGTCCATTCGCAGATTAAGTTGCCAATGAATTCGCAAATTTTTTTTTTTTTTTTTTCATTTATGCTGGCTAAAGAACGGCAGTATCTTATGGAACTGCTCGAAGTTTCCGTGAAAAATTTTGCTATATGATGACTCTACCCTACCAATTCCAATCCTATTTCCAAGAATACAGTATCTAATTTCGATTTTATTCGAATTCAGACTATAAAATATTTGCTGATTTTTGACGAGAACAATAAATTTAGAAATTTTTTCTATAACATATTTCCATTTTTTTCAGTATAAATAAAAGCAATATTGATTTATAAGCATACGTAAGCATTTTCACCATCAATACGGTGAACTAAGATCGGTAGCAGAGCGCCATAGTGGACTATTATCCAAATGCGAAACGAGCGGCTGCACATTTAATTCGACCCGAAGTTTCTCAAAATCGCGAGAGAAGCTGCAAAAGAATGTGAATTACCGTAAATTTTTTAAATAGATAAAACTGATAGGGTATTTATGATCTTGAAAAAAAAAAAAAGAGAACCAAAACTGTGACGGCATTGATACATTTCATGATTTTTATTTGTGAAAATTTCATGAAATGGAGAAATTGCAAAAATTTTAATGCCTGGAATAGAACAGAAAAAATTCCTGAATATTCCCCAAACAAAAATAACTGATCATGACAACTGATCAGATGAAATATATTATGATACTAAAGAAGAGAAAAATTTACATTAATATCACAATTAGAATTTTTTTACTGAATAGTGAAATTGCACAGATCCTATATCGAAGATTTAAAATATTTCGACAAAAAATAAATGTTTTTTAATATTTTTCTGTGAAGATTTACATTTAAATTACGGGAAAGTATGAACTGCAGCTGTTGAAAGTATACCTCAATATAAATAATACATTACATACTGCCAAACACCATTCAGCAATGGCAGAAACGCAATGAAGACTGTAACCCTGAAAATAAACTAAAAGACTAAAAGAATACCTGAAATTTACCTAACGACCACAAACTAATTTGTTTAACTCCGATGACTGAGTAATTGTGCATCAGATAATGCTGTTTATTGGTTCCTCGGCGAGCTTTCAGATCATTCCGATTAAATCATCAGCTTAACCAACTCTACACTCTAACGGCCTAAAATTAACCGAACACGCAACAGGATTTTCTCAAGTTGTCCAAACTTTCAACGATATCATTTGTCATCCTTTGACACTATTAGTCGTTAAAACTCTCGTTCCAGTCATGATGTCCAGGTCACTTTTAGCAGAGAATTTTTGATAGACATTTTCAAATAAATAAAAAAAAAAAAAAAAAAAAAAAAAAAAAAAAAAAAAAAACGTTATTTTAATGGCGCAAATCTTACGGGTTGATTTATCTTCCTCGACCAAGGTCTCGGTGTAGGAAGATCAGGATGATGCTTGTGAAATTCAACTGATGCAGCTACACCGAAAGAAATAACTGAACAAAAAACAATGAAATTATGATGTTGCCGAATCCCATTACTTATTCATCATTGTCCCTCCTATCCTTCATTTTCTTTCCTTCCTTTCCAATATTACATGGAAAGATGGAGTTATTTATGGATAAGGCTTTCTTAGTGCTCAATTCAACGTTACATGAAGTTGCTGGATGAGTAATCATTAGCCAATGCTACTCTTCAAATGAAACTAAGCAATCATTCATTTCCATTGCTCCATCAGTAAAAAAGTTTATCAGTTTGAAAATTTTTTTAAATTGAAGAATGACAACCTGTGACAAAGCACAGTGTGGCAGATAATGCTATCGCACCACGAATGAAACCAATTCGACGGTTGTTATATAACGGATACATGTAAATAGTAAGACAAAATTGCAAAAGCATATAAAAACAGCCACACCCGAAACATAAAAATGCTCCAGTTAAGTGTACTGTAATAACAGCTGTTTCCTAGAAAAAAAATCTTTTATTAAAATTCTGCCCTAATAATAATTAGATTTTAATCCAGTCATTCCAGTTAGATTTTTAAACAAGTAATTACGTTATCGCAATATTGCTTAACGTTAAGTATTGTTTCCTGATAGATTTGACTTACACTTTGCGCTTAGACTATCTTGGATTACTAAATTCCATTTCTTTACAGATAATTATTTTTTTGAGATCCTTCGCTTAATTCATTGTTCAATATGTTATTGCATAAATTTCTGAATACTGAAGAATTGTTCCCTATTAGCACTTTTCTATTGAACGACAGTCAACCATTATCGAAAACCAACTTCGAGAAAGAGAAAAAAAAGAAAAAGGAAAAAACTTACAAAAACTACGATGGTGTTTTGTTCCTTGGAAATAAATGAAAAAGCAAAAAAAAAGGGGAAAAACTTGGTAATTGATGATCCTAATATATTAAGATTGAATAAACATACTTGAAAATTGGCGACAATGAACATCCCAACTCCACCAAGCATACCGATCGCGCATGCAAAAGTATTCATACGTTTCAATAGACGGTCTGAGTCACGATTAAGCTCAACTACTAGTGAGTACCTATGAAATTTTGCCATATAATAATAGTTAATTTTATACTACGAAATGCGACATAACCAATGAAATTTTCGTGACTCCAAATACTCCACTTTTGTCTTCAGATGAAATCCTCAGCATCTTCAATATCATGATCATTTTCGTGACTTCATAAATTAAGAATTTAGATATTAGTATTTCCTATGATAGCACTCCTTCAAAGTACACAAAAATTGCATTCTCTCCCCTTTGTAGATTTATTTGTCATCCTATAATTTCTCGATCATTCCATTTACATTCCCAATTAGGTATGTTTACGCATCCGTTCTTTAGCTCAATAACGGACCTCAGAAATTGACTGTTACAAAATTTAGTTTATCTTTTCTTCACTCGTATTACCATTTACATCTAGAACATATTTATTCCAAAAGACTAAAAAAATTAGAATCAATCTAAAATAAGTACCTTAAATAAATGATAAGCATTATCAGAAACGAGCATAAATTGAGCATCATACTAAAGATACATGATTCCGGACGATGATCTCCAGAATATGAAATGTATGGAAAAACTGGATCTATATCACCATGCCATACTGCCAATACATAAGATGTACCTGCAATCATTCAAAAAATCTGGAAATATAAACAAAGTGTAAGGCGGTGAGAGAGGAAGTCCTGAAGCTTACTTAGCATCAACGTGAAGAATATTGCAAAGAAAATAGGAAGATGGCCAGCAGCAAGAAGACCAAGTTGTAACATTCCTTGTCTTTGTGTTTCTTTTTTCGCTTCTGAAATCATCCCATAAAACTAAAATTAAACATAGTGAAATTCAGCCACAGACTTCCTAATCAACGGATAACTCGAATACCGCGTTCAGAACTCCTATGACATATCAAGAGTCGTCTTCTAGCTCTTACAATAAATATGGATAAAAACGGGAATCGTCATACAATCCACCCTCACGTCAACTTCTCGAATGCCAAATTTGCTTGGAGGAATACGCATGCCTGTGAATCATTTGTGAAAATTCGCTCTTTCTGCACTGCAAAATTCAGACGAACGCAATTCACCTTGATACAAAAGGTTAAGATAGTGGAATCTGAGCAGTTTCTGGGAAATACTGATGTATAGTCTTTGGGAGTATTGGTGTGCAGCCTCTAGGAAATACTGTATTACTAACTCTAAGTGACGGTCCGGAGACTTCTCGGATGAGACAAGTTTGTTGAGACATCCAGTTTCTAATCCAGTTGCAAACCATTTCAAACCATTTCGAATTTTTTCTAAGTTTGCAAATCTTAAGCATTTTCATATTGTATCGAGATATTTGGCCGAGATATGTTATTGAGGTTTTAATCAGTCGTTTTTTAATTCTTTCTGATTTTAATTCCAGTCTTTGATAAATTGAGATTGCTCGAATTATATGCATTCGAGGGTAAGCTACCTCATGTCGGCGAAAGGTAACGTAATTGCATTTCTGCACAAAACTGTGTATCGATATATCGGCCATCTAAAATGGATTATAATATCAACGAATGTTTCCCCATACTTTGAATTTACGCGACAACTCACTCTCGTACTTTGCCATCTTATCGGATTTCTGGGGAAAATCAGAATAAATTTGACAATATTATTTCTGAAGTGAAGGTTCTTTTTTTGCCGCATATTGTGTTGGTGTAGCAATTATTCATTTCATTACGTGTTGTTTCGGAATTAAACATTATCATTTTAGTTCCATTTCGATCTTTATTTCAATTTTTTGGTTGCCAGTCATGATGATTTGTCCATCATACTTCTGCATTTTTCTGTTTTTCGTTTTTGCTAATGATTCCTTCGTTTCTAATTCATTTCACTCAAATTTTTTTTGTTTTTTGTTTTTTTTTTTTTCATTAATTAGGACTTGAATAGCTACCATCTAGTAAGGAAAATGTCCCAATTCTTTTTCTTCCTTCCTCTGGATTTCCGAGTGTTACTAATTTAGGTTTAGCCGCCAATTGAGATCATTGGAAAATCTGTAGATTTTTTGAGATAAGCTGAATTTCAGATCTCTGGTGCATATATGTTTGATTTTCTAGAGCACGATTTTCCAAAGATTCGTATTTCACGACTAAACCTCCATCTAATTATAATTCAAGTTGTTCCAGGTATTGCTTGACGTCATTTATATCCATAATAAGAAATGGAAGATTTTTTTTTAGCATGAGTGATTCAGCGACGTGCTCAAAATCATATCAAGAATTCGTTAAATTTGGCAAATTCTTCACAACACGCTTGGTAATCAATATTTTTTGTCAAGTGGCAAAGTTTAAAATGATCTAGATCATATTCAGATATTTATATTTTAACATTAATCTAAAAAACCTGGAGTAACTCGGGATATCAAAGAAGAAGCATTTATTTTAGGTTCAAGCACTTGTTCAATCACGTCTTGGTCAACTGATAGTACAATCATGTAGTGTGTCACCAGATCCTACAGATTGGTTCAGTGTACGAATTGATGAATTGGGTGAAGTGGCTGCGCAGTTACGTACAAGCGTCACAAAGTTAGAATTTTTAGTACCGACACATTTTACCTGGATTTTTATTCAGTTTGTCCAACTGTTGAAGTTAGATTTCATTCGATGCTTTTGTTACTTCTCTCTTCCTTTTTTCTAGATATCCTCCGAATGCTAATTGTTTCACTTTGGATTTTTTGCTTCATACCGCTGATGGCGATGTCTTACCTTTGGAATCCTGGTATTTTTCTTTCTCCCCTTATTTTCAACTTGCCCTTATTGGGCAGAAAATGAAAGGATTATCAGTTTTATGGATTTTTGAGGAATTTAATTCAGAAACAAAACGAATTAGCTCATATTTAAACTTATAATTTGAATTTCAAAATTCAATTTTAGCACAAAAATTATTTTGAATTTAGAATTTTTTGTTCAACGAAAAGGATTTATGTGTTTCAAGCGAGTTAATTTGTGATAATCAGCGCATCATTACTTTATCACTTTCCAGGTGTATCCGATATGAGTCAGAATTAATTGATGGAAATGTCAACATAAGGACTGAATTATATCATCAATTAGGAACACTTTTAAAATCAGCAATTGTAGCATCACGTATGACTCCAGCCTATCGTTATTATGTACGCAAACAAAGTCCTGACACTTTCATTATTATGTACAGAGTAAGGGGTATTCAGTTTTAAATTTCGTTTGTTGTAACATTGAAGAATTTGCATAGTCGACTTGTTACTGAACTATCGTTTATAAAATAGATTAGATATTTAGTATTTTTTAAGGTTTATGAAAAAGAACCAGAAATGGATTTGGGTGAAGAGCAGAAAAAAGTTCGCATTGGTCTTGTGGCATCTCCATTTGGTGGATTTTCTGTTGACTTGCTCTATCGTACAAAGATGGAAATTGACCGGTTAACTATTTAAAAGTCTTGCTAAGATGATATGTTTTGCCATCGCAATTTGTCAATTGTGACTTGGTTATGACATATCAGTTATGATCGTGATTCTTTTATATTCGAGGAATTTAGAATCTTAACGTTAAGGAAGTTTTCCATTTTCATGTTAGCTAGAATGCTGTAGTTAAAAATTTTTTTTGTTTCAAATTGGAGACTACTTTAATTTTCTCGGTTCATGACATCTCAATTTTTTGTGTATCTCTAAGTTTTGCAAGATTTCACAAACTAATTTATAAGCCAAGTAGATTTTTGCTAAATCAATCCACTGTTACATATTTTTCATTTCCAGTACAACGACACAGGAAATGAATGTAAGCACTGTGGCTGCATCGGGAAATGTGGGCATCAATGAACATCAATGCAGCATAGATATAGATGTTCCAATGTTGATTCCTTTCGGTCCTGTTCCTGTTCGTGGTGGTGAAGTTGAACCGGTTAGTCCGGTTTCAAACCTTATCAGCATTTTCAGTATTGACCCTGCTAAACAGGTGAATTTTTGGAAATTTCGCCAAATTTTAATGAAGCCACAAATCAAAGAACTAATGCCTAAAAATATTTTGAAATGTCGAATCATAATTTACTACGGTGTACAGTTCTCCCGGTTTGTTTATAAACAGATTAAGATTTTCAGGGAAAGATTGATGAATTAGTGTCAGAAACTCTTTCACGACGTGTACATTTTCATTTGGGTCATTCGCGATCCTCTTCAGATGATGCTTGCTGTCGTGGTGATGTATGCAGCAATGAAAACATCTTTGGTAAGAACGCTCTTAGAAGTTTTTAATTGAGATGTAGGATTTATAATTTAGTGGGACTGATACAGTCATGCAGAGTGTTATGACGAATTATTAATTTAATTTATTTTTAGGTTTGGACAGAAGCAGCAATCAACCACATAGCTCAAGTTTACCACATCGATTGGCATCAGTGGTGTGTTCTGTTTCTGGATATTATTGTAACTTTAAAAGATTGAGTCTGATTGTACAGTATTAAATTGGTGTCAGACATAGTAACGCATATAAACATTATTATGCACTAATTTAATGTTAACATCATGTAAAAGTTGAAATGAAAGAAAGTTCGGTGAATTCATTGCAGTTTCTTCTTTCAAGAGAAAGAAAAACTTTTCATTTCAGAAAAACCGATCAAGGACTCATTCATTTCCATTTTCAACTTTGCTTAATACGGCTACAAGTGATTCGATTCCAGGTCAAGGATTACTAGGGAGACTGGAAGACAGTGACAAGATAACGCCAACTTCTTCCCCTGGTCGTGTATTTTTCTTTTTTGTTGCATTTGGTTTAAGAAGATCGAATAATATGCATTCTTCATAACTATGCTTTTATGAAATAGTTTTGTTAATGACGTAAATCATTTTAGTTCATTCCCCGTCACCGTCACCTACTCTTGTGGCTTCTGGTTCGACATGTTCTGCAAAAAGCGTGCCTAGCCGTATGCATCAGCGTGCTGCTGTCTCTTCTGAAGTAAATGTAATGAATAATGGAGCAAATGAAAAACAGGAGGATTCTGCTGAAGAAACGGAAGTACAGAGTGATGATGATGACGATGACTTGACAAGTAGCGACGATAGTTATGTTAAGGTATTCTAAAATTTGTTAAGATTGATGCAGTAAGTTTGATTTTGATATCGAGATATAGATTATAAGAATGCAATGAAGAAAGGAAAAGCAGATTCGGTCGACTTATTTGAGAAGAGATGAAATTTTATTTCAAGATTTATATTTTTCTTGTTTTTAAGATTGCCTTTTGATTTTTCACCATAATTAGAATCAAACTCTTCGCTAGCTAGTTTCTAGGCACACGGTGAAATTTCGTTTCGTTATATTAATCTCATGAAGAGTTGTACTTCAGGTGGCATTTGGAAGCAGTGAAAGTTTGGCAAATGGTTTAGGCGAGTTCATGAAACAATGTAGGTCGGCTCCAACTCACCTTTCATTTCAAATCGATAGCACATCCGTCATTCCTGAACTGGTAAATCTTTCTGCTGAAAATAAGAGAAGGAGGAAGAGGGCAATAAATTCCATTTCGTGATATATTTTTCTAAAAATTTTTATCAAATCCATCTTGATCTGTATTGAAATCTAGAAATAACGGATAATGTCAGATAAGTCGAAATATGGTTAGATTATGCCTCAGAAATAAGCTACAGCATATTAACTTTATGGTAAAAACCGGTTTCGATGAAACATCGAAGCCTAACTGGCTAGTGAGTTCAACCGAACAGCTTGAAAGCCGATATTGCAAACGGACCTTTTTCCTACATTTAGGTTTATGATCTTCCATGATTATATCATTGCTTGAGGAAGAGGCACTATATGCACGAATCTGTAGTTCTGATGATATGATTGATTGGTGCGAACTATCTTCATTTGAAAATTCTTCAAAGTTTCCTACTTATCTTTATCATTGCCGTTGTATGCCAATTATGATATTTTTAGTTGGCACAGTTTGAAAGCAATCAAAGAATTTTCGACAACTTTTTGGAAGAAATCAAAAAAAAAGCAGACAATGAAGAAGACTGATTACAGGTCATATGCATTTTTCTGTTGCTTAATTATATCCGGTGTTATAGACCATAACTTCATTTTTGCTTCCTTCTAATCCGCTTCAACATTCTCTGCCACGTTTATTTTGCATACATATATGCTTGCTTTCTTCATTTGATTTAATTTTTGACATGAAGAAAAGGGAAATTTTTTTGAAAAATTATTCCGCATTTATGAGCTACTAACCATCGGTAGTCTAATTAGAGTGGATGGATTGAAATAATCCTGATGGGAAACGCTCGGCCGTATCAAGGATACATTTGCTCTAATGCATGAAGCGATATTATTTTGGTTACTATTTGATGAGTATAAATGTTAGAGTGGCGTGACCATTTTTCTTCGAAGCTTTAAGTGCATATTCTATTGCTCAGTTCTTTTCCACATTTATGGTATTCAGGTTTTCAAGTCCAAGATCATTTTGTTGATTGTAATCAGGAGTTAACATAAGTAAGCGTACTTTTTTTATGTTATACCTTACATTATTTAATAAAAAAAATCAGGAGTTTTTGCATAATAGCTTTTATAATTTGAACTGGGAAATTCGTCGATCAGATAATACCGAAAATTTATGAAAAGAAGAAAAAGTTTATGTCAGTAATAATGTTTAGTATATGCTTAATTTCAGTTAACTTTCCTTCTTTTCTTGTATAAACATATTTTAATTTATTTTTTCTGGATTCATTGTTATTAGAAATAATTCTGATAACTGCAGTAATCAGTAACTGATAAATCCTTTCAAAAATCTGCGGCTTCTGTTTTACATTCATTCCAGAACATTTTATGAAAAGAATCTGAAATTACGTTTATGAAGATGAATTAGCAATTGAGTATTCGAGTTTCAAAAATGTGAAGTTATTACTATTAATGATAAAGTGATTTTGCTGTGTCTATTGATACAACAGATCTGAAGTGATTCTTGATTTAATACAGTCGTGTTTTAGAACTAGTCATGTTCTTTTTTTTTTTTTTTTTTTTGGATTAGAATGTGTAGTACATAGATGGAACAAAAGCGAAATTGTTTCCCAAGTTCCGTAAATCAGGACGAAAAGTTACTCTAAGTTCAAGAAATTCATCTGTTTATCATATTCTTTCTGCGTATGTTCATTATGACAATTGGAATAGCTCAAGAACAATGGCTTGACAAATCGCAATATGGTAAGCTCCAGCAGTGCTAGTGGATCAGATCTTTAAATGTGTGTAAACGGATCAAGTAATTTTTTCGCATCGCTAGCTTATTGTTTGGAAGCCATCAGAATGAAAGGTAAAAAGAAAAAGACATCGTCGTCTCGGTGGATTAGGTTTATAACGTTATCTTCCATTCTAATTGTTTGGTGCAGTTTATCTTCCGAGATGTTCATAGTATACGTTCTTGGAATAATTTGTGTAACTCGTTATTGGGTTTGAAACGAAAACCTATTTTTAATTTTTTTTTTCCTTTTTTTTCTGATAATACAACTGTTTTTCTTCTTTTTATTTTGTTTATTTTTTTCTACAAGTCGAGAATAATGTATTGTTCTGCAATTAGTTTGTTAAACTGATATAAGATTTGAGCATGCCTAAACTTTGATTACCTATTCACGCAAATAATTGTGATGCAATTCAGAAACCATTTGGTTCATAGATGTATTACATACTTTTATATGTATTTGTGATATTAGTGCAATTAATTCTAACCAGATTTTTTTGCCAAAAAATCTGCTGTAACCATTGCCACAACTTGTTCTAGCATGTTCATACTTACTGCAAAAATCCTAAACACACAGCATTTCGATAATATATTTTATAGAAAATGGAAAAAAAAAAAAAAAAAAAAACAGGTACTAAACAAATAAGTTTCAGGAATGGTTTAGCAATGTTTTGGGAAGCTTTTGTTTGGTGTAGATGGAAGTTCCAATCGGTTAGAACTGAAGCTGAATATATGCAGTGGACATTTATGCGATATCTGAAATTATTGTAGCAAAACTAATAGAAGACAAAGGCTAGTGGAAAAAGCAATATAAAAGAAGAAACTGGTCTAATTATATGAAGAGAAATATGGAAGGAACGGATAGATTAATAATGTATATATCAGATTCAACGAATAATCATTGGGCGAGAAAGGTGTTCGGTAGCGTAATGTGTTCAAAAGAAACAGTGCATTTGTCACTGATTTGTAGGCTATTAAATCGAATATATTTATACATTCGAGTAAAATTGCGATTTTGTTTTGATTAGGATGCACATAGAACAAAAATTCATTTATAAATGGAAAAGACGTTAAGAAGACATCTGGAAACTTTCCCATTCTTGTAAACCTGTTAGTGATAATGTTGCAGTGTCGATGAAGAGCTGAGGAAGAATGAAAGATGAGAAAAGAAAAGTAGGATAATTTAATAGGAATCCATCATCCACAGCTGATTGGTTGGATCCTTCACTATAATACGTTTCCTTTCCATTGTCTTTTATTATCTATTTTTTTGGTCTTTCATTGCAATGTCTTAGTAATTTTTCAAATAATGGAAATTATCATCATTGTCAATATTGCAGTACTGTTGTTTTGTACAGTATTTGCAGTAGAGTAGTATTGTAATTATTTGAAGTACTGCATTCCAAACGCTATTAAAACTGTAAAATTCTTGTCATCTTCACTACAATTGATATAATCATCTTGTTGCCATTGCTGATTAGTGTGAACAAAATGCATAGAGTTGGTACGTTTAGCTCACATCCAAATTGGATATGTTTTGGATAGTGTGTATGTATTCAAGTTATCTCTAAAGTACCACTCATTCTTCTTTTTTGTTCTTTTTGATTTATGTATTGTGTGCCGCCAAAAAAAAAAAGGATTTTATCGTGCCTTGACGATTTGATTCGATTTGCAAAATCGTCACTGTGAACATTTGGGAAAAATCGAGTTCTTCGACTTGTGACTTCACTGAACAACTAGATTTCGCCAAAGACGCAGTTTCTGTGATTGTTAATCTATTCATTCTTCATACACCTTCAAAATTTTCCTGCCCTAACAAGGATTCTTTGGGCCTCGATGTTATTGAGATATTTCTTGCTATGCATGACGACGACTATCTTCTGTAAGTTTCATATTTCTTCATTTGTCACTTTTCCCTCCCTCTATCCCTCTCTTTCCCTTTTTCGACAAGCTTTATTACAGGGAAGAATATTTAGTTCATCGTTGCATACTTCTTTGTCAGTGGGAAAAATCTAATTGTTAGATATGGTTTGGGAGGTTATCGCTTTGTTGATAGAAAATTATCGGACATAATTCGATCTATATTGATCCAACAGTATCAAGAACTTCATTTCCTACTCTTTTCCACATTCTCTGTCTCTTCCTATTATCGTTGTCATCCCACCGCTGCTGATCATTTCATCATAATATAATTTCTCGTACTTTCTATCTGCTTCCATCAGTAGAATATTTTTTAAAGTTTGTATTTGAAGAAAATTTGTTCTTTTTTTTTTGCCAAATAAACAGAAAAAAAATATTTCTACTTTTCTTTCAATTTTTATTTCATTTATGTTAAATTTAATAATTTTATTTCATTTATGTTAAATTTAATGATTTACCAAGTTATGTTAAACCGCAGTTGTTATTTATACACTGGTAGTTAATATGATCAGATGTATCCCACAAATTAACAAGATATTGGAATTTAAATTTTAGAAATGCTTGGAAATAATAGTCAAATCTTTTTTCTCAGTAATGTGAATATGAAAATGGTCCTGGTTGCACATATGAAAGTGCACTGAGCTAGTGTCTAGAACTTAGTCCTAAGTAACGAGTGATTGCATATGGCGGTTAAATTAATAAGACAAATTTTTTCATGATGGTAGTTTATTACATCATTGGTTTCGATTTTTGGTAGTTCTTAGTTTCTCTGTAACATATTTATTGTTATCTTCTTTAAAGGTAATTGCCAACGACAGCTGGCGCTGAAAAAACTTACGAAGGAAAATTGTAAATTCAACCCATGCTTGAACGGTGGCACCTGTATTCCTGGCAAAGTATCATGCTTGTGTACATCTGGTTGGATGGGTCGATACTGCCACAGTAATTATATTCATGTGTCATTTTCACTGTAAATGACCAAATTTGTCGTATCTTTTTATTAGTTTCAATTATCTTTTTCTCATTCAAAAGTCTTAATTAAATGTGATTCTTTAAAGGACATTGTCGGAACGTTTATAAAAGTTGTGAACGATGGGCACTTGAAGATAAGTGTGAACAAGTCCGCACTCAAACAAACTTTTTCGATATTAATTGTGCGGTGAGCTGTCATCAGTGCATACCGGATTCCAAACATAGTATGTTTTTGCTAATCTCGTGTACTGGAAATTTTTATTTTTGGAAATTTTTCGTTTCTCAGATAGAATAGATGAGTAAAATTTGAAATCTGCTATCTTAAAAATAAATTGAATGATTATATCACATAACAATGACAGGACTTCTAGGATAGGATATATTGAATATTCTTTACAGTTTTAAGTAATATTCCGGTGCCACCGACATTGGAACCGCTGCAGTTTATGGTAGGTCGATGGTATTCAGTAGCATCAAAAGGTCTTCGATATCCAACAGATATGTATTTAAATAGCTATGAAGAATTGCTTGATGTCGTGCCCGCTGAGGTGCCAATGTTTGGAACTCCATCTTTCAATTTCACGTAAGCTACTTTCCACTTTCGGTGGTTTTCAAAAGAAAAAAATTTCTTAAACTTTAAACCTCAAAAAAAACATCAATAAAATTATGCTTGCTGTTTGCAAAATACTTTACGGAAAATTGATTTGATGTTTGTTATTGGCAAATTTCTTGTCAAGCAAGCTTTATGTCAAAACTTATTGTGGGATGGCTATATTATAATTTTGTTCTAAGTTTATAGATTAAGACATTTGTGTCTATTAGTAATGGTACTAAGTTAATATAACATTAGGAGCCATCCATATAAAGTAGCATATGTTTTGATGGATGAGTTTGATGGTAGGTCATTTGTAGAATCGCACGGGTGGTTCCAATTGAAAGAATTATGAAATCGCATTGCTAAATGGGACATACTGAGTAAATAGCGATTTTTTTTCTTCATTAATTATTAAATGAAGTAAATATGCAGTAAATGCTTCACATCTTGTTACCTATCAATACTGTTACAAATAATTTAGTCAAATTAGTTTTATATCAAATCTATTAGAAGTATCGACTCTGATAATGGATAATGTAAATAAAGAGTAAATTACAAAATACAATCTGCAGAAAGGACAGGGATTCGATAAACTCATTGCTACTTGAAAAACAATACGTAGATTATTGCGTAGATTTTATGAAAGCAAGAAGCTTTTTTTTTTCTCTTAAATTTTGTATCAATTTTTTTCAGTCCATAATCAGTTCTGAATTAAATTTTATTATTTTTCCTGTTTTGACGATTGTTTTTTGTTGCATCGGAAAATGAGAATAATAGAATATTTTTACAGAAGTATTTGCCGAAGCAGAAACGACACTCGTGTGGTTCGTGGCTTTCTGACACTTAGAACGAATTCATTCCCAATAGAAGTGGCCGTTTTGAGTTCGTCCAATGAAGGTTGTCAATTCTGAATGTGTCACCAACCTTTGTTTCAATTTTTAACAATACTGAATTAAATTCCAAAATTTTTTGAATGTAGCTATTTTTCAATTATTCCTCATTCATGATGCCATTTCTTGGTGAATAATGTATGGTAAAGGATCAGCTAAACGATTTATTTGATCTTCGCAATACTTGATCTTTATTCTTCATCGTAACGTAGAAGTAGTAATGTGAGTATATACCGGGGTTCCAATTTCGGAGATTTTAGTCAAGTCGAACATGAAAGGTTACAGGATTGGTACCATAGTCGGATAGTGTACGTAATGTAAGCATATTCAATGTGCGAAATATACACGCAGTATTTCACTGATATCTGAGCAAAGGATGATATTTAAGATTTAGCTTTGATGTATAATGAAAAAGATCGTATTATTTCTTACTTTTTACTTAAAGCAGTTTTTACGGTTTGTTATTAGCTAATGGATACAAGAAATTTAAGATTGATTCAGATCGCCACCATACATGCTCACTAACAATTAATGTATAACAATAAACTGCCGATAGATTTCTATATTTCCAAAAATTCCATATATTCGTTTATGAAGTTATAGCATTTGCTGTGGTAATACAGCTTTCTGATTTTGTAAATGTGCATTCAATATAAAAAATGTTCAGGGTTAACTATGGTTGAACTTGGAACGATGAGCGCTCACGTTGTCACGTTGAATATAAGCTATATGCAGGTTCATCCCAGTTTGGACAGTTCAATTTTACCTCTTGGAGTTTGTTTTTTATTTTTATTTTTGTTTCTCTTTTTTTTTTTGTTTTTGTTTTTTTGAATTCGTTCTACTATTCTGTAGTACCTCTTTTTTAAGCTAGTTATAAGCATTATACATGGGTGCATGTGTCAATAATAGTTTGGTCGTTTAAAGATATATCGATTATACCATAGGACAATATCTGGATTTTGATTGATAGTTTTTTTTATAATGTGTCTGTAAATCACTGACAGCCTAACTATATAGATAAAATGGAATAATTGTGATATTATTGTTTACCAATAATTTTTTTTACTGGGTCGATCTGGATATCCATTCTCATGCATTTTCTGCCATTATCATAAATAGTTGGAAAAGCATCATCAACTAGTCGTTTTAATTATTTTTTTATTCCATTTTCTAGTTAGACTATCAGTAGTGGTTTTTAGATACATTTATTTAATTTGCTTAAATTGACGCTATTCCAGTTTTGGTTTTTTTTTTTTCATTTTTTCCATAATTCAAATATATTAATTTAACAAATTTGCTTTATTTTTAGGCAACCAGACGTTTCCGACGTAATGGACAATTTCTGGAAATGATTGTTGCCAAACTGTTTTCACACAACAAAATTACGCAATATAAGAAAATGTTCCGCAAGATTGAAAGTTATCCTTTGTAAAAGTTGCTCGCAATATTAAACTTACGACATTTTCTTATAAAATCGTACGAAATTAAATTATGCGGACGTAAAATTTCCAATTGAACTCCTCTTAAATTTACAGCTTGTTTTTCCCTTCGGATCAAATAAAATTTTTGGCGGCACTTTGAATTCGCAAATTGAGTTCGTGAAAGTAAATGGAAAGAGTTAATCTTCCTATACTATCTGCATTCATTATCTTGTATTATTTAGAATATTGTTCATGACTTTTCCATAGAGCGAATTTATGAAATTTTGAGCTATCGGATGAATATTTTAAAATTTCGAATCGATATTTCTGAGAGCACCTGTTGAGTAAATTATTATTAAATTATTTCTGTATTGTATGGGTATTTTTATGCTAATATTTCGATAAAATATTGATGAACGATGTTTTAATACGTATCTTATTATCACTTAATCGCTTTTGTTTTCATGCGATCACTTTTCTCTCATGTGCGTACAGCTCAATCTATTTTTTTCAAAAACTACTACAAGAGAATACTTTGTCAAGTGCTGAGTATTTCTTGAATTCGTTCTAAATTTTACACTTTCAGAATCCTTTTACTTTTTTCATGATTCATGAAATTTTAAGATGACCGAGAAGAAGATTAACTAATCATGATAAGTTTGAATTAGCTGTCAAAAAATATTCATAAAACTGCGGATTCGGTTGAAATGTTCTGGTTCCCACGCTTTTTTAAAATGAATTTGCATTTCGCTCGATTCCTCAAATCCTTTAAGATCTATATTTGCTGCAAATCGTAATTTTTGCAAAAAAAAGTGAAGTCATTCTAAATTACTGAACATCATTTAATTTCACTTGGTTTTTGCCTTATCCGCTTTCTAATTTATGCGGTTCACAACACTTTGGATGAAGAAAAAAGTTATT
This sequence comes from Onchocerca flexuosa, assembly GCA_002249935.1. Lineage (NCBI taxonomy): Eukaryota > Metazoa > Nematoda > Chromadorea > Rhabditida > Onchocercidae > Onchocerca > Onchocerca flexuosa. The sequence continues at coordinate 1,196,297 of KZ269984.1, read as the reverse complement.
TATGGTTTCTTATCCAAGACGAAAATGATTTCTAACTCAAAGATAATGGGTGGGAAGTTGGAACAATTTTGACAAATGATGGTGAAATCAGAGTGCTAGTAAGTCCTCCTCCATTTCATTTTTTTGCAGTCTCATCATTCAATTTCTTCCGGTCCTGTCAACACTGTCTACAATGAAAAGTTTCATATTAGACTTTTTCCTAAAATATTATTGTTGAAGGCGAAACTGATATTACTATTAGCTTGGAAATGAAGAAAGTTTAAGGCATGTTTGCAGTATTAATGTTTATATTATTTACAAATATTGCTGTAATGGTGTTCATTGATCCTTTCTCAACTGTTGCGATCTATGATGCTATCTATTATACGTTTGAATATAGGGATCTAAAATTTTGATTCATTTACACTCAAACAGTTAAATGGAACTAATATTGGAATAAAGAAATAAATGAGGCTAGGAATATTGTAATTGGAATTGTAATAAGATGATAATTTAATACGAGTTTTTGTGAGGATTTGGCTTGTAAAGGAATAGTAATAGAGCAACTTACATATAAAAGAAATTATGCGATAGGAAAGAAAAACCTTTAAACTTTTCAAATTTTAATACTATTTTGATTACTATTCAATTCCAACATATATTCGTTTGTACACATTGCACTGTTGTGGAGGGACAAAGAGAGAAGAGAGGGAAAGAGATATTTATTTTAAGCTAATAATTAAACTGAGTATTTTGTCTGGGCAATGATAAATGTAATTTTGCTTAGCAGAAATGGGAACTCTTTTCTAAACGTAGGAAAGAAAAAAATGAAATAGTAGGAAAAATATAGCGAAATTGTAAAGTCATCAAGGTCTCTCGTTTCTTCGATTTTTCGTTCTTTCTTCTTTCCTTACTTCTTTTAGTTAGTTTCACTGAGATGCTTCTTCATCAGGAAAATAGAGAGAATGTTACTTTTGTAACAGAGGAGAGGGTAGATGTGGAGAGCTTGCAGGCGGCGGACAGGGCGGGGAGGATGTTCTCGAGAGTTGAAAAGCTTTCACCCGGTCCGAGTCAACTGCACGCTGCACTGCTATTTTTTGTTAACATTTTGATTGCATTGCATTGCAGTGGTGTGTGGTGTGTATCTGCCAAATACTATCTGAAATGTGTGTCTCGTCTCCATTAGCTTCCCACCGATTATTATTATTATTATTATTATGCTGTGCATCGATTCGTAAATCATTGGCAAGTTTGGTTTGGTAAACAAATTCCTTCCTTTCCAGTCTGGCTTATCCCCAAGCAAAAACAAGATGAAACTTCCACGCTCCCACCGTTTCACGAACAAATTTAATTGCTTCTGTTAGATTTATCAGACGAAGAATGAAGCATATGGATTGAGTACGAAAAGTGAAGTGCATCTTTGATGAACATTGAGTTACTCCTTAATTGCGACGCTAAGTGTTGCTTTTCCTCTCTCTTGTGAAGTCAGTGAAATTCTTAAAATTGGTGGCATACTATGGATGTTAAATTAACGCTCCTTAACATCTTCACTGCTCTTCTCTTCATTCCTTTCACTCCCACTTCATCTCCTTTTCTCTTCTCTTTTTCATAGTTAAAAGATAAAATTGAACAATGACCAAATAATGATTATATTTAAATGACAACTTGGATTTAATTCCTCCTTCTATATTCTTAATAGGGTTTTATTGGTAGCAATAAATGTCATTTATTCTGCAAGTTAATTATTGTTGAGAAATTTACGAAAAAAAGAAAAAAAAAGGAGAAGAAATGACAGGAAATTATTGCAAAAATTTTAATATTTTCATAATTATGCAGCGATAAAAAAAAGATCGATAAATATTGAATGTAATTTATTTCAATTTAACAGTAAAATCGAACATAACCGAATCACCGAATTCACACCCACAAATTCCATTTAAATGTCTGCGTATCGTTCAGATTTCCCATAATATTTGATTATTTCTTGTACATTAACCGATGATGAGATATATTTATCGTTGTGTTGTTTTGTTCAGTTATCTTACATCTTAATTTGATGATGGATGCGTTGTTCTCAGTTTCATCTATTTCTCACATTTATACATTATTGCTTTCAAAAATATCGATAAATTATCCTTCCTTACTCGTTTTTTATGAAATGGAACTTGAAATGGATTTTGATCAAGGAAATGTACAATGAATGGTGACACGTCAACTTCTCTCTGCCACAATACAATCTCACGATACAACGAAATATATCATAGCTGTAACACAGCCTAGCAACAGCACCTGTTGATTCGTTAGAATCTTTCGTGTCAAGACATCGCACATACACATACACATACATATATACAAACGCACATAACACACATACATACACACACACACACACACACACACACACACACACACATATAAGAACATCAGTGTACATTATGCCTGCATCCATATACACATAAACTCAGACATACGCAGTATACAACACCTGTACATTGGATTCTGTTTTCTCGCAAAGTTTCGATGTGAATTTGCAATTGGCCAGACGATCAATGGATCGATTGGTGATTGCAAAGTTACTGTTTGTGAGTTGATTCAGCTTTCTTTCATAGATTGTAGATGCTTCTTCCCTTCCGAGCTTATCATTTCCTTGCCCTTCAATTACTTCACCGCCAGGATGCTAGCTGTTTTAAGATGGACAAGTGGTATGTGCTAATAACTACCTCCATTACTTGCTGTCATCCTAAGAAAGATTGTTTGTTGTCTGTTACATTTACAACATGTGTATCTTTCCGAACTTTCTCACAGTCTCTCTATATGCGTGTAGATAGGTTCGTACGCGTCGCATCGGTATGGTCCGTTTACATCACGACTGAAATGAGTGCCTTCCGCATCCGTCAATCCGTCCATCCATCAGCCTGTCTGTTTGAAATTGTCGGCTGCTTGCAGTCTGCGTTCTGCTTGCCGTTACGCACTATTCGAATAGTCATGGCGATAAAGCTAAACATGCATGTGTATGGGGATGTGTATGCATGCCAATGTATGTGTACATATATAAATGTATGCATGTGACATAAATGTTTAATATATTACGGAAACAAATTCCATTTCGGTTGTTGCTTTTATCACATAATAATATATTTTCATCATTTAACAACTTTAAGCAACCTATGTTAGATCTTTATCGGGAAAATGAGATTGATCGGCGTTAAATATACTGGAATATCAGACTTCCTTAAGACAAAATAAAAATGTTTATAGTTTCAGTTAATCTTTAACTTAATCTTTAAAGGAAAAAAGAACTTAACCGTACACGAAATAGGTTTGTAAAGATAATCTGAATCAAAAAAAAAAAAAAAAAAAAGAAAAATGAAATAAGATGTGACGGAATCAAAATGCATGATGATTCGGAAACAGAAGATGAAAGAAAAGGGAAAAAAGAGAATGGTAGTAATTTTCTGTTTTGCATTGGACGACAACTTTCGGTATGTAATAGATTATCGTTAATTTTGAATGATTTATTCCGTAATGTTGCAGATATTTTCGAATGAATTTTAGGAAAATTTGCAGCTGAGAAAATTTGTCATACTCTAGAACTTTGATGAGGCAAATATCATTTCCATTTCTTTTTTTTCAATGAGAAAAAACCCGTCAGGTGATAATTTCATTGCTAAACGTTACATATATCCATGGAATACCTTGCTCACGAGAATTGATCGATCAAGCATAGGGAAGCATTATTTGGCAATAAAATACCGAAAATCCCAAGTATTAGCTGTACTCTGGAAAATGTACCGAACGTTTTTGATCTTAAGGTTAAATTTGGTCGGAATATTGGTGGTTTGATAATATTTAAGACATTGTCAGAAATGTTTGTTTTTTTAATTTTCATCATGCGGAAGAAGGACAAAATGAGGTGATGAGGGGAGGAGGGAAGAAATAAGAAAGAATTCAAGGAAACAGGTATGTAATTTAATTTAATGCTGTCAGTGCCGCAAACAAACAGTTCTTGTCCATCGTTGTCCTTCATTTAGGCCTCAAATCCCATGTAGAAAGATATAACATATTTTTTCCATGTCATTCCTCATATCCTTGTTTCTTAGGTGTCTGATATCAGTGTTCTTGTCATCACCTTTGAAAAATGTATGCATATTTCTAGGCTCTTCACTATTGTGCATGTTTCTCAGCCTTTTCAGTTCTCACGTAAAGTATTCTCATCTAGGTACGGTCGACATCGACGTTATTGTTTGATGATGATATTTTATAATTTGTTAGGTCAGGCTTCAATACCTCAATTGTGTACACAAAAGAAAGAAAAAAGAAATAAAAAAATATAAAAAAGAGATATTTAACTAAATCAGAAAATATGAGATTATTTTGAAAAGGCCATATGTATGAACTTAACTTTCTCGCCTGTTAAACGTTTTTTATTCACGTTTCCAATTACTTGGAATCGAATCATTCTCTGCCATTTCTTTCAAATCTATTTTGTTTTTCTCTCTTATCATTCATTCTTTCTTCACATCCGTTTTTTCCGTGCTGTTGACATAATGCTAATAAAATCAATTTAAAAATTCCAAAAAGAGAATTGAAATACAATTTTTTCAGTAAGCCTAAAAAAGTCCGAATTGATTGTCCCAGTTCAGTGTTATAGATTAAATTAATTCCATTGAATTGATATGCAGTGTTGTGATGAATTTCTCTTTTCTATAATATCGATACATTTTTTGAAAAACTGTATTATTGTTGATTTTCTGAAGTACTGAATTTTTGTTTTATTTTGATCAAGTTAAAATTAGAGATTGACTTAAAGATGTAATTGGTATACACCAACTTTCATTTAAGGTTTCAGTTCTCTTTGACATTTAAATTTTCTAAAGGCTTCAAATTTCACACAGATTCTTTGAAATTAAAAAGTAATTCGATTTACCAATTGATGACATTCTGCCGAGTAAATAAGGTTGAAAATTCAAACCGAAAATTTAGGTAAATAAACATATTAGAAAGGAGAGGGAGAGGAAATCCACTGAAAAACAGAAATAATTCCGTTTCGAGTGAACTTTAATTTATTGCAAACAGACTGACTTCAATATGAGCATCAAATCTACAAATTAAGTCAGTTAGAGAAAGTTTACTAGCTTGAAGTTCTTATTTCACTTTCGGTATTTCCTATATAAGAAGTCATATTTGAAATATGAAGGAATTGTATTATTGACAATATATGAAAAATTATTATTGAAATCTTTGCAATATTTCGTAATTTATTTCCACGTGAATTGTGCAAGTTTTTGACATTTAAATTTATGAACTTCACTTTGAATTTAATATTTGCCCATCAAAAATGGTAGTTTTTTAAAGGATGAGCGAATGGAATTAATTCAGTACACTAATAGTTTGAGATGACAAGTCTTCGATAGTTCAATACATTTATACATAGTTTATACATCTTTTTCGGTTGCATCAGTTGAAGACCCACTACCTGAGAGAAGCGAATCCTTAATAGTATTGATAGTTAAAATTTAAAATCTTGTTTTTTGCCTTGTTTTCTTCATCGGTTTTTCTTTTCACTTTTATGAAGTAAAGTCTAGTTTTTCTTTTCACTTTTATGGAGTGAAGTCTACGCATGATTTTTTAGGTAAACATATTTGTCTAATGCTGAAGTAATAGATTTGAACCAAATTTAATTCAAACATTTATTTATGTCATTATTATAAAAGAAAAAAAAAATTCATGTAAATATTATAATACTAAATTTCTTGTTTCTAAAGGAAAATTTGTAATGATTTTCTTTTTACTTAATTTTTAATTGATAATTTGTTTTTTCCTTAATATAAAAACAATTATATATAATATTTATTTATTACGAATTAAATGATATTCTTGAATTTTCTTATTTTAAATATGATAATTGATTCATATTTAATTACAGAATGTTAAAAGTAATGTTGTGGAATAGATTTCTTCACAATATTTTATTGTGCTGTTTTCATACCTATATAAATATTCACATTGTATATTATAGAAAAAAAGAAAAAAAAAGTTATATTCAGGAAGCTGCTAAAGCAAATGAAAGGGATCGAATAAGATTCTACTGACATATTTTTTAGGTCATCGAATAGAAAGAGAAATTGCCGTCCTAAAAGGAGGAAATGAGTTAATCTTTTTTGTTGGTTATTAATAATTATTAATTTCACAGAATTGTCTTGTATTATAATTACTTCTAGATATTAATATTGTTCTATTCATGACTAAGCGTTTGTTAGAATTACACTTTTAATTCATTAGTTTTTTTTCTCGGATCAGACATTTTTTAAATTAACATGGAATAGTTCAGTTGTCTAACATTCTTTCATACATCATCAATTGATGGTTATAGCTTGCTTGTTGCTTGCCTTTTGAAAAGTTATCAATGTTTGCTAGAGATCAGATCTATCATTATCTTTGTTATAAATATAATCTACTTGTTGTTCTATGTACAAATCAAAGAACTTGCCGTGACCTTTGAATGAGGTATATAATTTTATTCTTTCAAATCATGATGGAATATTTTTCTCGATTTCATTTTCCCAGTAAGCTTAATTTGAGGGTTCATTTGTAAAGCTAATTGAATCAAATATATTGCCAAATGTTGCGCATCCGTTTATTGTATTTATGAAAAATGGGAAAGTTTTTAGTCTTTAACACCTAATAATTATGTATTTTCATCATGTTTGTTGAAACATAAGTAGGCATTGTATCATTTATCAAAATAATTATATCAGGATGCATAGACCATATGTTGGAAATATAACGTAATACGAATTTAGTTAAGCGCTTTGAAATTTCCACGATGATACATTTATTTTTTTTTTTTAATTTAAGTTTACACTTTAAAATATTTGCAAATCGAAAATATGCTGATGCTCATTCATCATCTAGAAAAAACCACTTAAAAATTGCATTGCACATAGTTGATCCTAAACAAAGATATCCTAGAAGTTCCTTTTCTCTTTCTTCCTTTCATCATTACATTAAAACCAAAGAATCAGAATTTTTCCCCATTGTTAAATTTCCTGTAGTGCTGAATCAAAGCATATGATAGTGTTCCTTCGGATATAAAAACCTATTTTGCAGCTATTATTTTGAAGAAATGAAATGAAAAAAAAAAGGACTCTAAATATTTCGGCGAGATGGATGCTATGCTTCCCTGTTCTTTTTCAACTAGTTTGCGAAAATAAAAAAATCAGACTGCCATTTAGACATTCCGATTACTTGTTAGCGTTACTTCTTTTTTTTCTCGCACTTATGATCCGAAAAAATGGATGATTATATTTTAGGTGTTTTTTTTCGTATCAAATAATATATTGATTCATGTTTAATTGCAAATAATGTCACAGTGTGTTTAAAATTTGAGTTTTTTTTTTCCTTATCGTTTACCTCAAGCTGAATGCTTCTCCTTCTTCTACGCTGTTTTGGTGATAATATTAAATGTTAATGTTGATTTTGATTTTGATCTCAGCAAAATCTTAACTATCTAGCACAAATCGTGCATTAATTCAGAAATGTTAATTTTTAATGACAGCTCATACACTATCATTTTAACAAACATAATTTAAGATTCTGCAAAAGTTAGTTTAAAAAATATAAAATTACTGAGTATTTGGCTGGATGGTTTATCAATTTGGAGATTAAAAATTTCCTGACTACGAAATATTTTTCACATCAGTGCTGCCATTTTTACTATCTGGATTCTCCATATTGTACGGAGTGTTTTCATTTGAAAAATTTTCTTTCAAAGAAGGTTAAAAACTATTAGAAGCTGCAGAAGCTGAATATTTGAAAAAAAAAATGCATTTCATTACACAACAAATTGAGACAGTTTTTAAAGGAACACATTTCTTAGCTATGTATTATAGAGTGATATTTTTAGTCTTTTAATACGAATCCGCTTTGTCTTTTCAGAAATATGTTTTCGTCATTATAGCAAAAGAAAGGAAATGGCATTTCACCTTAATCTTAAAATTTTTGAAAATTTTGATGTTCATTTTGCTGCCTTTGGGCTTATTTACTCACTTAACTGCATCACTTATTTGTTCATGTACATTATGTTCGCCCATTAGAAAGGTTATTATTTATTACTTTTATTTTTATGATTAATTTTGCTTTTTAAATTTACAGAAAAAGCTGAAAGGAAAAAATGCAGAGAGAAAGAAGAATAGATGTTACTCCGAGTAATTATTCAGTGCTGGATACTGAGTTTGGAAGTATGCGGGAACGTTTCGAAGCCGAAATGAAGCATGTGGAAGAAGAAATGAAACGTTTAAGGCGAGAATTTGAAGGTATCCATTTTAAAAAAAAGAAAAAAAAAAACATCCAGTTCCGGTCTTCAAAAACTTGAGCAGCTTATTTTTCCATAGATTTATTTTTGAGCAAACTACTTTATATTCATTCATCAGGGAAAATTTTTTAACAGACTAGGATTTTAATCGTATTGGAGTTTACTAAATTCTATGTTTATTTGATCTAATCATACAGTCAATTGATGATTAAATTTCTTTCATACGGAAAACAAAACACGAATCGAAAAATTCAGAAAATCATGAATTCAGCTAATATATTGTCTTACGATTATTTTTGAACGATTTACACTTCATGCAATGATTATTTTAAACTTGTTTTCTTCTTCCATCTACACTCATTTTATATTTTCATGGAATTTTTGTTATTTCGAATAAATTTCTCCATTCTAAACTTAGCTAATGGAAACACATACTACACACTTTTTTTCTCTTTTTTTTTGCTTGAAATTATGGGATGCATATTTCCATATATGCCTCATTTTATTGTTATTGTTGCTAGATTGCATGATAATATGAAATTGATGGGCAAAAAAAAGAAGGAAAGAAGGAATTTTATACACTACTTATTTAAAAAAACCTATTTTTACCTTCAGCTTTATGCATATAGATATATCATGATTCATATGAAGCGAATCATAAGTACTTGGAACAATAATCGCATGCATCATTCATCTCATAAAAATACTTTCTTTGATATCAATGTGGAATGATGTACATCATTTGATTTCATGCTAACAAATTAATTGCTTATTTCATCCTCATAAAATTGAGTGGAAATACGTCTTGTTTATTGTTTGAAAGATCAATAATTCCATTTATTTGTCAATGATTTCATTTTTTCCTTTTAATTTACTTTTTCTATCGATGGAAAAAAAAGTATCCAGTCTTAATACTACAAAGATTAGCTCTCATTCTTATTACCATTTATTAATGGTTAATGTATACATTTATTAATGTATATATTGTTTTGAGGAAGATTAGATGAATTTTGATGATTTACAATATCCAGGATTTAATTCATCAGTTCCGTAGTTGCCATGGAATATTTCCTTTTGAATAAATATTTGGGTATTTCTTGTGCAAAATTGAGAGTAGGTCAGCATATATCTTAAACTTAGTTGGAAAATAATTTTTATTTCCAATAAGTACCGAAAACTATCCAATCATTTCGAAATGTTACCTATAAATATTATATTATGATAAATTTTTTCCAGTCTTTGTACTGGAGGAATGAAAAGGGATGACCGGATGAAGAGACAGGATGAGAGATAGGCTGATAGGTCGTGTCATCAACTAATTATTTATTAATCATTCAGCTGATGATTTATTTAATTCATATATTTAATTAATTACCATTATGATTTGATAAGTAAATAGACTTATGGATGTTGACATATGATGCCTAAATGAAGTTTAATGTAAAAGATTGCATTGACGTTCATTCTAGATCATCATTACGTTGATAACAAATGCTTTAAAAACTTTCATTTAATGTATATCCGACTGCGTTTCCTTTTCCTTTCCATCATATAAAATTAGGACTGACTGAACCAAATTGATTGTACTTTCCACTTTAACGCTTTCGAGAAAGGAAAAAATGGATAAAATAAAAAAAAAAAAAAAAATAAAGAGCAAGGAAGGAAATAAATGGAGGAATATGAGGTTAAAGGAGAAATAATTCAAAGTTCATGTTTCTCAAAAATTGAAAAAATATTGGATCTTCTTTATCAAGATCCAATATTCTTTCAACTTTTGAGAGAACGTGAACTTAAATCATAAAACACAGAGAATTGATATAGTTTACACTACGGATTTATAGGATATACGCCGTCACAGCAAGCACCACAAGCGGATAATCGCTCTACCACGTATCATCGCGAAGAATCCAGGCGTTACGAATCATCCTCAACACAAGTAAGCCATCTTAAAGCCTGTTTTCGTCATAAATTTTTCTGAGTAAATTTGAAACTTTGAAACTTTTCCACGATAGATTTTTAATAAATTTCTTCGCAAAGTTTAATTTCTTCCACATCACGTTTTCTTGAGTAATTAGAGTTACAGGGTGGCGGCCCACCTCCACCAAGCAGTACGTTCCGTAATGAAGGAGCTTTTACGCGACCGGATATGATGTCCATTCGACCAACATACGATCCTTATCTGGAAAACCTTAAATCACCGCTTATCAAAGATGAAAGTGATGGGAAAACGCTCAGACTTAGGTTTATTTATTAATTTATCGTATGCTGCAAATTCCGGAAAAATAGTTTAGAATATCATTAATTATTAAATAGTTTGACTTTTAAAGCTTTATGCAGTGGTGAACTGTTAATGTAATTTAGGAAATTTTTTAAGGATCATAAGACCTATTTCCAGGAAAAATTCATGTCATACTCATATTGAATCGTAAGCTAGTTGTTGCACCCAGGTAAACGATGCAAGCAAAAAGCAGAATATAGCATTATTCATCATATATGCCCGAAGATTTTTTTGCGGTGTCCAAAGATACGTTACATCTGACCAATTCAAATTTACCGAAATGATCGTGAAATAAAACATGTTTCAGATTCGATGTTGCACAATATAAACCGGAGGAAGTAACAGTAAAAACAGTTGACAACAGACTTTTGGTTCATGCTAAACATGAAGAAAAAACACCACAACGTTCCGTATTCAGAGAATATAATCAGGTTTTGGATATTTTTTCTGTTAATATGCAGTCTATTGTAACGAAGTTCTGCTTGTATTAATTTCGACATATCTAATCCTCTGTATCAGCACTTTCTGGATTAATGATGCATTCTGCTTCAGGAGTTTATGCTTCCTCGCGGAACAAATCCAGAATTGATCAGCAGCACGCTAAGTACGGATGGTGTTTTAACGGTTGAAGCACCACTACCACACTTGGCTATTCAGCATTGAATTCACATAATGAATTCTTGTCACATGAAGTATCTTCGAACGACACATCTCAAATCCAGTTTTTTCTCTTCGTTACTGTTGCTATTATAACAATCAATATGATCTGTGCAACAAAGTCCAAAAAAATGTGCTATTTTTTTCTTTCCAGTTTGAATGGTTCGTGTGCAATTCTAAAATACACCTGGAATCATTTGAATATAACAGTATCAATTCTATAAAATTGTTCTATTCTGATGAATAGCCTTGCGCTGCTATTAAATTAATTCTACATAATTTGTTTCTTCTATCCAGGGCTGAAAAAGAGAAAAAAAAAAAAAAAAAAAACGAAATTTGCGTTTAAAACTCCCCTGTCCCGCTAGAAATATCCTATCAAATTAACAGCAAAATCTTCAAGAAGATATAAATTAACTTCAGCAGTTAAATTTCAAAATTACAGATCATCTCAAAAAGTAGCACCTTTAGGCTTTTCATTAACACCGACGAACCTATCAACAACCTTTTCTCATCCCTGTTGAAAACTCGAAGAAAACAGAAAAAAAATTTCGATGAAGATTTTTTTATTGTAGCCATGACAATAGCAACACTGAATGATTGATCACTTATAATATTCAGAATAATGTCTCTCTCTTTGCTCATCCAACAGATAGGAGAATTAGAGAAAGAATTTTTAATTATAAACGATAGCAAAATAGTGATTACAAGCGGATAACAAACTGAAAGTTAAAGCACTCCGAAAAAGATATAGATGATTCAGTACCAAATGTACAATCATCTAATAAAGAACATCGAAAGCATTAAAATTACTTAGACTTGTCAACGTGGTTCTCATTCCTTATTTCGGTGTCCGTAAAGTATTTCCCTTCATTATACATCTTCCTGAAATTATGGTTTTCAAATTGGATAAAATTATTTAAAGAAGATTTTGAACGATAATAATTAATTGAAATAATCATGCGACTATAAACAACAATGAAATCCAATGAATCTCTATAAAAAATCCGGAATAAGTCCTCTGCAGCACACTCGACTTCCGTAACGAATTTGAAACAAATAAAAGTAACCAAGATTTAAACCTTATTAATGGCGCGTAATGTGCATCAAACAAAAAGCGCGGTGTCGTTTTTGGCGGAGGCCATTTTTCACCTTCAAATACAACGGAATCAGCGCCCTCTTCACTACCATACTTGACCGCCAATTTTTCAAACTTTTTCCTCCTAAAAGCCAATCAAAGTCTTTAAATTCTGAAAAGAAAGTGGTCCTTCCATTTACTAAAATGAACAACAGAATGTTGTAGAAAGTTGTGAGACCGGCGCACTTACTTGACAAAAATGTGATTTAAAGAATATAAAATCTTCCACTTGTCAAAATAATCAATGTCATAACAATAAAAATAATAAAAATAATTAATAATAATAATAATAATAAATAATAATAAATAATAATAAACAATAATAATAATAAATAATAATAATAATAATAAATAAATAATAAATATTATGTTATATAGGAAATATTTACCTCTTCTCAATTTCAAAATCGGTTCCATATGACACATAGGGACGCAATCGAAATCCTCGTAAATCTGGAACAATTAATTCTGGATACATTTCTTCGACATGAACAAATTCTCCAGTGATCGGATCAACAAAACCAACATCTTGAGTGCCAGTATAATCTAAAAAGGATGATGTTGCTAACCATAGGAAATACCTTAATAATATTTTTTTGACGAATAAATATCAAAACTAAAAGAAACTCACGATGCAGTTCCTTCGGATTTTCTTTCTTGAACTTCGGTGACAATTCCGGGAACTCACGATCCTGTCCAGGAAGCTGATGACGCTCATGTATAGTGGGACCGCGTTTTCGCCATCCTTTAGCCTATTGAAAGTCAGATTAAATTCATTATGACAATATCACTTTACAACGAGGATTATTTTAACCGTATTTTCATTCGAAATCTTTAAAAGCAGTGACACCTTAAACAGTTATATATTCCTCAATAGATTAATAATTATAATATTTTCGAATAAATAAAACTAATTTCAGTCGGGACTACCAACTGAACAATAGAAATATCTTAGAAATACCAAACCTTTGAGAATATTGGCCATGGTGGTTGAAAATAATGAGGATTGAGTGATCGTACTCCTCTGGTAGATACCAGAATTACTGAAGCTAGCATCGCAATTTCAGTGCATAACGAAGGAAGGGATTAAGTCAACATGTTCCTGCTGAAAAACAAGCCGTACAACTACTTCGAATTTAATTTGAGAGAGAAACAAGAGGCGCATTTCCGAATAGTTTCAAGCACAAATTGGAACCAAAAAGTAAGGATGTTGCTTTTCCGTAAAGAAATAACTATTTGCACCAAATAACAATAATGAACAAGATTTTTAAAACATTATTTATGAAGTAGAAAACTCAGAGAAAACAATCAAATATAAACAAAGCGATACTACATAATTTCGATCAATGCTGTAGAATAAACTGTTTATTTTGCGCACGTGAAGCGAAGTGACAAAGTTACTGATAAAATCAATTATCAGTACAATAAAAGTCTGGCTATAATTATCAACGGATCGAAAAAAGGAACAAATGAGAATCGTAGAAAATATTCCTTTTCAAAGATATGAAAGTTAAAAGAAAAAATTATATATGACTTCATATATATTTGGATAGACTTACAATAGTAACACAAATACAGCTGAACTAGAAGACGAGATCACAGCAGTGTTTCACAAAACAATCACTGGTAAGAAATAGAAAGAAAAAAAAAATTCGCACTTGAAATAAAATCAAATTATTCTAGAAATTCTTAAACAAAGTCTAGGGGCTTTTATATTCATAAGTACATGATATTCCCTGATGATTCAATAAAACAAAATACAGACTTAATTAACTTAAATTTTTTTTTCAAATTCGCAGCTATGTAGGCAAAAAATCCGGTAATCTAAAGCGTATGTAACTAGGTATTTGAAATGAGATAAGATTATGAATTCTATATTCAATCATCTTGCAAATAAAAAATGACATTGCTGTATAAAATAGTCATGAAATAAAAGGAATTTAACCAAATTATGGATTCACATATAGAATTTGTAGCAGAAGAAAACTTGAAAGTAGTATGGGATAAATGAAATATGAAATTATAAATCAATGAAAAAAATTTTTTTAAAGGTATAAACGGAATCATGAATCTGGATTGAGCGCAGCGTTTATGGCAATTAAAACCGGCTCATAGATTTTCCGATAACCTTCTTGAGTGAGATGAACATAATCAAACATGTAATGAGATTCAATCTGGCCATTCGTACCTGAAAGATAGATGTGTTTTGCAACAAAAAATAACTGTGTCAACATATGAAAAAAATTTCTTTTAATGTTGAAATCCTGGAATATATATAGGACAGCGGAATTCTAGAAAGATAATATCACTAAACATATGGGGAGAAGAGCACTGCTAAATGCTTGATAATATATGAGAATAGATATAACATAATTTCAAATATCTTCGCTTAAAATTAGATAAATAAGTGCTCAAAAAAATGAATGAAGTGAACAAGCCTTGTATGGAAGGTTCCACATCGATTACATCTGCCATACCTTTTAACACTTTTTCCAGATTCTCATTGATCCGAGTCACTAATTCACGTCGTTTGTTCGGTCTTCTTCCGGATGGAAGAAGCTTCTAGAAGATGAAAAAACTGGTTCAAAAACAGTTTTTCAAATCAGAAGATTTAAACTAATTTTTTACAAAATGTTCAATTCCCAATCTTTGCGATTATGATAACTCTAACAAAGCATAATTAATACGCAGCATCACCGAATCAACAAATTAATCATCAGAAGCAATAAATTACCATAAAATACAATTTTGCTAATGGCTTCTGCTTTCGAATGGTTTCAGCGACATTTTTCAAGGCCTCTAACATCTGTTCCTCAGTTAAATCGAAATCCGAATTGCCAATCGATACAACAATTACCTGTAAAATTTTAAATAATAAAAGACACCAAAAAGGGAACTTGGAAATTGGCAGTCAATTTCGTAAAATATCGAAATCAATCAAGCATGCAAACGCAAAAAAAAAAAAAAAAAAAAAAAAACCAGAGAAAGGAAACGTCATACCTTGGGATCCAAACCTTCCAAAATATTGTTTTCAAGCCTCCATGATAAGTTCGATATTTTATCACCAAAAGCTCCAAAACACAAGCAATGTAGTGGGGCTAAATTTTCTCGATATATCTGGAATGAAAGCGCTTTCGAAGATGACCATTAATAATAAGAATTTAAATAACTCTAGCTGAATCGTAAATTTTAGTTGGAAGGGTCAAAAACTTACTAATGACTGTTCAAGCAAAGCCATATGATCATCGCCTAGAAATAAAACGTCAGCTTCTTTATCACGTGCTTCCGAAACGAATAGCTCCTGCTGAAATCAATGAAAATCCAAACTAATAAACTTTCAAGACATATAATCAGCAAAAATCTTGATTTTTTATACTTTTTTTTTTTTTTTTTTTTTAAATGAATTGTAACTCAGCAAAGATAGCTGAATATCTCGGAAATTTAATGTTATCATTTAAAAATACCAAGAAAGTCCGAAGTTAAATCTAAAAATGTTAAAAAGTACTAATTCTGCCCAACGATTATCACCAGCATCATCCAATCTTCCTTGCTTCTCCATCACAAACCAGCCAGTTAATAAAATCACTAAAAAAAAAGCCTAGATATATGAGAATAAATTTTACATAATATTAACAAACGAGAACGAATATGTACTGTGAGCAACAGTCACCTATACTAGCAATTTACATAATGTATTAGAAATTGTAATACAGTCTAACAGCACGACTATAAATTACAAAAAATTTTTAAGTCCAATCTTTCCTTATAAAAGTGCACATACTTCCACCTATCTTTTGCAATTTTTTATCGCCCTTGAACATAAAAGAAAAAAAATTCTCATAAAAATTCATTTAAAACATATGCACGTTCTAATTTTTGATATAGATAGTGATCATCTGAACCATATGAAAACTACAGAATGAAACAATATTGTTAAAAAAAATTCTCCAAATATTATTTGGCTTCTTAATAGTATCGTATAATCGGAACGAGAAAGAATGGGAACGAGAAAGTAAATTTTACAACTTCTTGCATGTCCTTTTCCGCACACAAATCAATTATTAATATTTATCAATTAACGCTTGTAGGGGAGATACAGAAAAGAAACCTTCTAATATTCGAAAACGAAAAAAAAAAAGGTGCAAGAGCTTTACAACGACTGGAGTGAAAAGATCGGCCTCCCCATCCATACAAGCTCGTTATTAACGGATTGTGAAAGAAAAAACCGACCGAAATCATCTCGAAAAGCGTTAAATATATTGAGAATTCAAGAAATTGTATTAATTATAGTGTATTTTTTACTTTCCGATTATTCATTTTACATAAAACATCTCGATTCTATACATGAATTTTTTCACTGAACTTTTCCACTCATATTTCCAACTCAATGAAGGTAATCGTATACCATTCAAGATAAAGAAACCACAAAATTAAAACCAAATATGAATACAATTTTCATTTGAAGCGAGTATATAGCAGATTGCCCTACATATATATCTTGACAAAAATAAAATCAATGAAACAAAAACCTTAGTTCTACCGTTAAGATATAGATTAAAAGTTAAAAATTAATTATAACATAGACCTTCACCTTAAAATGAATTTATTTCAAGTAAACTTATCAACGTTACATCACTTTCTTTTTGAAAACAAGAACTACTAACCGACCTGTCGCAGAATCTATGTAATGTGTACTCTTACTCATATTCAAAACGTTAAAAAAAGCTAATGTTTATGCGGATGAAAAAAAGTGAAGAATCTATCACAACAATATTCTTCCACTTCTGCATCATTTGCGAAAATAACCAGTACGAAGAAAGACAGCATTACTTGAAGAATGAATTTGCCAGTTTTACAATCGTAAAGATTTTTATGAAATTGCTATAATTAGTTTAACTTTTGGAAGCTGCGGAAAAGAATGCAAAACATTGCTGAGAACTAGATGGAAGTTCCCGGGAAATTCTTACTATATTCCATTTTTCCATAATTAAGATACTGTCAGAGCAGTCATTTTATAACACTATCTAAAATCTTCGTGTTATCAACCTTTTACGATTTCTTGTCAATTTTCATAAAAAATACAGACTGCATAAAATTAAGCAGTAATTGCAAGGACATCAGGTAAATTATTCTTCTAGCAAAAACTGTGAAAACATTTCATCGAAAACAACATTTTCTGTACTTTATTTTATTGTTGGAGAAATACGAAGAAATTGGGAAACAAACATCATTTTCAGCAAAGAAAAACGGCGATCTGACAGATTCATAAAAATTCACGATGTTATATCTATCAACTTTGAGCATATAAAAGGCGTCTGTTCCAGATGCAAGTTCATCGTCTTTCATCAAATTTTGCAGATTTCTGCTTGAAAAGTACTGCTTCATATCGAACAGATGTATTTTTTCGCTTCTGAAAATGCCCTGTCAAAGACAACAATCATAAGATACAACAATAAAACTTTCCACTCATAGTTTTAAGCGTACAATATTAAGAAAAAGTATTTCCAAAAGAAACATTCTTTACCTGAGCATTTACTCAAGCATATCAAATTAATTTGTAACATCTACTGACTATTTCCCTTTCCCTAATTTTCTAATATCTGAAGTACATGTTTTAACACTCATAAAATATTAAAAATTTGATCAGAAGCATGAATCCAGATAGGTCGGAAACAGTCATAGAACCCAAAAAAGAATTTTGAGATTCTGGTTCCAAAATTAATTTAAAACAATTTATAAATCCGTCCTTTTCCTCTTCTATCCCCTATTCATTAACATCGTGCTTCGAAATGACAAGAAAAGAAAACGAAAATATTTTAGGGTAACGCTATCATTTCATCCGCAAAAAAAAAAAAAAAAAAAAAAAAAAAAAAAAAAAAAAAAGAAAACAAAGTGAGATATAAAAGGCTACAAAATAATTTAATCAATGATTTACATCGAAGCTAAATTATATAATCGCTTTTGGATGAAAACTACACATTTTACTATACTTGGTTGTTATAAATCCTACTTTTGAAACGTCCAGTGGTTAATTTCTTTAAGTGAGAAGTAAGGACATGGATTCATCTTCACTACTTTTGTAATGGCAGCAATGTCTGTAATCACTGAAAATTACATCAAATTTCATGGACTAATAAAACGACTAAAAGGCATATAAGCGGGGATGAAACGCATACATATTTCATCAATAAAAACAACATTATAATATCTACACATGGCACCAGCAAAAAAAAAAAAAAAAACAAAATCAGTAAAGTTTTCGACAATCAATGAAGTAAGAAATGCATTTCATATTTCAAGTGGCGCTAATATATAAAACAAATTTTTTCCAACCATAAGGCGGATATTTCTAGCGCAATACTTAATCTTTTCTTGATGGTACTGACGGTATAACTTGTACTTCGGACTCCGTATCATGACAAGCTGTATGGCAGACATAGCTGATTAGACACTGGATGTTTTTAAAGAACGCCATTGGATGATATATTATAAAGCTCAATTTAATTTACCTCACAAATCTGAACAAATACGACACAAATTGTTCCGTAATGCCTATCACTGACTCTTTATAAGCACAGATTAAACGAAAAAATTCCTATTGCAGCACAAGCGGCAAAACTATCCTGAATCGAAACAAAGGGTCGTCTTCCAGCACTAGTGGTCTGTAAGTACTAGTGTTATTAGCAAAAATAAATTTCCATAAAAAAAGCAGCAAAAAGAGCAATTAACTGTCATAGAATGATTTAAATATCCATATGTCAGTTTCGCTGAACTCAAAAAATTTCACGTTTTTCTTATTTTGAAAGAATTGATCGAAAATCGAATTACACTTCTATTTCGATTGAGAATAAAGATAGAAAATACTGATTATTGACTTACGGCGAGCCTTTTGTTGCAAAGCTTTAACGCGATCAGTGAGATCTGTATGCTCTCCATTTTTGATTTCGTTGTCCGGAAATTCCCGAGAAACGACACAGAGGAATTCACTTTGCATATCGCTCTGATACTGGAATTGTCCGACGGGAATAAGCTATAAAAAAAAATAAAAGAATTACGAATATTCTTTTTTTTCTTTATTAACTCCTTAAAGTTCTACTTTATTTATTCGGTAGGGAGGTCGACAAACAGTACGACTTTCCAAGCAAGCACTATCCATGAGTCTAAGATTGAAAATCCAAAATAAAAAAAGAACCTGAACTAATTTCCAACCATCTGACATTGCTGACACAACATTTGTCAATTCCTCCTCATGACACTGGAGGACGCGATAAACGTGTTTTGTCTAGAAAACAATAGTTCAGAAAAAATTAACGAATCACGTTTGAAATCAATCGAATTAACAATATTTGTTAAAATCGAATTAACAATATAAACGACCTTACTTAATTTATACTCGTATCACTTTTTTAGTGGGGGCTTTATCACCTTCTTATGAATTTACTCATATATTTCATTATAATATATACTCTTCAAGATTCTGGAAAACAAGAGTTGTCAATCTTTATCAAACAGTGGGCAACAGTTTAACCAAAACGAACCTGCTTCGCTTTTTTCAGCCCAAATTCTGCTAATCGCTCTGTACATAACTGAATTAGCCGCGGCAAATTATAAAATTCTGCTTCTTCGAGAACTCCTGAAAATAGAAGGATGTTTTATCCCTTAGTATCATAACTTGTATATAACCAACTGCCGTCGAATCACTATCACATACCTTCGATGCTCACATTCTTGTTTACCACAAGTTTTCCGTGACGTAAGTAATTCAATACAGGTGCAAAATATTCCGGATCACGATCAATCAATATGGCACCTGTCTCGTCCTGAAATAAAAAGGCTTTAAATCATAATAATAAAATTAATTTCTGAATTTTGAGCTTACTTTCAAGTTGCATTTCTTCGGAAAAAAAAAAAAAAAAAGCGGCCATCTTTCTTGTTTATAGGAAAAAGAAAGGTAATTTGTGAACTACTTCATCGATAGGATTATTACCATTTTAAACTATAACACAGGTAAATTAAGCTTAAAATTCTGATGCAAAGTAAAAAAAACACGAACTTTCTGACTGGGCAATTCGTCGTTTTCTTTACAGAGACGAGCCAAAAATGAATTCGCTTCACGACACAAAGTCTGTCGAGTAGTTTGAAAAATCTGCAATATTCTGCTTCCAAATTAACTGTAGTTGAAACGTCCAAATTCCATCCAACACATTAAGAAAATATTAGCAAAAGCTGCTGCTCTTAATAATTTGTCGGGTGTGATTAACAAAAATAAGTATAAAAACTTCTTAAAATACTTACATATACCAGACTCATTATTAAAATGAAACAGGAAACCAACCGTTCCACCAACGTTTAAACGTATCCACATTTTTGACAAAGCAATATCTAGCTTGCGTCTATCTGATATTATTTGTTCCTGTTCAATATCCATTCCCGATGAAGAGTGATGAACGGACATTTCGGACACGTTTGTCCCGCTAATCTAAAATTAATTCTCGTCTCCTTCTAATTATAACATATTTTCAAAAACGTTTGCATCAAAACTTCAAAATCTAAATGAAAACTCTACCGCAGCATGCAGTGAAATAGCAGAAAAATGAGAATGTTCATCCATAAGTACATCTGATGATGACGCCACGTCGTCCAATCCAACTGATGCAGAAGCCATGTAATGCGCAATCTTATTGCCTATAAAGTGAGCAAAATAAAGACGATTTTCTACGATACATGAAACAATTTATACGCAACCGAAACTCCGAAAGGATACGTAGAAAAAAGGATGTTCGAAAAGAAGCAAATGGAAATGACCACAGAACGCTGCAATACATTCCAATGCCCAGAAAAATACAAAAAGAATTTCCCCTTTATCTCTATTGAAATAATAACTTCCTCAAAAATTTAGATTTAAACTTACGAACTTCCGTGAAGAACGTTTCCAAAGTCGTTGTTATCACTTTTACAGCTTTTTAAAAACTGGCCAAAATTTGTGAGATTTTGAGCAATTTCAATGAGCACCAACGTAATCTGCCTTAGGGCAGAATAGCAATCCAAGAAACTGAACTAACTACCGATTTTCCACAACTGTATCTGGAATATGCAGCAGCTTGGATTGTTAAGCGGATTAATGAACTCGGAACACTTCTAAAGAATTAAAAATACGAGATGCCAATTTGGAGTTCAGTCAACAGTAAATAGGACTACCTATGGGACTAAACTGAATAAATTATTTGGTCACAACCATTTCCACAGGTAAATTTTCAGATGAATGAAATATCATTTTTAGACTGATTGTCGGAAAAACCAGAAAGATATAATTGTCATAAATAAAGAGTATTAAAGGTCAAGAAGCGCGAAGATAATTTCAAAGGGGACAAAAGGACAAACATATTTATCACCAAAAGACTTCGATTAACAGATAAACAAATGATGACGCGACAAGTTGAAGATCAGGAGAAGAGAAGAAACCCCCAAAAGAATTTAAAAGATTCGTATTTTGGAGCAGAATCAGTTTTTCGACCAGGAATAGTTCGGAGTTACATCGACACGACCATAGCAACAGTTCGATTCGAATCGACATAACAATCGACAATTTTTAAGGTCCTAAAAACCGCGATGCCTATAGCCTGACCAAAACTGCATAACCAATTTTCTCGACAATGTTAATCTTGAACTCATCGCACTATCTCTTTTGTATATATTATTTGCATATTTCCATATTAGTAACTTCCGTCCCTACACCAAAGTAGAACTTTAGAAAAAAAAAAAAAAAACATACAGCTTTTTTTATATAAGTGGAATTTTCCCGAATTATTTCGGTAAAAAAAAAAAAAAAAAAAAACATACAGCTTTTTTTATATAAGTGGAATTTTCCCGAATTATTTCGGTAATTTTCAAATGGAATCAGCTGCTGTTTGCTAGGCATTATTTATATATTTCTTCTCAAAATAATATAGAAATAATTTCAAAATTTAATGGATAAAAAACTGAGATGAAAGTGCAAAAAACTACACAATGCACAACTCTGCCTAATCTATTTTCTCTCACAAACTGAAAAAATACGAAATCTTAAAGTTCACAGTGATATCAACTGTCGATAAAATGAAACGAATGTTCCATACTTACTACCGCAAAATTTGTTGAGCAGTGTTAAGGTGCCATACCAAGTACAACCAATGAATATGCGGAACCACTCAGCGGTGCTATATATGTTGGTCTGATACGAGATTTGCGTAATGCAACTGTGAATCTACACGGTAAGGGACCAATATGAAACTAACTATCCTTGATGAAAGTAGTTCTGGTAGTTGTGGGCCTGGATTCTGAAGTCTTTTTTTTACGAACTAAAAATCTTTTCGTTGCTTGATTAGGAATTTCGCTGCTTACTAGTAAAGTAGTAAACCTGGAGTAATCATTCGAGATGTGTTGGTTGATTTACCGATTTGATTAATGGGAGTTTTAAGTTGATTTAATTCGAACTGTTTTATTTGATTCAAATTGATTTAAATTAATTGATTTGACCATGTTAGGTCATTACTTCCATTTCAGTGCAAACAATTATGGATGTATTAGAAGTCTTTTTTTATCAGTATCCTGATTTATTACTTTTTTGATTAATTAGTTGAAATTTTACTCATTTATTTTCCAGGAAATATTAAGGATAGTATTCAATAATTAGTAGTGCAGGATACTGTATGGCATTGTCGAAGTCATCGTATCAGTATAATCGGAAAACATGGGAAGATTCGGTAAGGCTTTTTTTAGGTTGCAAGTTTTGCCTTTTTTTGAGCATATTGTTGTAATTTAAGCGCATATAAATCGATGCGGAGAATAAAGAATTCGGAAACATTATGTTCTCCCATAGTTTTTCAAATAAGTTTCAAATGAAAATAATTTTTGAGCCTATTGCTAAATTTTAATGCTTTTTTTTTTTTATTTATATATTTCAGGAATTTCCGATTCTTTGTCAAACATGTCTTGGATCGAATCCGTATATAAGGATGGTAGGGAAAAATCCTTTTGATTTGTTAAATGGCCATGTAAATTAAGTTTCTTTAATGTATCCTAGTTAAGATTAGACTTGCAGCTATTCTGAATTAAATTTGCAGTTGAAAGATCGACATGGAGCGGAATGCAAAATTTGTCAACGTCCCTTTACTTGTTTCCGATGGATGCCTGGAAAGGGAATGCGGTACAAAAAAACGGAAGTATGTCAGACATGTGCTAAAATGAAGAACGTTTGTCAGACATGTCTTCTGGATCTCGAATTCGGTGAGCGATATTTTCTTCTAAGATCAAATTTGTTGCATAAGTCAACAGTTTCAATAGATATCAAATGTGAATTCAATTTTAGGTTTACCCGTACAGGTTCGTGACCATGCGTTGCAAATACAAGATGATTTGCCCAGACAAGGCGCGAATCGCGACTATTACATTCAAAATCAGGAACGGGAATTAGCTCTTACAGATGGTACTACACCTGGCGGTGCTCTTGCTAAAATAAGTGATTCTGGTTCGTTACTTTCACTTTTTCAATTTTCATTGAGATGTTTTTTGGTTTCAAGCTAAATTATCTGTAGTTTATAGAGAACAAACTTCAAATTTACAGTCTGAAGTTTGGAACTAAGCCGATGTTTTGCAAATAAACATTTTTTATAGCATCAAATGATTTGTTGAAGAAACTTGCTCGAAATCAGCCATATTATCAACGGAACAAGCCACATATTTGCTCATTCTTCGTTAAAGGGGAATGCAGACGTGGTGAAGAATGTCCATACAGGTCTATATTTTCTCTTCTTTTTTTTTTGTTTGGCCTGTATAAACTCTTTTGAAATTTTATTAGGCACTTGGAAAATTTTGAGTATTTCAGGCATGAAAAGCCGTCAGATCCTGATGACCCGTTAAGTCATCAAAACATGCGGGATCGTTATTACGGAAACAATGATCCAGTTGCAGAGAAACTTCTGACTCGTGCCAAAGCACTACCTGTATTACAAGCACCAGAAGATACTTCCATTACTACATTATATGTTGGGGATCTAGGTCCAGCTGGAATGATAGGCGAAGTTGATTTGAGGTTGGTTAAATTTCTAAGATAGTAGTTGTTTTAAATCTTATCACTGATATTTGATGCGCAGTAGTTTTGACCCAATCTAAAATAAATCACGTCGTTTTTGCTCATCACATACTTTCCAAACGATTTTACAGGGACTATTTTTATCAGTTCGGTGAAATACGTAGCCTTAATTTGTTGCCCAACAAAGGATGTGCATTTATATCATTCACGACGCGATTGGCTGCTGAAAAGGCTGCGGAACGTTCATTCAATAAACTTATTTTACAGGGTAAACTTTGCCATTCGTATTATTTTAATTTGGCCACGTTTTCTTTCATGCAGTACTCTTTTACTGTTCTTATGTGAAAAAAAAAAACAACTCAGTTCACTTGATAACGCTGTTTATATTGAAAATTGACTGCTCAATATAAAAAATTACTGCATGTTTTAGGAAGGCGACTAAAAATAAGATGGGGTCGACCTCAAGCACAAAATACACAAGAAGAAAAGAAGAGAGCAGAACCAGTTGCTGGCCTCCCTAATCGTAAATATTTTTTTGTATTATTTTCTAAATCAGACTGAATCACGCAGTTTAGTTTAGATTTTCATTTGTAGATGTCTCATGTTTCTCCATATATAGGTTTCAAAATTGTCTTACTCATTTTCAATGTCATCCCGTATTAATTAAAAAAAAAAAAATGAACTTATTAAAAAGGAAATTTGGAGCGTTCGATGTAGCCGTTTGTTGTTTTTAGCATGTCCGTTACCTGATTTATTCGATGAAGAAACGAATCCATCAAATAAACGGGCACGTATTGATCACATACCGATGCCTCCTTTACCTCCAGCAGCAACTTACACACCTCCTGCCCAACTCATTGTACCTCAGGTAGAACATTTTTCCTACACTGATAAAGTTTTTTATAGTTTGGTGCTGTTAATTTCATCGCAATTCATCAGCCATAACGATTATTATTCCCGAAAGATTTTAGCTGAAAGGTGCTCCATCTTTTCATTGATTTGAGTATATTTTTCAAACTTCAGGTATCTTACAAAGGGATAGTATCTTACATACCAGCATCAGCAACAAAAGTTTATTATCCTAGTCAGGATCCGCAAAGACTAGGCGCGAAGGGTGATGTGATTGAATAAAAAATTTTTCATTGTTCTTTTTTTATGTCACAAGATTTTAATGCAACTCAGTTTAACTATAAGTTTTATTTCCTTAAGGAAGAATTTTTTGACTGCTTAATTATGCGATAAATTTCTAGATTCTTAAACTGTAAATATTGGAAGAAAATCCTTGATCCAGGAATTTTGGATACTTTTTTATTGATGCATATTGTTATAAGCATCATCTAGTTGACTTTTACTATAATCAACCTTGATTTTTGTGGGATTTCCAGGGTACAAATTCTGCTTTTGGAAAGTTTTTTTTGTTATCGATTTTGATTGTATTATATCGATGGCTGTGCATGTTTGAAATAAAGTTATTGATATACTGATTTTCTCTTTTGTATGTTTCTGTCTTCAAGTATAGCTTCTTTACTGTAGGTGTTTGTTTATCGATCCTGAAAGTTTTTGTTTGTTTATCGATCCTGAAAGTTTTTTTTTTAAATTAATTTCTTGTCTGCTTGAAATTCGTGCGATTTATCATATGAAGATATATCTGATTTTGTACTATTGGGGTGGGCATCGACTGATTTTGTACTATTGGGATGGGCAAGGTACCAAGATCGAGTTTTATTAATTTGCTTTTTTTAAATAATTGCAAATTTAGGAATGTTCTCTTTGAGAACATATTTAAGGCCATTTATTCTGATGAACAGAGCTTCATCGTCGTCTACTGCTATAACAGCAACAGGTCATCATTCAGTGGAAGATGACGATGGCGTAGTGCAAATGGTGATGGATCCGTATTGCAAGCCTGCAAGACAATGTTTTTTATGTTCTAAGAAAATTGAGCTGGATTACAAAAATGCGCGCTTGTTGCAGCAATTCGTTTCAACGTTCTCTGGAAGAGTTTATGACCAGTAAGATTCTTTTCCCTACATTTTTTTCGAAAATTAGATGTGAGACGTTACATCATTCCTCCTTTCGTTTCATCATGTGTGGGACTGTATTTTCAGACATATCACTGGACTTTGTGATGGACAACAGAAAAGGTTACTGGAGACAATTGCCTTAAGTCGTCGTGCTGGCTACATGCCGGTATTGATCAAGGATCCGAAGTATCTGAGAGATCCTAAGCTGTTTGATCCATTGAAACCTATCCGACCGCATAGTTATGCATAAATATGTATCTGTTTTACAACAATTAATGTATTGATCGCTAAATACATTGTGTTAACAGTGGCTTGTAATCGAGTTTTATTAATTTGATTTTGTTAATAAAACTCTAAATCTAATGCACCTTTCGTCAAACATGTAAATGTAAATGCTGTGTTCCAGCATTTCGCTACAGGCTGCAAATAAATTTTTTTTTTTTTGGTTAATTTAGACGGCTTTAATATTATTTTAAATCTAGGTTTGACTAAAATTCATTGTAACGATACATTGATATTTTTGATTGTAAATTGCATTATTCTGCATAGCAAACAACGAACTCGTGATTTTTTGTAAATTTTTGGTAAACATGACTGCATTATAATGTTTGCTTTTATCGAATATTTTGTTATTGTGATTGTAAGTTGGTTGGTAAGCAATGATTTTGAATGCTATTTTCTTGTGCTATATTAATGTTACTTCAAAAAGTTTCGTATTTTTTCAAAAAAAAGGTAGTTCAATTATAAAGTTCTTCAGCACTCGTCTAGCAGTTACCATTTTGCAGAACTTCGAATTTTGCCAGAATAAAAATTTCGGTAACTTGCTGTGAAGAAATTGTCTGTGCGAGAGTAAGATAGTTTGTAGTATTAGTTGAATAATGGAAAAAAAATAAGAAGGAGACGTGGAATACCATCCTCCCTCTGTTATTTTGCTATGCAGAACATCCAAAAAGCCTTCCTATACTTTAGAAGTTGATTTTTAGGGATTTGAGACGTTTGTTAATTATCGCGCGACCACTAGTTTTATAGTATTTAATCGCAAATCTGGAGAAGTGGATAGGGATGTTATATAACGGAATTTTTCTAGATAGCTTAGGATAATTTTAATTTGACGTTTTACTCTTACCGACCCCTCATCGATTTTTTGTTGTTAAGCAGTATTCTGGTCAACAAACTTCTAGAAAATGAAATTGTAAAGTTCAAAGCACAGAATTTTAGACCAAGAAACTCTAAAATTATTCTCTAAACTTTGCTTTTTCAGATGTGCATTTTGTTGATATAATAAATTTGAGTTTTTAAAAATTTCAGGCAATGCCATACGAATTTTATTGGGCAGGTGTGTATTTTTCAATCGAAGAATAGATGGAAAATGAAGGTGTTAAAGAAAAATTTCTATCGTAAATAGGAATAGTACACATTGTGATTCGTAAAATTTTGATGCGCAACTTCAATCTTATCCAAAAAAATTATGTAAAATGCCTTGGTATACCATTGAATCATCGGTCTTTTCCTGTGGTTTTCGTGGATCCTAGTTAGTTTGAATTCATACGAGATGATAAAATATCATGGAATTTTTCGCCTAACTCCCTTTTTTCTCATATTCTAGAATCATGCAAAATGATATTTTATGAATTCTCTCGCCAACGTCTATTCTCATGATTACAGATTTATGTAATATCATAATATTTTTGGAAATAATCATTTTTATTTCGAAATATTTTGTTCCGGATATGTCTGGAAAACCTCTGGATGAAGAACAAGTGGACGAGCACAATTTATTGTAAGCTACAGTCATCTTTGTGTAATTTCCGGTTAGCCATTTAAAACATATATTACTTAAGAAAATTTCACATTTTATTTATGTCTTAAATAGACTACAAAAGTGAAATCTTTGATATTTTGTTGATTAACAGACATTCTGAATTTATGAAAAAGAGATTGAGGATTTTTTATTTTCTAAAATGATCATATTCATTTTGTGTTAGAATCACTAACATTGTGAGGCTTATAAATAATAAATGTAGGATTAGCGAACTTCTAAGATATATATTCTAATAATTGTAAATATGCTAAATCCTACACTTATTGATCGACCTTATCAGGTGTAAATGGCTTCAAACTGTTATGAAAATATTAATGATAATATTTAATATTATAATCTTATCAAAAACCGAAAATAACATATGTTACAGTTGATAGCAACAATGGTGATTCTAATTACCTTGTAGTAAAGGAATGATCTTTATTGTAGTAAAAAAATCAAAAGAGCTGTTGAACAGAAGAATTCAGATTTGGTGTTCGAAGTTTGCAAACACTGTTCGGAAGTTGAAGCTCTGTAATTTCTAGAGTATGTTTCGTTTGATTTTAATTTAAAAGAAACATAAGAAACATTATTTACATTATGTCAAATGATGAATGAAGAAATCCTTATGTGTCTTGGTAGTCTGTATTTATCTCTGTGGATTTCTAATTTACAGTTCTTTTCTGCATTTCAAGTTGTTTGATAATGCTGTTGGTGATGAAGTGGAAACGATGGTATCCGCTCTCTTCGTAATAGCAAAAGGAGCCATGTCAGACCTTAATTGTAGAGTTAGTTCTTTTGAATGAAATTTTAAATTTGGAAAATCTGTAATCAAGTGTCGCAATATTCACTGTATATCCCCTTCACTTTGTCGAGATTCATTTTAGCCATTTATTCCTTGAGGCGCGAAAGTTGTCCGTGAAGCATGTTTTATCTGGACTGATTTTACTTCCTTTTATTGTGGTAACATCTCTCACATTTCTCATTAGTAAGGAATTTTTTTTCCTGATTTTTAAGTGACTTTCTCAATATATGTAGCGTCATCGTTCTCTCCATCATAATTAACAAATGTAATATGAATCAGTTTTCGAATTGCGCAGAACTCTATCATTACTATTTTCATTGAGTCTCTGTTTTGCATAAAATGGTTGGAATTATTTATACAACCTTTTTTTTTTTGTATTATATTGAGAAAATCGTATTTGAAATTGTTTCAGGTGAAAAAATTGTTCATCGTTTCATATGTTACGGCCGAGGTCAATTTGTTCGAAACGCTGCACTGTCTGCTTTGCTTGAACTGAAGACCAGCACTATTTGGAAAGATTATTTTACTTTGATGGATATTCTGGAGGAACTATAGGTTAATCTAGACAGATGCAAAGATTATTGTAGGATGATCTCGCTTTCTGGAATCAAAGACCTGTGGAGCCTTATGTCGGTATTATTGACAGTTGTCGGCTGATCATATTTCTACATAACAGTCATCTTGTGCATCTGATTTGCGCATTATGTGTCAAGAATTTCTGCCACCAGTTAATTATCCAACTGATGAGGCTCACTGTTAAGTAGAAGCACTGGTATGTAACGACTTATTTCTCAACAAGTAAGTGTTAAATAAATTAAATGATTTATTAATCAAAATATTTTTGCACTTTCATTTAGCAAAACCAATTCTTCCCCATTTCGACCGTATAGTGTACATTTATAAAGTCACGATGGAAATGCTTACCCTGGTTTTGGGTACAGTTGTTATTTGTAAGAGCTCTAAGTCATCCAAAGACAAATGTTTCGAGAGAGGTTCTTTTTCTTTTCACTTTTTTAGGATGCAGTTCAGTGATCGAACTTAAATATTAAAGTAGTCTATTGCTTCTTCCTCAATTAATTTCAGATAGATGATTATAGTAAATGGTTACTGATTTTAGGGAACTGTCTTAATATCATATCAATAGTTAACTGTGGTCATACCATGAAGATTAACATTTTTTTCTTTAGTGAATTTAGTGATGATTGATATTTGCTTTTGATTTTTCGCCTTTATCATGCTTCAGCTTTCAGCGTATTAAAGTATATTTTTCCTAAAATTCCGAAGACGGCCATAAGTAAAAACGAAACAAAGAATGTAACACCTAGTAAAAACTGACTCGTCTTCTGTATTTTGTAATAAACTGCTGATCTTATTGATTAAAGCAAGATACAAATCATTATGTTTCAGAAGAATCTCAAAATTTCTAATACGCTCGCTCTGGTCGCGTATTTAGATATACGATTTTTCACTGATACGAATGGGGTAAGTAATTTTTACATTAAACATTTTTGTCATTTTTTCGATAATTTGCTTTTTTTTTCTCCATTTATATTGAATGAAGTTGAGAAAAAGAATTATCCAGATATTAGTGCCACATTTTTAATTTTGCATGCTTTTTTTCTCAGTGCATGTTATTCTGCGAGATGATTTTACCCCGCATATTTAGTTTTGCATGTTTTTTCGATTCCATACATTTATTTTGCAGGTGTTTGATCCTACACTTTTCAATGCTTTGCATTAAAAACTGCTTGCAAAATACAATGTGAATTTTGAACAATGGCTGCTGCGTTCAATGCTGCTTTGCAATAAGGTTTGCATTTGCTGGTTTCTTTTATTCGAATAAATTGGGTTTATGAATAAAAACATAAAATGAATGAAAACATAAAAGGGCATTCTAGCTATCACAAAAGCCAGATGATTAGAATATCCGTCATTCAATGCATGTCTCATTATGTTTCGGATATAATCATAAATAGGCTATCACAATAGGCTCGTAATGTCCGTAATAAAATTATTTATTTTGATACACATGTTGGTTATGCTACCGATATTTACTATAGAAATTAACAATTAAATAAAAAGTTCCAAAATTAATGTACTCAGGATCCAGTGCATTAAAAAAAGATTTCAATTAAACAAGGAAAATAAATCATGTAAAGTTACTTGTGCAACTTTGGTAAATTCTTGTGTATGCAGTGTGCATTCCAATGTAGAAATTGCTAGAACATCACTATTTACGGAAATATAGTTAAGCGTTTTTTTTTCCTGGAGACTATCATTATTTCTTCAATGTTTTTTTCAATCATCGAACTAACTGCAGCCTGCAATTAATATAAATTTACTGGTAAAGAATTTTGAAAGAAAATATTTCGAATAAAATCCAAACTTCCTGTGAAAAATGCATCATTCTGAAAGGAAGGGATTGACATAAGAACGTCATCATCAGAAAGTGCGAAAACTTGCCAAAGCATACTTGCTAATAATTGATTTTGTTTGCCATCAAAAATGGTTCTTTTGCTTGGGTAAGATTGTTTCTTCCAATTGTATGGAGTGAACAAACTTAAATTTGATAAAATTATGTGGATATTTTTCATAATAAACTTAGTGATTTTTTGAAATTTCTTTATTGTTTGGAATGTAGTGACTTGATAGATTTGAAGCTGAAAATTATTAATTGTAGAAACGAAAAAGAAGGAATACCCATGGATTTGCTAAGCTATATCGATAAAGCTGTTGAAATTCTGCAAATTGGCCACGCTAGAAGCCTAAATGTGCTGTTACCGGAACCTTATTTATTTACCGCTTTTTCGAGGAGTTCATTGCGACGAAAATGTAAAATTAAATCTGCGTTTCAATTTTTGTGAAAAAAGTTTTGAGTTTTTTGTTTTTCTCTTTTTTCGTTTCGACAAATTTAATCAATTTAGGAAGCTTATTTAAGCTTTCATCCTTTTATCTAATTGTACTCTCGCCTTTATTGTTGTATTCAGATAGGATTCATATAACTTGCAGAACAAGTTTAATTCTTCCCCGCTTCCTGATCATCAATCATCATTCCCATTTTAATTATATAACTATGTTAAATTGATTGTTATTTATTATTGACTTGTTGTGCTTGTTGGCAGTTTATTTCAGGATGTTTTAATGCTCATTTCGCTTTAATATGTTACAACTACCCTTTATCGTTTCTCTTTGTTCTTGTCATCCAGTATTCTTTACTTATCCAAGGTGTCTCTTTTTTCTTCGCGTTCTCAAGTTCTTAGATTTTGCGAATTGTTGTTTATTGTTATGAGTAATTCAAGCTGCTAAATAAATTTTTTGAGGACGTGAAGAAAAAAAAAGAAAAAAACAGTTTGAAGAAAGAAAAAAAAAAAGCTTTGGATGAGTAAATGCGCAGGAATATTATAGTATCTCGGGATATGCTTATATAGAATCAAATATAAAAGTAAAGACAATTGTTTGTTAACATAGATACCAAACAGATAGGATTCTAATTATTATCTCCGGAAAACATGAATTAATTTGTTCGGGATTCGGGTTGTTGCATTTCTGACACTTCCTGTAGGATGCATGAGA
The DNA here is from genome assembly GCA_002249935.1 of Onchocerca flexuosa. Classification (NCBI taxonomy): domain Eukaryota; kingdom Metazoa; phylum Nematoda; class Chromadorea; order Rhabditida; family Onchocercidae; genus Onchocerca; species Onchocerca flexuosa. Next base: position 1,163,661 of record KZ269984.1, on the reverse strand, counting down.
TTTCTTACGAAAGTACCTCACTTTGTATTTTTCAATAAAATTTCTTTTTCAGATAAAAGTGGCACTCGGATCAATATGGATCTAATTATTCGTCTGTTTTCTTTGGTAAGGGCAATTTTCGATTTCCTATTTCGGTTTCTTATTTGATTTTTGTTCTACGTACCTTTACGCTAATTGATAAAATTCAATCACTGAAGAGATTCATTTACGATATTTTCAAGTTGCAGATTTTAGAATCCGCAATGTTCAAACTTCCTATTGATTGACGTACACAAGTTCTTGAAAATAAAGATAATATTCTTAGAAAAGATAATGAATCTTTTCTATCACTATATTTATTTGTCGATTTCAAAGGGCAAAGAATTCCGTATTAGTATCAAGATTTACACGAATTTTTTTCTTTTAAATCTTTATTGATTTTTGTAGTTATTGGTTATCTTATTATTGTTGTTAAATGTCGCGTCCGAAAGGAGTTATACTGTAACCATCAATGATCAGAAAGACTACAAAGTTAGTTAGTGATCCGAATTTTTCTGTTCAAGCCAAGAAATTTGGATTAGTTTTCATAATACTGAAATATTCTTGTTTATTGGTTAGATTAAGCTAGTTATCTCTTCAGTTACATATGTTTAGGGGATATTTTTTATTTTAATAGGTTATAAAATAACTGCTTCATATGATAAAGGACTTTTTTTTTTCAGAAATTATTGCGGGTGCATAAAAATGTACTAATATTGTTTTCAAATTCTTCTATGGATAAGAACAATCAGTTGAAAAAAGTGATAAAAACCACAGTGGAAGCTGCCAAACAGGCAATGGGACAAGGGACCGTTGCTCAAATTAATTGTAACAGTGGCGAATTAAGAAAGTTATGTAAAAAGCTCAAAATAACTCCGAAACCATACATCCTGAAACATTACCGGTAAGTTCATCATAACTAAGTGAGGCAGATTGGAATGCCATACGAAGCGAGAATGAAAGGCAGATGCACTGGAACTTTATTGTTAACAACTTGCATTCTAATTTCCCATTTTCTATATTTCAAGATTTTTAGAACTTTGAGTAGATATGAACTAAGAAAAATGACATTTTTTCAGCCTTGACATTTACGGAAATTTGCAACAATTCAAATGTAAACTGAAGTGCTACTTACAGAAATGGGGAATTTCACAAGGATTATGATAGAAGGATGATTGCAAAAAGTATGTATCGGTTCTTGCTAGATCCAACCGGTGATATACCTTGGGATGAAGACCCGACAGCTGTTAATGTCGTTCATCTCGGTGACAGTTTTAATTGTTTTTCCGTTTTTTAATAGATATTTCCATACTGATCTTGTTTAAATGTGATTTTATAAATCAGCTGAACTCGACGGATTCTGTAAAGATGTGCTTTATTTAAGGATTTATTTTTGAGCTCTCCGTTTCTTCCTTTTTTTAGTTTTAATTCTGTTAGTTCTCATTTAAAGTTTTGGGACGTCCATCTTCTTTGCAGTCTAATATAGAACGTGTTGGAAATCTTCTTTACAGTCTAATATAAAACGTGTTGGAAATCTTCTTTATAGTCTAATATAAATTGTGTTGGAAATCAATTTAGATGTTCATTAGTAACTTTCAGTTTCATTTATCTTACTGTCACAATAATGAAATTTTAGATTTTTTATTCGATCGTAAAATCTTTCAGATGACTCTAATGCACTTCGAAAAATAATCAGCGGTGGAAAACCAGTACTCATCATGTTTTATGCTCCTTGGTGTGGTTTCTGTAAACGTTTGAAACCTGAATTCAGGTATGCAATATTCCTTTTTAATCATTTAAAGGCTAATTTAATTTCCGGTTTTCAAGATGTCATCGGCAGAGATCGTTAATTGCAAATATTATGCAACAGACAGAACTATCACTGCATAAATGTAATTCTTCGATGATGTTGTTATGGAAGGTTTGAAATTTAGTTTGAGCTGTGGAAGGAATAGATTTATATTAAATCCTTTATTCACAATAGTAGTAATTGAATAACACGTAATTGGCAGTAGAAAATCAGGCGTGTAGTGAAGTAAATTGGGTGATGTCGAATGGGTTTTTTGACGAAAAATATGTTAGGAGCTTGGACAGGAGTAACGTGGTTTAAAATCGTTTAGTCAGAGCGAACCAATTTGAAAGAATGAAAAAGGGTATTTTAGATGTTGAGAATTGGGCTTACTGGGATATAATACAGTTGATATTGAAATAATTTTAAGAAAAAAATTGTTCATAAAGAAAAAAATGTTAAGACAGTTTTATTGAATTCAAAGATAGTGATAGTTTTACAAGCACAAGATTAATGTTTTTATTAGCTGTAAGCGGAAACGTTTTGATGTGGTTGTAAATCAGCATGGACATAGCACTCAATGAGAAATAATTTTACAGATGATGACTCATTAAAAAATTTCACAATTTTTTAACTGTTTGATGACGTAATTTTCTGTACTAATTAGTTTTAGTTGGGAATTAATTTCGGTTTTTCCCGACAGATGTTACTTACAGTGCTGCAGCAGATCAGTTAAAAGGGAAGATCGTACTGGCAGGCATGGATTTAACTCACCGTGGGAACGAAATAATCGCAAAACAGTTTAACATCGATGGTTATCCAACACTTGAGTATTTTGAGGGTGGAATGCATAAATTTAGGTACAAAGGACAAAATTCAAAAGTAAGTGCTGGAAATATTTCTTTAAAATTTCTCGGTCTTGATATTAATAACTTAGCAAATGTTTGGGATGTGTAGGTATGTGTCACATTTGAAGAATTTTAGAGTGGTATAATTGAATGGCTTAAAAATCCAATGGAACAAGCGACATTTCCTTCACTTGAAGAAGAAGAAATTTCATGGACTGACACCACTACCGAAGTGGTTCTTTTGAATGACGATATATTTGATGAATTTATTGTGCAGTATCGAAGCGTGCTGGTTCTTCTGTATGCTCCTTGTATGTTTATTTCCATTTATAATTAGTCCAATTAATTAACATATCTGCCGATAATTATTGACTTAATGCATGATGAATATTGATATTAGGAAAGTTTTCATGCATATGAGAAAATTTCTGGCAGTATTACTAGAATTATTAATCCAATCCATTTCCTGATAATGACAGAAGTGCATTCTGAGCATGAACACGCATAAATTGAGTGTGACCTATGATGCTGTATGTTCATTGTGTTTCAACGATTGTCGATCATTTTTATTTATAAGATGATGAGGCTGATCAAACCAAATTTAATTATCTTGGAAAGAAAATGGCAATGATGAAGTTTTCTCATCGTTCTAATTTTATTTTTATGAATCAGTTTTTCCCAAATTTTGCATTTTCGGGTGCAGCCACTGCAAGATGGTAAAGCCAGAATTCATTCGAGCAGCTGAACGTTTGAAAACAGATGGTATTGATGGTGTTTTGGCTGCTATCGATGCAACAACCAATAAGTATGGTTTATTTTTCTCCTACTGCTACAAATATTTCTAACCTAATTAGTGGTAAGTCGAAATTATTCTGCTTTGCAAAGATATCTGGATTTTTGTGTAGGATCTACCTCTTTTTTCATCCAAAATAGTCTCCGAACGCTATAAAATTAACGAAAGTTTTCGTTCTTGCTTATGAGGATTTTCGCTTGCTTCATTAATAATTATTGCTTTGTCAAATTTGTTTTTCAGAAAGATAGCAGAACGATACAAAGTGGAAGGATATCCCACTTTTGCATATTTCAAGAATGGGAAGTTTGCTTGGAAAATCAATGAGCGTAAAGAAGATAGTTTTTACAACTTTATGAAAAAGTATGTATAGAATTTAGCGTGAGGAATCTATTAACATCTGAAATGCTCTGAAGTTTTTTTTTCTTATCAGCTGACAGATGCATTATAATATGATTATTATTGCAGTCCTGTAGAGCCCCCACCACCCGAACTTTCATGGAGTAAACAATCTGATGGAGCTCACGTCTTGCATCTAACAGCTGAGAATTTCAAAGCTGAAGTCAGGAAAAAGAAACACGCTTTGATAATATTTTATGCTCCTTGTAAGTCTAATGTATTATGTAAGTTTTAACGATGTAACTTGAGTCAGAGTGGATAAACAATCTTCTGGGACGAATGTTGCATTTTTGCAAAATCTTTGTTTGGCGCTTTAGTTACCAAGAGCCTGAAGACTTATCATTCTCGGTTCGTGCAGCGAAGTGTGCCTGTACAAGCAATTCATTTAGTTGTTGATAGCTAAACAAAACTATATGGTTTATTTGTTGGCATAGATAATCAGTGTTTCTCTTCCCATGAGAAACATTGATTGATCATGTTTATCTTGTTTTTACAACTATTGAAGAAGTGCTATATTAATGGGAAGAAAATGGCGATAAACAGCTTATTTTTTAAGGGTGTGGCTACTGCAAAAGAGCGAAGCCTAAATTTTTTGAAGCCTCTAAAGTACTTGCTGCTGACGCAAGAATCGTTTTGGGTGCTGTTGATTGTACGGTGGAAAGGTCTTTATGTCAAGAATATAAAATACAGGTTAAAAATTCTTTTTGGAACGCTAACATGTTTACATCTCGGCAATCTCTGACCGTCACTGTATTTTTTTTTTAATTCAATTTATTTTTTGAATACTAAGTTATGGGTTGGAATTTATTTCGTAAACGCAGAAGGTATTGTTGTAGATAGTAGTGAATTGGTCTACAGAATTTCTGTGGATGCAGTAAATTTATTTAAAAAGCTTTTTTGAACTGTGAAATGATTCGCTTTATCGAATGAATAGAAAAAATGGCATCAAATGAAGTCTTTGTTAGGAGAAGTAATAAATTAGGAAGCTGCTGATTTGCTGAATCTTTAGTCCATAACTGATCTCTTTAAAATATCACGTTTTCAGGGATTTCCAACAATTATTTATCTATCATATGGCAAAAATCGTATCGATTATACTGGTGAACATGAGACTACATCATTCATTACGTTTGTGGAAAGTGGTGGGCAAATTTCGAAGTAAGTTTCCTACTGCTTTGTCAAGGATTTGTAAAATGTGTTTGAAATGGTATCGTTTACTCTGTTTCCATCATATTTTGAATTTTCACAAGGGCTTTATTGCTTCTTTTTTCTTTTTTTTTTTTCGAAAAGATAAAAAGAATGGATCTCTATTTTATAGGAAAAAAGTTTTTATAGTGGGTAAGAAGAAGAAAAAAAAAAACGATCATTACCGAGTTTAATTTAATACTTTATCTTATCGACAGTTCTTTTTTCTGTGCATAGAATCGAAAAAATATTTTGCCCGAGGTGCTTTCCATTGGAGCTTTGTTTTCTTTTTGGTTCTTTTTTCTTGGTACATGAAGCAATTGAGTAAAGTATTTCTTTTTTCTTTTTTTTCTTGTTTAGATAAAATTCCATTGTTTTTTTTTTCAGACCGCAAAGTCCTATTCCCGAGTTTGACTTTGGAAATGTAGTGACAGTCCTCGATGAGAACAGTTTCGATAGGATTATCAATAATGGAAACGTTTTTGTAATGTTCTTTTCGCCGTGTAAGTTTTATTATTAATATATTAGCAGTATGCGACTAAATAAAGGGTGAAATCTTACGGCAGGAATTTAAGGAATCAGTGAAATGATAAGGGGTAGGTTCTTCAACATTTAAGCATTTTCAAAAAATTCTATGCTGTTATAAGTATAGATCACTTTTGGTGCAATTTCCTTGTTCTTTAGGGTGTGGACATTGCAAAGCAATAAAACCAGCATTCCATGAAGCTGCGGAACAATCTCACTTCGGCAAATTCGCCGTGGTCGATTGCACTGCTTGGAATGGTATCATTTGTTCGTTGTTTTGGCGTTTTCCTAATAATATTGAGTAAAAATTTCACAGTTACTGAGTTTTGTAGTTTTTTCAAATATCGGAAAATGCCATCAAATATACTGGTAATAGAGCTAGCATAAATTAATGAAAATATAATATGTAAATAATACAAATAAGGAAAAATACGGTGAAATATCATAGTTATAAGTGGTAGTTCCTAGATTAGACATATGAGAAAGATGAATGAAATTTCTTGAGTCAACAGAATTCTCGACTGAAATTCCTCAATTTCAGATCTTTGTGAGAGGCAGAGCGTGAAGGGGTACCCAACTTTTCAGATATTTGTTAATGGTGTCCAACATGATTATAGTGGTAATCGAACTTCATCTGATTTTACTACTGCTTTTATGAAAGTAGTTGCATCATCTAAAATTGATCTATAATGTGATAAGTTATATCAGTACGCGATTTCATTCATATTTGAATAATTTATTAAACGTCAATTATTAAGTTTTGATATGATTGCTTCTTTTTAGAAGATTTTAGTCCACAAATGGCTGTTATGGCGCCTTAAGCATAACTATTATTGGTAATTTCTTTTTTTCCTATTTCATCATATATATTCATTTAATTTATCCACACTACAGTTAGGATGGGGAATCAGCAGAGGAATTATTGCAAAAAGCGGAGTACTGTTTGCGCAAAGATCATTTGATTACTTTATTTGACATTGAAACTAATTTTTGCAGAAGTATGCAGTGTTACATTAATTAATTAAACTTGCTTCTTCATTTATTTTTATGTTATCTATTCATTTATTTTCGCTCAGACTTTCAATCTTCCCTCATAATTCTTAAGTGTTTATTAATAAAGCATCCGATGTAGTCTTTTAATTTAACATTCGACAATTTGGCGAAATCCAGATAGGGCTGCATTAAATTATTTATGAAGTAAGCAAATGATTCTTATATTTATTACGTTTGTGAACACTGCAACTTCAATTAAAAAACTGAATTGTTTCCAAAATGCACCATTCTTAATCGTTGTTCGATTTGACGTTATCGAGGCGAATGATTAAGGTGAGATAAAAGATGCTTGCAGACAAACAGAGGAATTAGTTTTTGTTGTATAGGATTTACGGTAACTTTTTCGTAAAAAAGGATGCATAAATTTTTACGAGAAATGTTTGTTGGCTTGATGAAACACAAAGGTAAATGACAATTTGACATAGAGTTTGGAAATTGCTGATACATGGTCCAATTGGGAATTTTTCTTGAATAACTTCAAATGTTTTAATGTCGAGGACAGAACATTCGAAACTAGCTTTTCTGTATTTTATTGTTTTTTTTATACATTTATTATCGTGTTCACCAATTTCCTTACCACATGTCCGACGAAGATATTATTGTTTTCCTGATATAGCTTTTTCGGAATTATAATTCTTAGTTACAAGTTCTCACTAATGTTGATCACTTTTCTAATTTTATGTTTAATTATATATGATAACAAAGAAAACTTAAAAATATAGTCCGAAAAATAAGTTTCTACAAACATAAGAGATTAGTAAAATTTTAATAATACTTCTAGTTTTCCGAACCATAATGATTTGGAGATCATACATATTCAGGACTTTATGGGGGGACACAGACTTTATCTTAAGAGTTATAGGAACCGAGAGAAGGAATATTGCAGTAAACTTAGAAAACAATTTAAGGGAAAAAAGAACTGTAAAAAATAACGAGGGTGGAAGATGGTCAGTTAAGGTTGAAGGGACGTAATGCACTATCAAGAAGTTTATACCATACCTTGAATAAATTGATATTTCCAGTAAAGTTAGAATTTTTCCACCGTTTGAAAGAATATTAGACGGGGTATCGATGATGAATATAGGTATTTATGATCAGTTGAAGTTATTTAAGTTTTCAAACCAAAAAATTTGAAATTTTTGATTCGAAAGTTCCAATAATCAATCATTCGGAAGATGCGCGCTATTTTTGCCTCACATTTGGCAATTTACGACGATTTTTTCCACGCAAGCAAAAAAAGAAGTGTTAATTTTATATTGAAAGCAATAATTTATCCTTGAAATATTTATCGGTGTTTTAGAGTTAAAATTTTAAATTTCTTACTAAAAGAGTTTCAGTGAATTTCGGGTCTTTTCATTTTCCTAATAAGTAAGTCTCAGTGATATTATACAATACTTCTTTTTTCTTGTGTGGTAAAAAATAGTATGAAAACTTTGTTCGGTGAATAAATATATCGATACATGCGATATTCATCCAGAACTGCTAATGATGCTGGCGATGGATATAATTCGCTAACCTCCATAAATTTCCAATTTAAATATAGGAAAAGGTTTTTAAACAAAATTAAAAATATTCGGAACACTGAATTCTCCCTAAATCTTTATCGTTAATGGGAATTCATCCGTAATGTACTGTCACTGCTGCTTTCAGTGAGATTATCCGGATACACAAATTAATCTTCATTTTCTAAACTTGAATAACAACGCCCTGTCATATTATCTTATATCGGAAATATAGCAGAGGTCACCACCATGTTAAACCATCGGCCCAATTAAATCTCTCCGTCTCCACAGCCCTGAGAAACACACTTTCCCCCCCCCCCCCAATCCTATATGTAAAACATCTGGATATGTTCCATAAATGACGCAAGCTATTTCATTAAATCTCTCTTAGAATTTTTGAAATGTTTCCAGCTGCTCGGATGAAAGCTTCAAAATGATTTGAATATCCAAAATTTGACTAAAGTGAATGTCGACATGGCTGACTGATCCAGCGTTATTTGCCAAGAGATTACTTGCTTTTCAGTTATATTGGGCTTTGAAATATGTTTAATTTCATTAACATGATTTATATTTTTGCTTATTACGAAGTTATTTTGACATATACAGAACAATTCTTGATAAGGATTTATTTTTCAAAACTTATGAAGCAAACTCATGAACATAAGAATTCACAATGGCACGGGAATTCATTATATACAAATAAAGCTCCACATTGGCCTTTATAGAAATTTCCTTATATGCATAGTTAAAATGAATTAGGAAATAATTTTTTCAAGAGATCGATTAGTTTTGCAAGTAAAGTGAGTATATCGCAGATCTTTATACATCACGTTATTGGGGAAGACTCGATGTTGCCAGCCCAGGTTCGCTGTTTTGCAATACAGCTGCTGATGCAGCACATGCTAAGTGCAACAATTTGTCTACCTGACATTTTTAAAATTAATCTTTGCAGATTTATTGATTTAAAGAAAATTAGGTGCTCAGGTTCGTGCAGTATCCAGGTGACCTAAGAGAAGAATTTGCTACGAAAGTTTTAGAAAAAAAGAAATCCTTGAAAATGTTCAAATAAAAAAAAAAAAAAAAATGAAAACAGAGAAAGGATTATCTACCTGCACAAGATCATCTTTGGCTCGCAGAAATCGCAATTCATCAGTGATTGTTACTGTACATTCAATGCCTTCTGGAGCAACAAAATCCTCAGCAATCTTTAAAAATGATTATACTCAAAAGTTTTCTTTGATTTAAACTTAGCAGAATGTCACCAAAAATATGATAAAAGATTCGAAAATGCACCTTAATGCACGAATGGATATTCTGAACTTGATGGGCTGCTCCAGAAGGTATAAATACAACGTCGCCTTCATTCTGCACAAACATGCGGCATTCAATTCCTGTAACAAATTTTCGACATTTTTAACTAACATGAATTGACTCAACAGAAATCATCTCTTGTTTTGATACAAAAAATGAAATTAAAAATAATATTTAAAAATTGAGAAAAACCTTTTTCTTCGAAAAAATCCGTCATTTCACGCGTCACCACCACGTCCTGGTTGTGAATAACATCACCTTTCCATTCTTCCCCCTAAATAAAATTACGATACAATTATACCAATTATCATCATGTGAATACCGAATTTTGGATTGTATGTAAAATCAAACTGACGAAATTTCGAAATAACCGCACTTTCATTTCCTTCCATTCTTCAATGGCAGCACGAATTTTCATGTTATCATTGGGATGAAATATCTTCCAGATAGCACCAGCCTTTTCTGGTTCACGAAGAGCACGCTCCCTGTGATATCCACGGAAACCCTCTGCATTTAAGCGTTGTTCAACAACTAAAATAATTCAATTTCACATTATTTTGCGTTATTAGCAGTGATATCAGTAGGAAGTTGCAAAAAATAAATAAAGTTGATTCTAAATCAAAACATAAAAAAATCGAACAGTTAGCCATTAAATTGCGGGGCATTACATAATTCTACATTGGGTAATACCGATACCTGCTAAAATATAAGGGAACTTTTTTTTTTTCTAATTCATAAATATTAAAAACACCTACTATCTCTCACTTCTTGTCTTGACATTTCGGTCGGTGCTTTAACAAATGGTAAAAAATTCACTGCATCAGATACATCCAGATGCAGTGGAGTAGAAGCTAAATGCGGGGCATTGTACAATCCTACAAAATGATTTTGTCATTTTTGATAAGCAAGTAAAAACATCATTTTGATGTCAAAAAATATGTAGAAATTTATGAGGTTTCACGAAAAAATCCTTTAAAAAAAATATAGAGCCAAAGCATACCAAAACAAATATAGACTTTCGGTCCTGGATCTGGTCGCTCACGTTTACCATTGAATAAATTCAGCAAGTTCAATCTGCCACGGCCACTTTCCTCGCGATTAATATGAGTGTAATCCAGAAAGGGCATGATCTCGTACAAATTTACATATTGTTCAGGAGCAATATTAGAAAATAATTTCGACTCTGGGAAATCTTTTATCTGAAAAAAAAAATAATAATTCAAGATATCAGGAATGCAAATTTCAGAATGATGAAACAAATATCATGATATAAAATTTGAATGGATTATTTTCGACAGGGATAATTCTTGACCAATAAGTTTGGAAATTTTTTTGATAGCTTGAACGCTAGCTTCAAACAGTCTCACCTTCATGTAATAGTCATTGATGTCTCGCTTTAATCCAAATTTCGACCAGAACATTTTCAGTGAACACGGTTTGTCACGGATCATTACAGGTGAAAAATCTCCACTATTCAGAATACGTAAATTCCGATCACCTGCATGATATGATCTGGTCAGGAAAAAATCAGTTTGTACTCAATTAATGAATTCCATTATTTGTGAGAACAACTTATAGCATAAATACGGCAGAAGCCAAATCTATCATTGCATTTCTAATTTTTGAACCGCTAACCTCACCGAAGAAACCTAACATGAAGCTTCATGAAATAACGATAGCAAGTTATTACACAAATGTTTTTAATAATGATGGGATAATTCAATAAAATTTTTAACAAAAAAGTAGAACTAACAAGCCACAATTTTTTCAAAGGCTTCTTGCGTCCACAATGCTCGACGATAACGCGGATGACGATTCACATTCTCAACTATAATTGGATTGTGTGCAGTGAATTGAGCTTTAAAACGGGCGTACGCATCCAGTAAAAACTGAAAAAGATATTAGATCAAAGGAGAAATTTCAAGAAGTTAAAACAATATCACCACCAGTGAGTTGAAACAAAAAGTCCAGGTGTAAGAAAAGAGAACTGCACAACTCCGACAGCAGGAACACTTGAAAGTTCTTACCTGATTCTCGATAACACAAATTGTTTCGATCGGAAATTTCGAAGGAGGGGAAAATCGAGGACAATAGCACTTATTCTAAAACGAATATCAAAATGAATATTTAAGCTGAATATTTGTACAGCTCAAAACTAAAACAGTTTGTCACTACAGAAAGCACAAATTTGAGAAATTACTGCTTAATTTGTTTAATGTTTCGAGATACGATGTGAAAAAAAAAAAAAAAAAAAAAAACCAACATCGTAAAGAAAGATAAGAGCTAAGAATGTTCCTTTAGAAATACATGAGTTCAGCAGATATTTTTGTACTTAATAAATCATGATCATAGAAGAATTCACTAAGAACACAAAAGAGAATCCACGCGAGAACACACACATCAATAATGACATTTCGCAATGCCGAAATCACAGTCAAAGGGGAAATTGAATAATCAAATTTCAAATGTTTGAGCAAATAATAAAAAAGAAATGAGCTCCTCAATAACCTCCTGAAACAATTTCATATTAAATCCTCTTCCATGATTACCGTTACATGAAGCACCACTTTTCTTAATACCATACCGTTCCAACTGTCCCATCGACCAGCAAAGTGTATCACGAAAAATGTCTTCAAATATATGTAAATTAAAATTAAGAAGCAAAATAATATTGTAACGGATTATGTAATTCAGCGATATGAAATGTTTAAATAAAAATTTATTTACAACGAACGAAGTTTCTGTCAAAAAATTATGTTAAATCATTATCAATTTCATATATTTTCATTAACCAGAGCTCTACGAAAAAAGGAAATAAAATCAATTCCATTCAGATGAAATTTAGTTACTAATCACCAACTTGTATTTCCACTGAATTGAAAAAATGAAGAGAAAAAACATACCAAATGAAGGCAGAAAAGAACCCAAGTGAAACATAGTAGCATCGTGAATGTGACCATTCAGACAAGGAAGTGACTTTAACCAATTGGGGGGGAATGAATCTGAAAATATTTCCTCCCTGCTTTTAAATTCAAAATTAGCTGATAAGATAAAAATGAGAGAAAGAGAAAAAAGGACTGAATTTATAAAGTAGAAAGGTGTATTTGAATTGAAATTAGTCATTATTGATTTCTTTTATATCTCTACGTTATCACAATTCCGCAGAAACAAAAGCATACTGGAGAGCTGATCGTACATATCTTCCAGATAAAATTCTAAAAAATTGAAAATGCAAGATTTTTATGATGTAAAATGATTTCTGAAGAGTCAACCGGACTTAGAATCCCATATTCATGTTTCGTATATAAAGCAACTGTTTTCATCAATCTACATAAATAAATTCATTAATAAATAAAAAGTGACTTCCTAACGACGTAACTAAATCAGTGAATGGATATTGACATTCTAATTCAATTAAATTAATTCACATTTCGAATAAAGAAAGCAAAGCCCTAAATAAATGTGCATGCATCCAGTATTCATGAGAACATTCATTTCAACGCTTGTTTTCTATTGAATCTCATTGAACAATATACATCGAATACCCACGACTACTTGTACAATATGTATCTTTCTCGTGATTTTTTCATTAACTATAATCGTTTTTCAGTAGTATTTACTTCACTTCGTTCCACATTCAGTCAATCAATTTCATCCTCTTTCTCCATTCTTGATCATCCACATAGCTTCTTTTTTTAATTTTTTTAATAAAACCGCTTCGGATGCATTTGCGCTCTAGAAAGCGGAATGATTTCTTATGTTTCCCAGTACTTCAATGCAATTTTATCAAAAGTCATCATGCTATCTCTTCATCTTTTGACACTTACTTGAAGTTTGTCGGAAAGTTTTCTTTTCCCTTCCTTAAATAATTTAATTTTCACTTCAAGTTCCAGTTTTATTTTATGATGATGTTACCATTTCTTCAGTTCCTCTAATCATTTTCAACAAGCATTTGCATTTCCAGCGTTTATCAAATTTTGACCACTTGGCAATACTAACAAAATGGATTTCGTGAAGTATTCATGACGGTTTCAAAGAGGATTTTTTATTTCCTTTAATAAAAATTGCCGAATGAATTCTCTCAACAGCTTTTTGTCAGGAATCCACGTCAACAGCTTTTTGTCAGGAATCCACGCTTTTTCTACTCAATGCTTCGTTGCAATTGGGAAATGCGCTTCCATTACATGATCAACGAATGCGTACAGCTATGCGCTTCTATTCTGGTATCGATCTTTGTATTGTGCCAATTGCCTTTAACTATGATCTAGCAAACTTCGCATATAGACGCCGTTTATGATAGCTATTCGAAATCCGAAAAATTTCGAAATCCGAAAAATTAAATTCAAATGATCATCTAGATCACAAACGAACTGTTTTCGAATTACTGTTAAGGCGAATTTCCTAAAATGATTTTCGACAAATCAAATAGCGAGCTTGTCAAATGAATTCATTCTTCAACCTTCATGTCTAACTAATGTATGGACAATATGATTCACACAGTAATTGCTGGCGATCGTTAATGCTGGCATAATATTTTAGATGGGCCACGTGTTACAAACCGCCTCTTCAAAGTGATTCAAATTACATCAACAAAGTTACATGAATTGCTATACTCAAAACCATGTAATTTACTTTTAATCGATCTGCTTATTAAATCGCTCTCATAATAATTTGCCCCAATCTATCCACATATAATATACGATAAAAATAACATTTTACAATAAACAAATTAATTTTACATCACAACACTAACGATTACGTTGATAACATATGGATTTTGATAAAATTACTGACTTATTAAAATTTACTTAAAGAAATGTATTAATTAAAGAAATATTACAACATGTCTGCATACTTTTAGAGAACATTTCCACTTTGATTTTATAAGAAATTTTATATAGTTTAATCTGCAGAGCATTTAGTGGTATGTAGGCTTCCATACCATGGACAGTTGCAATTCTATTCAGGAATGAATTCTTATGATACAGAAAAAAAAAAAAAAAAAACAAAACAAAACAAAACAAAAAAACACAATAAATAATATTGGCCATACCTTTTCCATCCAATTCTTTATAGCACATTGTGCATAATTCCGACCCACAAATTCTACAACAAAAATGAGCATTTAGGATGGCAAACCGACACGAATCACATATTTGTTTTGCACCGAACGCATGATTGTAGTATGCCTCTCTCTCTACAAGGAAGTGTCATATAGAAAAAATGATTCAACACCACGAGTGAAATTTAATCTGGAAATCTCACAGACATTATTGGTAAAGCCCTGAGATAATGTCAAAGTATTGCAGCAAATATTCTTGGAAGCTTCAAGGAATCCAAAAAAATATCATTATGTGCTGAACGACAATATTGCGCTGTTTAAATTACCGACAAGCCACTCAAAAAATGTTTGAATGTTTAAACATAATATTTTGAGGCTGAAAACTTCCTCTATATAGGGTAATACACAGAAATGATACGTGCAACTAAATTTCCACATGAAGAGTGTTGAGCTAGATGGTGCCAGTCTCAGTAGCTAAAACAGGTAGAAAAAGTGTTGGTTAACACGGCAAATATGTTCCTTTATCAAAATAATTTGTTAGAATTTTCCGTGTTCTAAAACTCACAAAGAATAAGCAAAACTTATTAGAATCGTGATCAGAAGTTTTCCCAACTCTTTTAAATTAGATCCGAAATGTTATGTATAACTAAAATAAAATAAAAAGTTTAATAACTAAACAGTCCATGTATTATTTCGAAAATTCATCAAGTAGATGAAGTACTTACATCTTTAATTTCTTATCCAGAATATTCTGAAAAAATTGATTGAAATTGAACTTACCACAGAAGCCTGATATGGCTTCTTCTTCACGATGTACTACTTTTTCGTAAGTTGAATATACACACTGCAGAACATACGCAGCCATTTGAGCCGCTTCCGCTTTTTCCTTAGCCTTGCCTAAAGAAATTCTTCTTTCCCTTCATCAATCCAGAAGCATGAAAGAGCAAGAAGTTATAAAATCATATACGAGCGGAGATGGGGGCAATTCTCTCCGATTTTCAAATGTTGAAAAGATTCTAAATCTCTTGCTTCTCTTGAAAAATTACAATATAAAATAATCAAACCGGTAGTGAACTTTTCATCAATGAATTGTTCCACACGAACATCCACTTCATCCAGTAGAAATGATGATTTAATTTTTTCGATATCACTGATCAAAAGATGGCGGCACAATTTAGGGTTGTTACGATCACGTCTGAAAATAATGACAAAAAGATATGTAGCAAGTCTTTTCAAAGAAATATTTACCCTGAAAATAATGATAAAAAGATACGTAGCAAGCCTTTTTAAAGAAATATTTATTATATAAAAAAACTCTTCAAAATCAAATAAACCTGAATTCATATTTTTTTCTCATTTAAATCTGGCATGCAAAATTTAATAATGGGAGAAAAGGGACTTGTTGAGGAGAAATGTAATGATCGTAAGAGTCATTTTCATAAACAAAAACTTACAACATGCGGTTGTAGAAACGACAATCCATAGCCTTATCCTTATCCGATATAGTAGCGCAAATGATGCAAGGATCATATAAGGAAATTGCGCACGGTTTTTCCTGAAAGACACTTACTAATTCTCATAATGTGGGAAAACATTAGACTTTTTCAAAAATCTTTAGACTGACTCATCAACGGAGATTTAAATTGTTTGATATCTCAATACTTGCTGAAAAAACGAAAAACTGTTTTTCAATTAACTGGATCGCACCATAAAATTATTTACTACAAATAATGCGAATATATGAAACATTCCCTGCACCTGCAAACGCCAATTCACTAAATCACAGGATGCTTCTATCATTTCTCGAAAATACTTGTATTTTTTTGGTTCATTATAGCGACTAAATTGTCCAGTTTCGCCCCTCGCATTATAATCTGAAATTGTTGGAAAAATTGTTAATAATGGTATGTAGTGGAAATTGTACACAAAAATTTGCAACGCCTAAAAGCAATATTTAGGAGGAATGGGATTCTGAACTATCTTTACTTATTTGAGAAAACAAAAAAAATATACAAACAGGAAATAAAAAAAAAAACTATAAACTATTTCCAGTAACGGTTAAATATTCACTTGAGGTGTTTTTCACGGAAGTTTTTTCCTTCAAATTCGGACCAACACGACGCAATCCTAAACAAGGCTTATTAGTAATAACATCAAAAAACTTCTCACGACCTCTATACATAACTCTCACCCATCCCGATCTCTTCAGCTATCTTCTTCATAAAGATTTTGTTGCTGCATAATTCTAGAAGACTAGGATCAAAACAATCTAACCAAAAGATCATTACAAATTGATTGGAGGTAATTTTCGGAGTCTGGATTAAAAAACCAACTATGTGGCATGATAAGACGTTCTCCAATGATTTCGCCATATATATCTTTTTTATTGCCTGTCGTTTGAACTGAACCATCATTTTCGCAACATGCTTCATTATCAAATGAATCAGTCTCAAAACGATCTGTTGCAGTTCTTAATCTTTTGGGCGATACTGCCGCATCTGATTGTATGTCTAAACATCGATATATTGCATTCACACAAATTTACAAGAAATTCAAGAATATCAGGTGGTGCGCGAGCGATAAAAGCCAGGTAATGCCAAAGCTTTCTGAGATATATTGATTTAGAAAGTTCAGAAAGAAAATCAACGTCTACCGATTTGGAAAGGTCCAAACACAGAAGATTGGGCAATAGACTTATGAAATGCAGTGATATCATGTTCAATATAGTACTTTGTTTTCGTGTGATCTTTAGCAATGTTATACATAAAATGGAAGCAAAAAAAACCTTCGTAGAAAACTAACCGAAAATATTTCGAAGAAAAAAAATTGCGAAAATTACGACTTACTCCAGTTATTACTCGTTTCTCCTTCTAGTGATGCAGTACTTTCCTCAGTATTCCTGCAAAATAATGAATGGAACGGGAAATCACTGGCAACTGTCAAAATCTTTAGGCATTGACGTTCATCAATTCATTTTACACTATGCTTCAAAAAACATCAAAGAACTAAATTCACAGTACCAAACTTCCTAAACTTTTGAAAGAAAGCCTACGTGCAAGAATACGAAACAGAATCCAAAAATCTTACGTTGTGAAATGTCCAGGATGACGCTTATCAACAGCAGCCATTGCTCGAGCCTGTGATCAGTCAAAAATTTTACTTTAAGAAATCACAGTCATCAATATATAGAAATATAGAAAATCCAATCAATATTTCTACTAACTACTGCTACAGCTTAATACATACCTGTTTATGCTACCTCCATTATTCACCGTTATAGTGGCAGAAATATCATACAAACGACGGGATGTGAATGAATAATATTTGTAAAAAAGGAAAGGTCGGGAAGTGTTGCGGAATGATGAGAAATAAAAGAAACAGAAAATATCACAAAACAGGACAATAAAAACTACAAAACAGCAGACATTTCTGGATATATCTTCCCGTTTTCTAATTCTTAAATTACTTTTCAAGTTGCCAGACAGAGTAATACACGGTTCGGCCGATTAACCAATGTGCACATGGAATACCTGACGGTAATTCAACGCAAAAAGTAAATCGTTGGCGGTGAACTACGTTCAGAACTGCTTTCAATGAAGAAACAGACGAAGAATGGAAAAAATAGATGTTAACAAATCAAACCATTTACAATTTCTTTAAAATACCTGAAATTGATTTCCGTTAAACTACCATTTCGTTAAAATACCGGAAATTAAAGTATGGATTGGGTTCTTTTAATTTCCGGCAAATTATTGGGTCAATAAAATGAATGCTGAGTAAATGAATGAATGTTCTTTATTTACAAAAAAGAAAAAAAAAAAAGATACACACAGTTTCTCGAATGTCAAGTATCTAACTAACTTTGATGTTGTAAATTTATGGTTTCGTGGAGAATGCATCTAAATGCTTGTCTAATTCTTGGAGGGTAAAATGGTTTTTGCAGAAAATTGGTGGTGCACTTTAGCAGCCAATGGACATGATAGCCAAATAAAGGACAACAAATCAGTGCAATACGACTATGAATTTGGCCATGCATCGGTAATCTTAGAAGAGGCCTACAGTGCTGGTCGTTAAAGTCAAATTCGCAATCCATGGTCAAGTTGTCAAGTGGATCGTCTAATCTTTTTCTTGGTTTATTTGAAGAACATATCCAGAAATCCCTGATGACCTGATACTAAAACGACAGTTGATGCACTATCAGCTCTGGATTTAATCCATCAAACTACTTGAAAATTTGAATTGCCAATTAATTTCTAAGATTGCATGTCTGAGGCGCATACCCTACTAAGTCAAGAAAGATCTAATGTTAGTCGATGAAGATTAGATAACCAAGTTCTACCTGATAATAGAACAGTGGATGAGTAAAATAGATTAATGGTGATACAGTTATCCTCTTCTGAAAGTACCGCATGAGATCGTATTACACTGAATGATAACACTATTCTGATGGATTTATTTGTCATATCGATCGAATATAAGAGACTTAAATGTTGCAGTTTCTTCGAACTTAACAAATTTTGTTAGAAACCACGACACAAAGAGAAAGTCATCTAGACATGTCACTGGTAGAGCCAATGCATTAATTTTATGAAAAATTAATGCATAAAAAAGGAAGCCTAAGAGAATGTAGAAAATAGTAATACAAATTCTCAACCTCATTTGACAGAAAAGATTGTGGAAAGAGCCGTCGTTATGATGTTAACTCATCCAAGATTTTGTCTGAGTTTTGTCCAAAATTCTGTCTAAGATATTACCCAGATTTTATCTATGATTCTCTGCAGATCTTATTCCCATTTAAATTTTCGCATAAGAGACTTCGCTTCGGATTTCACCCAATTTTTGCTCGAAATTTTATTCAAGATTTTGTCCAAAATTTTGCCTGGGTTTGTTTGGAATTTCATATGAAAATTCCATCCGCAGTTTCATTTCAGATGTTATTTGAGATTTCACTGGACACTTCGCCAGAGATTTTGCTTGAGATTTCTGGATAAACTAATGGATATTTCTTATGCTTAAATATCTTAGGAGTTAAAAAAATGAAAAAAGAAAAAAAACACACTCCTAAACGCAGTCGTACCCGCAGCATATCGAGTTGTAACTCCAAATTTCTTCCAGCTAATTCAAGCACTCTAAATG
The DNA here is from genome assembly GCA_002249935.1 of Onchocerca flexuosa. Lineage (NCBI taxonomy): Eukaryota > Metazoa > Nematoda > Chromadorea > Rhabditida > Onchocercidae > Onchocerca > Onchocerca flexuosa. Next base: position 1,144,043 of record KZ269984.1, on the reverse strand, counting down.
ACGTATTGATAAGTCTCACACGACTTTACATATTTTCTCGCGTTCACTTATCGTTCAGGTGTTCTTAAGCTGTATTCATGTAGCCTTTCCTTTACGAGCAGTTAAATAAAAGATTACTTTTCGCCTTTACACTATCCAACGATGCAGTCTTCGTATCCGTTCAGGCGTGCGTGGGTACACTTTCAATTGTCAGCCCCCACGTAATAGCTGTGCAACTGACATGCGTGCAAACTCACTTGACCTTGCTGAAGAAAGCTGGCAGACTGCTTGCACCTCTCCCCACTCTTCACTTTTCCCGCCTCGCTCGTGTGTGGAATGGATAATCAGTTGTCACGCATGCGTGTCGTAATCACTTCGTCCTGCGGCCTTCATTTTTTCATAATTTATGGGGACGGAATGTCTCTTTTTGCTTTCTGTCTCTTTTTAGAAATACTTTCATACATTCGGGAAATAAGGCATTATCGATCTTGATTCGGGTCTTCATCTACGATTTGGGGGAAACTTTACTTTTCCAAAGCGCCTTGTATGTGGTAAAGAATAAATGTCTGCTAATTATATTTCATTGTAACCAAAGTATCACTAATAATTGGTTGTCAGCACGCGATATGTTACATGTAGATACGTTAGTACTATGTGCTTGACACAAAATACTTGGCCATATAACTGTCTAGGTATTGCTAATATTTAAACTGTCCAATTAGACTTGATGTGCAACTTGACATATAGTACTTTTAATCGATCATTATTTAAGCATTCGGCTTTTTTAGATACCTAACGATTCACTCAAAATCGTTCCTGTCTTTGCACAATGCATATTTATATTGTTTTATTAATTCATTGAATAAAACAGGAAATACATCTTCACACTAACTGAATGTTACGTATTAAGCTCAAAACACGAACATGAATAACACTGCCTAAAATATATTTGCACGAAAATTAATAGTTTAATTGAAATAGACTATAATGGGGAAGCATTAATATTCTTTGATAAAGATACAGTATTTCAAAATCAAAAATGCTTTAGTTATTTTCTCTTGTTTAAACGATTATGTATGCTAAATTCCGATATGTAAATTTATCAGAATAACAGTCAGCCATATTTGTGATTCATTATTGAGGTTCGGGTAATATTGATTGGCTAATCGCCGGTTTTTTGCGAGATGCAAACACCAATTAGTGACAGCTTCAGTGTTAGATGTTGATGGTTGTTCTAAATCTGATTTGTTGATTTACTGGGAATAAAGTCGGATTTATTGAGAGTGCTGAGTGATTCTTCGACCATGGAAGTGATACCGATACATATTATAGGATCATATGGTACTTTCTATCATTTGTACAGAGGATAGATTGGAAATGAGATTCATTCATAGGATAACTGCATTGAATTCATGACAAGAAACGGTGTCAAACAAATGGTGGAGTGAAACAGATAGGAATGAATTTGCGTCAAAAAAATTGTATGAAATGATGGGAAGAATAAGTAAGCAAGATTAAGCGTTAAGATCCTGAAACTTTTAAATCAGTGAAAATGGTCTCAAAGATAAAAGGAGGACGAGTTCATAAGTATTTCTTTTTCAAAAACAGTCGGTTTTCAGGGAAGGAAATTATGATGATCATTTATAGGAGCGCATGTATTCGTTAATCTAACAAAAAGAACTTTTTTTCTTAAAATGATATACGTCACTGATTTAAATTTTATTTGGGAAACTTTTAATTGCTTCTTTTGCATATTGCAGAATGGCTTCATTTTCGAATTCTTGGAGCAATTATTTCATTTGGATTAGCAAGATTGCTGAAGGTATCTTGAAGTTCATTTTGCAATATTAAATAAAAGCATTTTAAATTGACAATGGTCCATGATTTCAGAAAATCAAGTGTTTTTTTTTTTTTAAATATTTCTAGAAACGCTAGTCAGCGTCTACCAAGCTGTCGATAAGCGCACAGGAAATATGGTTACAATCAAGAATGTCCAGTTTGTGAACGGTATTCCGTCTACAGCGATACAAGAAATCACATTGCTTAAAGCATTGCAGCATCCAAACATCGTTCAGTCTGCTTTTTTTTTCTTTTGCAATTACGTAATAGCTAACAACATTCAAGAAGTTTAATTTGGACATCTGATATACGTAACATTGTCAACAGCTGCATATTGTCGAGGCATTAAAAAACAGTCATCCATTTTGTCAAAAATTAATTTTGAGTTTCGGAAAAGTAATATCAGATCGATTGGTGAAAAAGTAATCAGAAGAAGTTCGAAATTCAGTGCCACAGGTTCCATGAGACTTATTTGTTGCCAAATCCGACACCAGCCAAAAAAAAATATTGCATTTAATTAAAAAATCTTTTTCTATAAACTTGGTAGTCCCAAAAAGTCTGGGACATGGGATTATTTTCAGAACTTATCAGTCATTCTAAGCCGAAAATTTTCGACCACGGGATTCGATGAAAATATGCGGCTTACTCACGTTGACACATCATTGTGTCTTTAATTATTCACCTACCACTAATTGAGTTCAGATTAATTGCAGTCTTGAAGATGTAATAATCGATGATAATCAATTGCATCTGATAGTCGAATTTATTGGTATGAATTTGAAGACTTATATCAGCAAAATTCCTGATAATAAATTGATGGATAGAGCTGAGGTTAGTACGGCTCTTTTTTATCGATTGTTTAATTTCCCTTGAAGAAGCAACCAGTAAATTTTTTGAAAGCAGGAAGAAGAGATTCATGTTGTAATTAAGATTCATTTCAATTCGCGCATTTGAGGTTTGAAACTCCAAATCGTAAGGAATTGTCGAATCTAATTAATTATAGCAAAAGTCGTATTTGTACCAGCTCCTCCAAGCTATCTGTTATTGTCACGAAAGAAATGTTTTGCATCGTGATTTAAAACCCGAGAATTTACTTATTGACCAGAACGGTATTCTTAAGCTTGCTGATTTCACCTTTGATGAAATAATTAACAAGCCACAAGTTTATTTGTCTCAGGTTATTTTTTCAATCTCTTTTTTTTACTGTTCCAAAAATCAGCAGATTAACGATTCGTCTTACTCTTAAAAATATATGTTTGGATATTTGTTGCAGATTTTTCCTCTGTTTTATAAAGCTCCGGAAGCTATACTTGGTCGCACCCATTATACATCAGCAAATGACATGTGGAGCATCGGATGCATTGCTGCTGAAATTGCAACGAAACAAATACTGTTTGAGAAACTTTCGAATATTGATCAGATTTTGCACATTTTCAGGTTTGCTTATTGTTATTAATTATGTTCTTTTTTCCTTATTATTATGTCTCGCTGTCTCATTTTCAGCGTGCTGTCATCTCCAAATGAGGAAACATGGCATATTCTTACAGATCTACCAAATTATTTGCCTAATTTTCCTACCTGGACGAATAACCGTCTTTCTGAACTTCTTTCTGGTTTTATGGATATTAGTGGCATCAACATCGTGCAGGTTGAGAATCTTTCGTAAAATGAGATTGCTTTTGGTTTATAGTCTGGCAATGTTATTTCTAGGACACTTCATTTTTGTGCGTTCTTTACAGAAAATGCTTGTTTACGACCCGGCGCAACGAATCTCTGCAAAAGAGCTTTTGCAAGATCCATACTTCGCTGATGTCGATCAAACGATGCTTCCAGCTAGCGACTATGATGAAACTTTAGTATTGCCATCAGATCACGATTAATAGTTTTTCATTTCACTTTCTCATCTGTTAAAATAGTTATTTCTGTTTTGTTTTTTTCCTTATATCCCGAAATTGTTTTGTATTGTGGATTTGCTGAGCTGAGATTTTTTTTTTCCAATCCCAAATTTTAACATTCACTTTGTATCTCTGGCACATGGTGCATACGACGTAGCCGTAAAAAAAAAAAAAAAAAAAAAAAACTTGAATTTGTCGGAATGAATCTTTCTTCGTTTGTTTGCTTTCGGATATATATTTTATTGTTGTACTACGGAATAAAAATTGTCGTAATGAATAAAATTATTGATTTTTTTCTTTTTCAGCAATATCATTTGTTGTTGTTATTCGTTTATACCTGAATATTAGTAGAAAGATGTATTTTAGTTTGTTTCTATATAACATAACCAAAGAAAATTGCTAAGGTATAGATTGCTCAGAGTGTTTTTTTTTTTTTTTTTTTTGAAATGAAGATTGAGAAATGACGAACTTTAAAAAATGGCATGAAATGGCATTATCATGCTTAGCATAATTAACGTTGAAAATATTGATGAGAAGGAGAACGTATTCATTGTTACTAGCCACTGAACAAGAAAAAAAAAAAGGATAAAAAGATGGTTATGGAGAATTATGTAAATCTGTTGGTCATCTTTGGATAGTAAGATGCAAATTGGTTAACTCAAAAAATTTCATTCTGGAATTGTGTGGGAATTATTTATACGAAAATCAGTAATTCAATTGAAATGGGTTGAATCTGTGGTAAATAACAAAGCTAAGCTAAGGGGCAATAAGATGGAGGAAAGAACAATAAGTCTCGGCAATAAATTTTTCCTTTTAGTGCTGAATGATGACAAATTGTAACGAAGAAGGATTAAGCAAGTAAGATTTAACATTGAATGTTCTAGGATTTCTGAATTGATGAAAAGAATTAAGTATTGAGTTAGTGAGTGGTTTTTTGGTAAATGAATCGCCGATTCAGGAATAATTTGACTGGCTTCGTGCTATTCATATCCGTCAAATCATTATTGTCTTTCGCTTTTTGATTTTGATATTCAGTTAAAAATTTTGGTGGTGGTGGTATTTTAATTAGATGAGGCATTTCGTTCGTTTTATTTACTATGTCATTTGCTTGATTTTGAAATTGCTGTTGGGACCTAGTTATCTGCAGCGAATTTTCAAGATGATAAGGGAAATTCGCTTGGTTAACTGAAATAGGGCTATTTTGAAGGACCTTCGACTTGTCCGACGAAACTATGCCAATATATGGTAAAAATTTCAAATTGTGTATATTTGTTGGATTTTTTGAAATTGGAATTAAGAGTGAATAAGCCGCATTATTAGCGACTGCTGCAGGATTTAGCGGAATATATGGTGACTGTGATTGTACTTGCATTCCATTAGGTTGAAATACGAGTAGTGGATCTGATATTGGCTCTACCGGTGTTGTGTTAATAGATGGTGGAGGAAATGTTTGCAGTGATGATAGTGGTGGTATTGTCCAGGTCATTGGATCCAACAAAATTTTGTTTTGCTTTTCAAGGAATTCTTTTGCACGTTTCATTATCTCCACTGGATCCTTCAAATTTTCTTCATCTTTCGAATTTTCACCACACAATGTCGAATAGCCAGAAAGACTACCAGACATGAAACAGCTATTATCTTGCGCTTCACAAATGATTTTGCTTGATAATAGGATTACTAGAATAATGTTACTCGTCATTCTTTTTCAAATATCCTGAAAAAGAAAATCCTTTAAGAGTCAACTTTTTTCTCTTTTAATTCAAAATCTGAAGTTATGCAAAATACGACATGTTTCAGTGCAAGATACATTTGAATTGGATATGTCATTGTTATGCCAGAAATAAACATCCTGTAAATGTTGACAAGGTCCTTACATTTTCCAAGCGATGCGTTGGCGCATACGTAATCTATATCAAGTGATTCGATATAAGCCAACCTCAATGAAATGTACCAAAAAATCAGAAAACCAGACATTCACTGTATTGCATCTTTCATGATGATATTAAACTGATATATCAGCTTAGATTGAACGATAGCTTTCTGCTCGTGATCCATTATTTCGTTGGAAAATCAAGCAGAATGGAACTGCATAATTTCAGAGAAGAGGAACCACTTAATATATTACTGGAAAGTCGCTTTGAATTCTGATACATTTTTCTAGCTGTTATTTTAATTTCAAATGGGAATCGAGAAACACATAGTTTATGCATTCGAATTTTTTTAAACGGAGAGTTGAAATTCCTAGAAAGATTCTTATAGTTTCTGTGCAGTATGATGAACAATATCAAAGCACCATTTCATTTTTCCTTTAACATTTATTAAGAAGCCGGTGTGTATTGATCACGGAAATGCTCAATATCTGATAAAAGAGATTACTATCTAATAAAAGCGAATACTTAAAATGAATTGCAAAACGACGATTCGCGACGGTCGTACAAAAAAAAAAAAAAAAAGAAAGAAGAAAAAAGTCGCTCTAAAAAATGGTTTTAAAAAATTTAAAAATGGAAAAAGCATTTATCATTATAGGAACAATATGCAAGATTAAATGATAATTTAAAATATTCAGTATAATAAAGGAGATTGCTAATAACTTTCCAAACAAGCAAGAATTAAAAGACAGAAACATTAAACAGGAATAATTTTGAATAACTTGCAATAGATTCTGAGAAAGAAAATAAGTTCTGGATGCCTTAAATGCAGTGCATTCGGATCAAAAATGATCACGAGGATAATATATCTATGTATGGAGTGTATTTAAAACAATGATGAATTTTTTTCACCCAGAATGCCATAATGAAATTACTGATGAATGAAAAAACTAACATCCATTTTACTTCTTGCTATTTAGTGATCTATTTAAAGCGACAGACATTATTTTAAATTGTTTTTAAATGATTTCCAACTCCATGATGAATGATTGAAATCTTAATGACACACATAACTGAAGTATTCGCAACAGACATCCACTTGCATGCGAACACACCATTCATTCACTATCACAACATTGTTCAGAAATCCTTGAGAAACAACATTGTCATTCAAAGAACCGATGCATCACAATCATCAAATAATCCGACAGATGGATTGAAGTAATGCACGGGAAAAATCTCTTATTTCTATTATGGATACAAGCTATGAAATGTTGCATGTTCTTTCATTCTTGTTGAATCAAAAATTCCAGCAATATTTTCAGTAATTCTTACAGTAAATCCGAATAAGTACATAACAAAATCGTAGGAAAAGGATCGAAAAAAAGTTGAGAAACAAATACTTAAAAATCGAAAAAGGAATGGAATTTTACATATATGAAACTATAAATATTGCCAAAACAACACACTCAAGCCATTTAAAAAGAACGAAAGAGCAAAATCAGTTTTTTACCAACTGATGCACCAAGAATGTATTGAAAATTGGATATGTCTTCCTATTCTGTGCAAAATGCAGTTATAACTTTTATTCCCATTATTCACGTCATTTGCATTTCAACAAATATTTCGAAATCCCTTACTGCTAATTACATATGTTTTTTCACAACCCAAATAGTCTAAACTTTTATTATATATTTATTTTCTTCTAATAATTATGAAACAGTAATAATCAGTGAAATGGAAAGTAAATTAGAAAAATCAAATCAATTTTACTGATTTTAAGTAAAACAATAGATTCTTTTGTGCAAATTCATTAAATAAATTTAGTAAACAATTTGAAAGTGTAACTTTCAACGTTTTATTTTGAAGACATCATAGTATAAGCAATAATAATAATAACCCGATTAACAGCAATAATAGCATAAACAATATAGCATTAACGGTTAAAAGTAAAGGATGAATAATGATGTTTACTAGAGCAGGTACCATAAATATGATCGATGTCATTGGTTGGAGCATTATCCTGATAAAGTAAAGCAATTCCTTCTGCGCTGTTATATGCCTCATGATGGAGTACTTTCATCGCTGGACTTAAAATTTTCGGTTGTGATACGCCATGAATCGATTCTTGATGGACATATGTTGTTGAAGGTATGATATCGGGCATCCATCCGTTAACACAGTTCCCACTTATTTCCACATCTTTAATAGTTGCTGAATACTTTAAAACCTTTAAAAATGAAGAATTGAAATTGGCGACCATTTATAATTAGCAATAGATTTGAACCTGTATTTGATGACTGCAATAAGAGGGGAGTTTGACACTGAGGATCCAAAACTTCTGTATTTTTTGGCAAATTATTCATCCGTAAACCATTTTCAAAACGAATATTTCGCTGGAAACATAACTAAATTGTTTTCTTTGTATCATAATACACAGTTTTCAATCATGAAGGAATTTTCCGCTATCAAACGCTAAATCTAAGAATTTGATTAATAAACTTAGCTATGTTTATGAAAATAAGTTTGACATATACCCTCTAATTTGCCATTATACAGTAGGTTGAAATCGATTTATAGTTTCGAGAAAGAAAACGTATTTGAAATTTCATATTATCGATAATTATTTCCGACAGAAGCACAATCTTAAATTTCTCTTTGAAAGCGTCGGTCTTCTTTGATACTAAGTTTCAAAAGATATGTACATATGAGAATGGCAGGACCGTCCGAATATTCAATGTAGCGCTTTTTCAGTCCACAGTAGAGGTCACCCGATCAAGGAAGCATTTTAATCCATCTATCCCATAAGGACTGATTTTTAAAACTATTTAATTATTTCTATCTCAAACAAGATTAAACATGATCGAATTATATGAAAATTTGATCAAAAAGTTGACATCATTGATTGGTTCTTGAGAAATCCTTCCTTACGTTTCATAGATGAATTTTTTAAATAATCGTTCTAAAATCATCTTGAAGTTACGGAAACTTATTTCATTAATAAAAATTTATTTGAAATATAATCAATTTTTTCAATTCTTCTCATTTTCTTTATTTCTGAAAGATCAACTTTGCTGTGGTAATAATAATTCACTTTTGGACCAAAATAATTTGTCCATAAGAAAATATACGTGGCGACGAAGACCAATATTGAATTGAGAGCGATTTCGTGGAGTGGATTATCAGCATTATCAAATAGTAGGTAAAGACCGAAAGAATTATAGAGTGCACATAGTACAGACTGAAAAAACACGTCTTGTATTTCGAAACTGTTTCTTTTTATCACATTATTACTTTTCAATAATCAAATGTGTTCTAGAATTAATCAGAATCAACTGCCTTCATCAAATAAATACAAATTCTTAGTCGTTTTGACCTAATTGAACTTTTCATTCAATTATTTAGATGAACGAAACTGTGAATTTCAATAAAAAAAAAAAGATGAAGAAAAAAAAAAGAACAATTGAAAAACTGCTGAAAGATCTTTAGTGGAATGAACAATGATACCGAAAACAAAGGCGAAACAATAGAAATTTCATGCATCGATTTATCAGATGTCACTAAATTTCCGATTTTTCCTATCATAAATATCACTGCAGCACTGTTCTATCGAATGCCGAAATCACTAACGTTTGTGTTTTAGAAATTAATGCCGAATAATTGAGTAATTTAATTTGTATAAAATAAAAACAAACCAGAATAATATGCAACCAAAGTGTTGTTCGAATGGAATATTCAGTGACCATGTAGTCGAATTGCTTATTAAAAGATATCAGAAGAGCTGTCGAAAATGCATAAAAATCGAACTGAAAATCTTTTTCCATCGTTTGTCATATAAAAGAGTTGAAAAAATGTAAAAATTAAAAACTTAATCTTTCCTGCAGAGTGAACTTACAACAACATTAAGAGTAAAAAAATCAACGACAGAAGTACAGTATCTATAACTATCATGTTATTGTCAAATGATTACTTCAATTAAGAGTAAAAATGAGAGATAAGCTGGAATGTAGTAAGTATGATGTCATTTAAATAATATGACTATCAGTCATATGTTACCAATTTCAGTAATTCCAAGACGACAAAAATTATCCAATTATCCACTACAGTAAAAATTTTATAGTATGTTTTGAGCTCAATTAGGCATAAACTTCCCGAAAGAATTTTAGCTTTATGTCTATTCGTTTTCGTTGCTGAATCATTATGTAAAGAATCAACGACAGAAGTACAGTATCTATAACTTTCATGTTATTGTCAAATGATTACTTCAATGAGTAAAACTGTTTTAGCTTTATTCGGAGAGATTGAAAATCTAAAACTTTGAATAAAGATAGTCACATCTTATCGTTGTGGTGACGAAAGGGAATAAAAAGATAAACATTGCGAAAGATTGTTAAGTTCATGATAATAAGGATTTATAAATTTTTGATGCAATATCGGTAATCTGATAAGGAAAGAAAGAAGCAGAAATATAGGCCAGGAATGATGTCTGATGAACAAGCACCGAAGAAGATAACAAGTGAAGCAATTTTCAAAAAGTGAATTACCAAGATATAAAGTGCAACTGGAATCAGGAGAATCCAAAAGAAAGGCTGGTTTGGTGAAAGTGAACATCCTGGAGCAAGGAAGAAGGTTGCTACTGATAATAGTATTGGAATAATCACTGAACATAATATTATCATCCAGTAACTGCAAAATATCAATTTGAAATTAGCAGAAACTTAAAAGATTTCCATCAACATATCAACGCATCTTTTTTTTCAAGTAAATCATCCATGAGCAAGTAAATAAAAATGCAGAATATTAGTTGTAATAGAGTCATTAATAAACCAACTTCACAAGCTGGTTTGCTAATAACTCCGTTACCAACTTTTGAAGTTGCTTTATTAATAACACTAATAGTTGAAAATACTTGATTGATCTTATTTTTAAATAAATTTTAACTTTTTAAGGAATATTAGCTAAAGCATTCTAAAACTTACTTCGATTCTGTCCTTCCTGTTGCCATAAGTCGATAAATATGAAAGGAATACATAAAAAGCCATGCAAATACTGCCGAAGTACATAAGTTTATAATCGTATTCCGTGCAAGGCAAAATACCTGAAAGGATTATTCTACTCCCATTTTTGCAAGAATAATATAATAGAAAGATTGAAATTAAAAAAAAATATTGTACATATAGATGGATAATAGACATCTAAATGCTTGATAATTTCCAGAATAAAATAATGACTTCAAAATCTCAAGTCCAATATTCAAAACTTCAGAACCAAATTCAAAAATGGAAAAAAATCAATTGAAAAAAATTCGCATACAATGTTAGGTTGAAGCCGATGAACTAAGAAAATAGCGATCACATCAAGTGTAAACATTAAGATGAAACCGAATCGAATGAGCTTCAGGCGCAGACAGGGTCGATAAAGGCTCCGGATTGCTGATAGTAGAAGTAAAACAAGAGCAAATGTTACGCATAATGATCCAGCATAAGATATAGTTTTTGATGGCATAAAACGGATCTGCAAGTTGAAGTTCAATGAAATTTTTCGTATTAAGAAAAATTCAAGCAAAAACTTTGCTACAGGAAATTTCAAATCTTCTTTAGAAACTTTTGTCTCCATACTTCATAACAAAAAGCAATATCCGATTGTATATTCCAAATTTTGCTTACCAAAGCTCCATGATCTGGTTGGATAAGAATTGTGTAAATACCAGATCTTTCGAAATTACAAATAGCATGGGTACGATTAAGTCCCACAAGTGCTGTCCTTTGTGTAGACCATTCCAGGAATATATTTGGTTCCATTTCTATATTTCCATCTACCCAATCCCTGGTTCTAGATAATTTGGCTTTTTTTGCTGGATCTTCGACAGTCACACACTCTGGATATTTCCATGTTTCTTCGCTAACCGGGAATAGTACTTGAATCGCACAGGTGGCATTATAGTAAACGGCGACGATCGGGGCTTTGCATTGGAAACGGTCTATATTGTTAAATATGCTATAAAATATAACTTTTCCGGGATAAAATACAGTATCTTCACATAGAAGCTTCATTTGTATATTACGAAAATTTTCTGCGCGTTCATCCACAAAATTCTTGAATTTCGGCAATATTTGATTTCTGCCAACGGGCATCTCATCCACTGCGAATACTGTAATTAATCAAATTAAGTCGCATAGGTTCAATCCTCCCAAAAATCATTTATTGGTTTGAAGAAAATGCATGATATAATAGAGCTTAGGTAAGATGAAAGAAAATCATTTGGGTAAGCCTGTTTGGGATAAAAGTAAGCCCAGACTATTTTTAAAACGAAAATTGGACAGCTCAAAATACACACATATTTTCTTCCATATTAGTATTTAGATCAGTAGGAGGGTTAAAATCAGTTATGGCAAAGTGTTTCCGGATGATGCTATAATTGCATCGCTGACATAACCATGGGAGAGGAGAGACTTTCTAAAGATCCCTGTGTTGTTAGCAGAAAACCAATTCTGTTTAACTCGATCATCTATGATTTAAAATCATTTTAATATGAAAACTGAAAAGAAAAACGGCAAAAAAAGTAACCCATATTTTGCCCGCAGAATATAAATGGCTTGAGATATGAATGAATTTGATGAATATTCGCTACATGGATACCATAATCATTGAATAGATGAATTAATTGCGCATTATTTGGATAATCTTTTATCTTTAATAAACTGTCTGTCACTTTCAGTAAGCGATTCGTGTATTCCGCTGATCTGCAAATAATAGTGTTAGAAGAATTTTATATCAAACTTTCTTAAAGTTTAGTTTTAAGTTTTGAAGTTTTTCTATAAAATTTAAAAGTTTTAAGTGAACTTTTCGAAATATGATGCAAACTTCAAGTGATTATTCGACGAATCATTTCCAGTAAGTTCTTCTCTTATCAATCGTGTCACCACTTTTCTCGCAATAGCAACATTAACACCTTTCAAATATAACACGCTGGTTGTTGCATTTGATAGAATATGTACAAGCTTCATCCGATCAGTTAAATTTAACTGAAAATTACAAGTCAAATTTTTGTTTTTCGAAATAAGAACCTTTTTGTGTATTTATGAAAACGACATATTCGAAAACTTAGCTGAAAAGCACATTTACAGAGAAGCAAATGTCTTTTCCGTCGATAAAGACTGTCCCGACAAAAGTTCAATGATATTAGAATCAAGTATGAAGATTTGAAACATGGCGAGAAGCAATGCCATAACTATTCAATACGATAACTGATTACCTTAGTGAAGGCAGGAAGAGTACAATTATAATTGTTGATCTGATCCCAGTAGGCATTTCTCAGACATTTTCGTAAAACTAAACCTTCTTCTCCATTTGGACAACTCTTGAAAAAAAAAAAGAAAACAGTTCAGTACAATGAATGTTGTCAAAGAGATAATAATACGCAAAAACTGAGTACAATACTTGTGAATTCATAAACTGTCAGAAAAATTAACCAATAACGTAATTTTTGAAGGCTTTATTTTTTACAGATTGTAAACTTGTCTAATACTTTTTTCATTTCTAAATAGTTATTTGAAAAATAACAATAATTTCAGAAAAGAGCATTACTTGTCTTGCAGTAGCTCCAACAATCGTCGTTGGCCATTGGATACCATATTCAATATTTGATGGACATCTATTTTTAATTTTTAAACATTTTAAAGTTTTTTGATCTAAAACTTGATCCAAACCAGGACACCGATCACATCGACGACCGACTGCTTCACCAATACATGGACATTGACCTTTCGAGGTACAAGCTAAGTCGGAGGAACCATAACCACATTCACATGATATGCATTCATCTCCCGAATAATAGGCACCATTCTATAGTCATTTTTTTTACTTTTTTTTCTAAAGAAATTATTAAAAAATTGGTGAAATCGATTTTTGAGCTTTCATAATTTTTGTTACTTTTGTCGAGATAGTAAGATAACCTTGCAGTAACATTCGCCCGTTTTGGTATTGCATTGTTCCAGGAAACCTCTTCCGGTATCACAGGAGCACTGTTTACATTTCGGGAAAGTACCATACCATCCTTTTGGGCATATTTGCGACGCTGTTTTGCGTTCACAATTCCGCCCACTTAATCCTTTACCGCAAGTGCATTCGTATCCTAAAACTGATGTTCCGTAGATTTCCCAAATTAATAAAAAGGATTGGTAAAGTTGAAATTAAATAAAGATTTTGGAATTATAGAAATTAATTGTATAATTATATGAATTCAAATTGGTGTTAAAACTACAAAAAAAACACGGGATTCCAGAAAAATTCGAAAATGAAGTAAAACAGCCTAGTCGAGATAGCAGGTAATGAAATAAAACTAACCTTTCGAAGTATTTTTTGTGTGACATATGCCTTCTTCACCACATAAATTCGGTAATGAGCAAATATTTACGCATCCATCACCAATGAAACCTGCATAATTCCGTAGGCAATAAAAAAAAACTATTTTCGGCTATATTCTAATGAAAATATTCTTTGAAAGCCATCCTGCAGATCCCACTGATTTTGGGTCATGGAAAAACAATAAAATAAATCATTAAAAAATGAAATAGGAAGTACCTGGCTTGCATTCGCAACGATGTCGGTCCCATTCTCGAACACATATGCTGTTAGAAGGACAGGCTTTCGGCGAATTGCATCCATTCGATTCCTAAATTCAAAAAAATGACGAAATCTTCTTTTAAAGAAAGAAAAAAAAAAACGTCAGAACATTAGTTTGTCGAGAATATAAAAATTAAAAAATCACGCTTCTCTTAACAACCGCAGTAATTAAAATAGAAATAGCACTTTCTTTATTCAATCAAATATACTGAATAAAGAAACCCAAAGCCAGTATTGATATTATTTTAGATATTGTTACGACTTTTTCGTATATATGTAAGAGACGATTAATTAATACTTGACAACCAGGTCTTGTCATCATATTTTCAGCTAATTTCAATAACAGGTCATTGATTTTGACGTTTCGAAGGCATCCTTCAAACCGCTGCGGATAACTCGTTGATGGAGCTAATCCCGAATAAAGTTTGCGTATGTCACGATTTAAGCCATTATTTTGCACTACAATGCGCTGAAATTTGAATAATTGAGTGAAATTAAAATCAGAATCATACAGCTTCAATTTTAGATTCGAAAGAAGAATGAATGAGTGAAATTTTTCAGTAAGCAATTTAATTAGCATTTTAAATCTCTTGTTTTAAACTAGGTTACTTAAATTTGAAAATTTGTTTTGCAAAATAAGAATTTGCGCATTTTCAAAAAAGTTGTCAAAAAAAAATTGATAAATGGAACAAAATGCAAACCTTTTTGTATAAATGATCGATGACAATCTGCAGAGTATAATTTTCGACAACAATGGAGAGGCTTTTCAAATTACCATCGGCAAAATTTGGAAATGATAAAAAATATTGTTCAGAACCAATGCTTATCATTCCTTTACCATGACTTACCTTCAAATTCAAAGCTAGAATTAACCTTTAAAATTTTAAATCTTCAAAAATTATACTCATAATATTGCAAATCACTGTTATTTCATTTAAATCTAAATGACAAAACCAATCTTCCCGGGATTTCCCGCATCATAATTATAAGTTTAGAGACTTCAAATACAAAAATTAACTTCGGAATTTTTAATCAATACATTAAACTTAAAGCGAGCAATAATCCCGAGAGAAACAAGTGACAAAAAAAAGCGTACCGAGAAAATAATAAATTGTGACCGCTTGGTAAATTCAGCTGCAATAACTTGTGTTTCACGTGAACGCGTCCGAAATTCGAATGACAAATTGTAGAATTTCATATCAACTGGTACATTCCAGAAAATAAAAGATTCGTCGTCATACAGTGAAACAAATGAATCTTCTAAAGTGGTGGACTATAGTGATTCAAATAGGTGGAGAAAAGATCATAAAAATCATAGTTAAATTGATGGGCTTATATATATATATATATATATATATATATATATATATGAATCTGACTAATATACAGTAGCATTGCGTTTAATATCAGAATGATAATCACAGAGATTCTTTAGAAATCCAATTTTCAAATCTAAATTAAATTATCCATTTTACTGATTATGAAAATCCTACCTTCATCAATGCATGGTCCATTAGTATGTGCTGTCTTCTTGCATCGACAGTGATATCCATCCCATGCTGGCTCACAAATTGCAGTACGATGACATGGATTATTAAGGCATTCATTTCTTTTTTGTTTACAACCATGTTGTAAGTTTCCAACTTTTTCAAATTCTTCAAAATTTGAAAAATCCACAAGTGTCCCATCAAAGGTTAAGTTTGAAATGCAGCCGATGAATGGTTCTTGAATTCTTGCTGAACCATGTGCATCACCATCAATTCCACTTATATAATTTTGTTCAGCAATAGTTACTGATCGACCGCCGAGACTTATAGCACTGGGAAGATCAAAAAATCGATAGCAACTAACCGCTGGATCCTCACATCTGCAAGAGAATTTATTTGCATTTTTTGAGGAAAATTGTTTAATACATGAAATGAAAAGCATAAATTATTTGACAATCTAAGGACAGAGTGATATTTTAGTACTATGAATATTTCGTAACATAATTTTTCACTTTGTTTTCTTAAGAGTAAGGATCTGAGTGAAATATTCATTCCTCATTGCGAGTTTTTCTAGTGAAGTTTAGCAGAATCTTTTACTTTAACGAACGAACTTTTTTGGTAATTTTGCGTTAATCTCAGCAGCACATTTTTGATAACCGGTAATATTGCTATATTTCATGGCAATATGAGAATCACAGTCATCCAGTGATATAATCAATTTCTGAAACTGTCATCTACAATGGATAAAAACAAAGATTATTTGAATTTCTTCTTAAAAGTATTTTGAAAGCTTTAGGCAGATGTCGGCAATACTAAAGGTTAAATGTTGATTATTTTCTAATAACTAACATTATCATAATAATCAAGCGTTATTTGATGCCATTTTCCATCGCTTACTCTGTTCTCTGGCCAATCATCCAGTTTAACCTGGAAAAATTGCATGGTCAGATTTAGTCTGCTTCTAATTAACAGATATCGAACAAAAAATAATTTTATTGCCAGTAACTGGGCAGAATATACAATAAAATTAAAGCCATTAATTCCAAAAAAAAGAAAAAATCAAATTTTAAACGTAATGATGAAGAATGAAAAAACTGACCTCATAGATATCACGACCGAG
The DNA here is from genome assembly GCA_002249935.1 of Onchocerca flexuosa. Classification (NCBI taxonomy): domain Eukaryota; kingdom Metazoa; phylum Nematoda; class Chromadorea; order Rhabditida; family Onchocercidae; genus Onchocerca; species Onchocerca flexuosa. The sequence goes on along the minus strand of KZ269984.1, from coordinate 1,127,230 downwards.
GGAGAATCGTCCCCGAACAAGTGCATCCTCGAGTGACACTTCCAGAAAATCCGATGACGAATTTCCCGCAAAAAGCAATACACCATTCGATGCTACTGTCGCTATACTAAATGAAAATCATTTTGTTTAAATTTAATCGTAAGAAAATAAAAAAGAAAGATTGATCTTTTCGTTGAAAAAAAAAAAAAAAAAAAAACATTTTTTAGAAAGCCGATTTAATTCCTCTTCAACATATTATCAAATTGAAACATAATGGTTGAAAAAATGAATTAATAATCTAGAATTATAAAACTTGACAAACCTAAACTGCAATTCCCACTGCATTCGAGTAATCTGTAGAGGTAGCACAATGTAACCACCATCTTCTACAAATGAGACCGAACGCAATCTACACTGCGAATCCGTATCATGGGAATGCCAACGGCACTGCATACACCTTGTTGTTCGATTCACTAATTTGCAGACGGAATCCGAAAAACATGAGTTCGGCAAGCAATTGTCCACATAAATAGACTTTTCGCAGTTTTTTCCTGTACAAAATTTGCTCATCTGTCGAAAATAATTTCCTTATTAGATCTACAGTAGTCGGATTTTCGAACGACTTCGAATAACTCAAAATTATGAATGAAAATGATATTTTGTTCTCAAATTAATTTTTTTTTTTTTTGTTATTGAGATCTTCGTCTAATTTTAAAATGAATTTATTGGACTAATTAATTGTTGTCTAACTTTTCGCCTTCAAAAATAATCATAGAAATCGTGATAGCAAAAAATTTTCCATTGAGTAATTCCATCGGCGAATTTCGTACAATTTTTCTTTCCATAACTTATTCATTTATTAATTTATAATTATTCATAGCCTTTTTATACGATCAAATTCTCTACATGTTTGCATCCCTTATCATATAAATTTATCTGCTATGACTTTTATTATCTGAAATTTTGTTAAAGCTTCTCAGGCCTAAAAATTCATTGCAATATCCATTACAGATAAGTTATTGGGCTTAGTCGATCCCTAGGGGGACTGAAATGAAGTGCATTAATGTTATATGAACATTTGCATATGGGCTTATTAGGCTGACGTTCGAAAAAGGAGGAAGAAAAGGGTGAGATAAATAGAAGAAATGAGTGGTCACATTAGAGACAGGAAACATTTGGTGAATGATAATTAGTCAGTCCCAAAGTGGATGGATCGGGTCACACCGTCATTAAAAGCTCTTACTACTACTACTACAACTACAACAAGCTACAATGCTAAAAAGAGCCATCGAATGAAGCCTTAAGCACCTATTCCTACCGCTCGATGTATTATTATTACATGTTGTTCTTAGGCTTATGCTACTTCAAGAATTCTTTTCTTTTGATTAGAGACCATACGGTAAGTATTGTTAATAACAATTCATTGATTCAATCCCTCACAATGTTCAACTACTGTAGTTATAGCTAAAATTTATCATATAATTTATAAGCTCATTTATGATCGCTAAGCCTTACTGTCAATCTTGAATTGTCAAGGAAAAAATTAATTATTAATTAGGGAAATGTGAACAAACATCTTAAAATTGTTTATTTTACGAAATTTTATGTTCATTTTTTTCCATTTAATCCCTTCCATTTCCTCTTCCTCCTCTCTTTCACTTTGTAAGCTATTAAACAATAAAAAATATTCTGTAATGTATGGAAATTTTTATTGTAAACTATTGATGGATTTAAAAGAAATTATAAATGATTGTTCCGACGAATATTTCTGCTGAAAGATATTTGATTAGGAATGAAATGAATGAAAGGGATTGGAAGTTATTATAATTACTGCCATTCAATAGATTATTAATGCAAAACTGGCAAAGCTACGCAGTTTATTTGTTCAAATAAGCTGTAAATTTTTCATTTATTTGACTTTTGAAAAAACAGTTAAACCTTGTTTGGATACAAGAGAATAATTAATATTATCCAGTTTGCAAATCATTTAAATAGACAATTTATGTAATTAAATTATGAACTAACCTGTCCATTGCGACGGACAGTCGCAACGATATCCATTTTCTAGCGGTACACAAGTACCCTGATGTTGGCATGGAGACGTGAAACACATATCAAGACGATAGTTACAAGACTGATCAATGCCATCGCTACCTGTAATGACCTGCTAAATACTAACTCTCAGTTTCATTTAAAAATTTCAAGAAGTGATTACACCTTTGCATGTAAAGTCTTAGTGCTTCAATTGACAGAAACAAAAGTTTGGTATATTGAGAATTCAAGCCGATGCTGCGAAGTAAATGCATCAGGGATGATGCAGAATTCGAGATCAAACATCCGTTTAGCTGATTTTTTCTAAAAATTTTGTAGCTCTTCATAAGAAATATTTCTGGAATTTCTGCTTTTTTTTTAAAATGTATTATTATCAGGCAAGTTGAAATCCATATGCAATATTAAGTAATCTGAGCAAATTTCGCGCAGAATCATTTTTTTTTTTTCTTTTGAATAATCATGCTAAATTGGTTCAGCTTTACACGATAGTTTTTGGGCTCACTCTTGCTTGTCATTTCAATGTCCTCTTTAATTAAAAATCACCGCTCGCTCTCTTACCCTTTCACCCTCTTTCTCTCATCATAATTATATTATATATTTCAATTTAGAACTGATAATTGTGTGATGAAATATCCGATTGAGATGAATAATACGCTATGTTAACAAAAGTTACACCATTGACATTTCGACGCTTTTTCCTAACTTTTGAATAACTGCCAGCTGAAATCAATCATCTGGTTGACCATTAATGAATGCTCAATGGAATAGAAGTCACTCTCCAATGCTAATATTAAATGGGCTACGAGTGCCAGTAAATCGCTAGGCCAATTATTCCAACTTGATGCATTCAAGCGAAAAAATGACGAGTACTGCAGACAGTTGTATATATATTATGCAAACTAATTTAATATACTTAAATGCACAAGTTCATATACACATAAAAAATATTCTCACGGAAGCAGAAAGACAGTCATAGTCCTTATAAAGCAATTGAATTACTTAATTGGTAATGATTTATTATGAAAAGATATGTTTCATTGGGCTTTCTATACCCTAAAAGGTTTAATGGCAAAGGATCAAAACGAATCCTTCCGGTTTCCCTCCCGACATTTCTCATCCGTGCCGTTAAATGAGATCCAGGCAAAACGAAGCAATATATTGTATTTTCGTCAGAGATCTGATTCGGAAAACAAACTTTGAGATTGTTTGACCCATTTTGCAGCACGAAATATACTGTGGGTCAAATTTTAAAAATAAATCAGTAAACTATCCTATATTGTTAAAAATTGTTTAAGATGATTATGGCTAAAATCTTTGCTTGATATTATATAAATTATTATTGAATAAAACAAACTTGCGAATCCGGCCGGACATTCACACTGAAATGAATTGACAGTATTCAAAGAATGCATCAAGAAACTGTCCGTTTTGAAATTCTGTAATTTGGTTTTAAATTAATTTTGATTTAAAATTAAATTGTGCTAGGTATTTCACACCTCATTTTGTGATATTTTAGAAAAAAAAAGTTTTTTTCTTCTTTTCATTCAGCTACATAAAAATAAAAAAATACATTCAAATGTATTAGTTTCCTATTTAATGGATTTTATTCAGTTCAGGATACTGGAATCACCACTTAATCTTTATACAACAACTGGATATGAGAGGAGGATATGTTGAAAATTTAATACATCACGAATGATGTCTGGCTGTAATATCGGCTGAGCGACACTTTTAACAGACAGAATCCACTTCGAGATTCCAAAAAGCACTCAATTTACCTGTGTCATTTTGACATATTTCTGGATATTCCTACACTGTTGAAAATATGGACATGGTTCGTTAGAACATGTAGCATCTCGATGTATTATTAATCTCATGCCAATTATGTCACTTAGCTTGGCAAGTCCATTTCTAATTAATCTTTCTACACGCTCCGATCTAAATTTAAAGATTTTTAAATTTTTAATTAGTTTTCTCCTATTTTGAAAATGCAAAAAAAAGCTTCCGATATTATCAAATATTATCGTATTTCAATTTAAATTCATATGTTTCATCAAATGAATCTACACATGTATTTTGAGCATTATACATTCATGCATTTAAATTCTTTTTAAATATCTATTTTCAGCATTTCATATAGTTTAAACGCTTCGTTGATTATGAAGTTTTCTGGAACGCATTTATGGCATGTTAAACTAGGTGTAGTAGACTATTTATTTCTAGTAGCTTAATTAGTTCAGAAATTTAGCCATTTAATAAACAACGAATGCATGCATGCATGTAACTTTTGTGCATGTAATAGAATAATAATAAAATAAATGACTTACCTCTGAATAGTATGCGCGTAATGAACAACAAATGATACATTTGTATACTTATTATATGTTTGAACATTAAAAACCCAAATATCATCGCTATGCCAATCATCCAAAAGTGATATGGCACTTGTAAAACGTTCAAAAACATCATTATCCAACAATTCCTCATATCGAACATCCGGGAATCCAAGAGTAACTGTATCTCGGATAATGATATCATCAATGGGTATATAAATGAACCGACATTTGGCACAAACATTATTTGGACCATCTGAAATATATTTTTGACCATAAAACTTCCATCATTATTTTAGGCTTCGGAAAATATTTCTTGCCTTATTTATGAATTTTAAACTAAAACTGATATATTCTTACCAGAAACACAGATTTTATAAATAACATTTATATATCGTTTCCAAACATTCATCAGCATAATGGAGCCTTTATATCGATCCACTATTAAAATATCGTTTGTTTCAATGCTATATTCCAAAGTTGTATTATGGTCTGGATCACTAAATTTATTGTAAAATTAGCAATTCGAAATTTTAAAACTAAATTCCCAATATGTACCTATTCTTTTTCCATAATATATAGTATCAGTGCTTCTGTGTATTTTAAATCAATTATAATATTAAGAGGAAATAGAACTTTTTTCTGATTTGAGAAAAAATTTGAAGAAATCAAAATTTAAGAGTTAATCAGTAAATTATGAAAAAACAAAACTATGAAAAACAAACAACAAATTTATGAAAAAACAAGCTTAAGTTATGAAAAAACAAACAAAGCTGGAACATTTCCTATTTCTCGTTCCACTGATTCATCAACATGATTTGCATAAAGAACAGTGAAGTCACGAAGTTGAGGTCTGTTATCGTTAACATCGCTGACATGAACATAAACTGGTACGATCGAACTTAACTGGCCACTAAAATTACTATATTTTGCATAACAATAATTTTTGCCAGAAGCGTGGATATAAATTTGACAGTAAACCCATTGAAAAATGAACCCATTAAATCAATTCTTTTTAAAATAAAATAAATGACCTGCTTGCTTGAATTTCAAGAAAAAAATGATTCTTTTTTGCCTCATAATCGAAAATTGTTCGCGAAAGTACATGTACCACACCGTTTTGGCTTGAATCCTGTAATTTATAGTGGTAATTCTGTTAAAATCCACTGTAAATATTGAAGGTAATATGTTGCACTGCTGCTACATGAATTTTGGATGTTGCTTGTCATATGTCATAAGTGTGTAGGATTAAATCAATCATCGATTCGTTTTTTCAGCCACGTAATTTTTCGACAATAATCAATATAAATTAATATTTGAAGCATATAATATAATATGCTCTTGAAAATTAAATAAATTCATGCCGTTTCAATATCGAAAAGTTTCGCATCAATGCCACCAAATATTCGAAATTGTATGAGCCCGTTGTCACCTTCATCTTGATCATGAGCGATGATAGTACCAACTGTAGTACCTATGGGGCTATTCTCTGCGATCCATAAGTCATATCGAGGTGATTCAAATTGTGGCGCATAATCGTTCACGTCAATGATAACTACTGATACGGTTGAAAAGGATGATAATGGTGGATTACCGCGATCCTGTGCTTTCACTGTTAATTGATATCTGGGAAAATTAGATTTTTTATGTAACTAAGAGAAGAATCGCTATGATTTTTAGTAACAATGACTTCTATTAGATCACGAGATGAATGTTAAGTTTATTAAATGACTAGAAATCTTATTCTTCCTTAATTTTCCCCTTTTCTTTAGAAAAAATGAAATAATTATGGATTTCTAAAATGACGTAGCTAACCGGGCGATCACTTCACGATCCAGCTTGCTAACTACTCGTAATGTTCCAGATGATCTATCCAGTTTAAAAGTATCACTGTTTCCATTCTCTTCGATCAAATAATAGTCAATAATTGCGTTATCACCTTCATCTACATCAATAGCTACCACTTGCGTGAATGATGTTCCAGTTGGTGTGTCTTCCGCTATTGCAACCGTGTAATTTTCAGATGTAAATTCCGGAGCATTGTCATTTACTTGAAATAATGAGATTTCAGTACAAAAATTTTAAAACTTGAAAAGCGAAAATTCGAAAATCTTCTAAAATCATCCTTAAATGTCGCAGGGAGATTTATAGTAAGAATGGTTGAAAATTTTGTGAAAAAAAATTGCAGAAAGCCGAGAATGTAAAATTTTGAAATTAAAATGGAAGAATGGGTCAATAGTTATTAACAAAGTCATGACTAAGAATTTTGGGAGATTTCAAGTTGCAATGTATCTTACTTAGTAAGCAACTTAATCAGATAATTTGACAAATAAAAATCAGGAATTTCTGAGATAAATGCTTATGATTCTTACAATTATTAGTTAGTTCTTAATTTTTGATTTTTTAAACCTTAATTTATTTTATTTGAATGACTGAGACATCCTAACTATAGTATCCCAAGAGTAATCCTTAAGTTCCATATGAAGTCCTTAAGCCTCTTCATGTAATCCTTAAATCAGAAGCCTATTTTGATTAAACCGTTTGCAATAGTTTGCTTTTTATTCTTTTGTTTTTTTTTTTTTTTTTGTTTTTTTGTTTTTTCGGCTTATTGATAACAAGATGATGCAGATTTGATTAAAAAAAATCAGATAAAATGCGTGATGATTCCATATCCGAACTCCGTGTTCTATCTCTTTAAAGCTGTAATTTTCTAAAGTTAAATGCTTTGAATAACTACTTATCAGCTGCTGTGGTATTGTTGACTTGAAAGTCAAAGCCAATCATTAAATCTATCCTCAAATAGTGGTTTTTTTAAGGATATCCCAAAATGGTTCAACAATTTCCCTTCCGCAACGCTATCAAGTTTCATTCCACGTTTAGTTTGTGAATTTTGACAAATATTCCAAAAAAAAAAAAAAAAAAAAAAAAAAAAAAAAAAACGTTTAAACT
>KZ269984.1:1081972-1119817 GCA_002249935.1 Onchocerca flexuosa | reverse complement strand
ATTTAAAATTTTGGATGTAATTTATTTCATCAATATTGCTGTTTCAAATCTCTCAAAGACAATCAATGAGTTTAAAAAAAAAAAAAAAAAAAAAAAAGAAATAACGATTTAAGCTAATTTATTTGAATCCTTTTGTTTAACCCACATCAAAGATTTTTGAAGAAATTGGAAGAGAGACTTTTTTTTTTCATTTTTCTTTTGAAATTATTGTTGAGGTATGATAAAGCAGTCGAAAGACAGCGATGGCAATCAAATGAGCAATAATTGGCAACGTGGCAGGAGATTGCAGAAACTACAGTAAACATTGACAGCAATAGTGGTAACAATCATTGGCACATTCAGTATCTTTCATTTTGTCAGATTAATTAAGAAAAGAAGACGAAATGAAAGGATGAATGGACATAAGCAAGAAGAAAGTATTTTACGGCTCATTGATCTTTGTACAATTTGTAGTGAGACATGCATATACGAAGTTAGGATAAAGCTACTTCCTTTTTTGCTTTCCCTTTGCTATTGAATGGATGGAAAAGAAATCCTCGGATCATTTCAGTATGTATACAATTGATTTATCATCCAATATTGTCTCATTTCTCAATTGATGATGAAACAAATAAATGTAAAATTAAATAGATGAAAAGACAGGAAAAAAAGAAAAATGAGATTTCACAAAAAAAGAAAATAAATACCTTAAAGTGCGAGAAATAAGAAAAATGGAATATTAGCAAACTGACATTTGCTAAGAAAAAAGATAACGGAAAAATTAGAATTAAAATCTTGAAAAAAAATACATAAATAGAAATTAAGCAGCAACAAAAAAAAAGTCCAAAAATGTAAAATTTGACAATATTTGTCGGGAAAAGATATTGATGATGAGATGAAAGTAAACTTACTGTCATCCAGGATAATCTCGAGCAATGTGCTTGCACCAAGTGAATTAGCTGCATGATCGGTAACAGTAACATTAAGCAAATAGTTACTTTGTTCTTCCCGATCTAACTCTTCAGCGACTACTATTATGCCGGTATCCTTATTAATATTAAATTCTTCACTGTCTGAAATATATAAATATTTACAAATGGTGGCTGAAGATAATCAATTTTCTGCTGTAAAATTCTGATTCAATTAGGAGGAATGTTAATTTTTGATAAACAATTAAGAAACCTTTTAAAAGTCAAGATATATTGTTTCTAAAAATTGATTTGAAAACTTGGAGTTTTTAGCGAAATCAAACTCATTATTTTAATTAGTTATGATGAATAGCTGTTAAATTTACCAACGGAATAGGTAAGTTTGGCATTCTCATGCCTATCCTGATCCTCCGCTTTCAACTGTATTACTTCTGAACCAATCGGGATATTTTCTGGGATATGTATAGTGAATGGATGAATAAGAAATACTGGTGCAGTGTTAATATCGATAACAGTAATAGTTATTGTACAAGTGCCCGTTAAACCACCCTTATCAGTTGCTGTTATTATTACATGTAATATATCGTCCATACGATCAATTTTACCTGACAACGATAATATGGCTCCCTGGAAGTATTTCACGTTTCGCTATAAATGGCTTTGAAAATTTAAAGAAAAAATTGGCTTGCACAGAAAAGTATGCTGATAGCAATATACCTGCAATGTTTGGGTTTTTTATGTTCAGAATCCGGCTAATCGAGAGCAATTTTGCCAAATGCTAACTTTTGAAATAATAGAAGCAATTAAGCGTCAAAGAGAACTTCAAAGATTCTTTCTAATCTAAGAAAGCGTGATGCTTCCTGTGCAGATCAATATGTATGAATTGATTCTTCGTATTAATTACTGAAAATTTTGGAGAAATAATTGATGGACTGTCCTTTAAAAATTCTGGTTTATAATCAAAGCCAAATTATGGCTTCATGCATCTTGCTCTCAAAATTGTGGAACTGGTTCACAAACGCCCTCAAACCTGCCAATTGAATCTTTCAATAATCTGGAAATTATTGGAAGAACCGATGAGAACTATTATCTCCTGTTATCAACACGATTTACTGTAACTTCCAATTATAGCGCATTTACGCCTTTTCCTCGCAATCTCAGCCGTCTTAACTGATTATTCCGAACAAAACTTAGTCTAAGATTGGTTAATCATATTTTCAGTATTACAACATAAGTCTTTTGCAAGCAGCAATGAATAATCCATGAAGGAGAACGTTACGACGTCATCTTTTTATGCTTTACATAGTGTTTTCCTCTATCTACTCTGCAGTTATATAGAAGTTTTTGGAATGAATTAAAAATTTTTTAAGATGAAATTGAAAGTAAAACAAATCAATAAAGTATTCGTCCAAGCAAGTAAATAAATTCAATAAAAATATGGAATTATGAAAAAAAAAAAAGAAAAAAAAACCTGATCAGCTGAATGAATAAGTGAAAAAATGTCTTTGTCGGCTCTTTCAATACGGTATACTATTTTATCATCAATATCATGATCGATAGCTTTTACAGTGATTAATGGCGTTCCACGGACTTCATTTTCGGCTATCGTAATATTATAAAAGTTAGGTTCAAAATTCGGTGCATTATCATTAATATCACGAACTGTTATCATTATCAATAAACTGTCAGATAATGGCGGTTCTCCACCATCTTCTGCTTTCACCTTAAATAAAGAATTTTTACCACTTTCAAATTGTGAGTAATTTTTTCTTCATGCGAATAATTTACCACAATAAATTTAATAGCCAAAAATTGTTCTCATTTTCTCTTTTTTTCCTCTTTCCCCTTCTTCCATTTCTTCAAAAAATAAACAATTCAATTTCGAAACATTCTGACTTTTAATAGCAGGTATCAAACTGCTGAAATTGTAGTAATATTTATTGATTATAATCTTCAAACAATAATTTCATCACCTTGAGTATATACTTTTCTTTTTTCTCTCGATCAAGCTTGCTTATAGTTGTAATGACTCCTGTAGTTCGATCAATTCGAAATGTTTCATTAGCATTATCTTCTCCTTCTAATTTATAAACAATTCGACCATTCATGTCATTATCTTCATCGATAGCAAAAATTCGAGTTATTTCAAATCCAACTGGTACATTCTCTTCCACAAATAATTCTTGCTGTGATGCAATAAAATGTGGTTTCTGGAAAAGTTTCTTGATTAATGAACGATGAAAAAATCCATATTGTCAATATAATTTTATGACTCCATTAACTAATATTGACATTAGATAAAAACTTTTTGAAGAACGAAAAAGAATTCTATTTCAAATTTGAAGAATCCTCTCAGAAAATGTTAATAGACAAGGAAATGATAAATAATATGATAATTAGTCATTACATGATCATTAATATCGGTGATGTATATAGCACAATTAATTGTTGAAGATTGAGCAGGTTGTCCGGAATCCTTGGCTCGCACTAAAAGTGTTGCAGGATTGGACCGTGAATCTAGCCTTTGATGCAGTTTTATCCAACCGCTTTCATAATCTATGGAAAATCCATTTACGCTAGATGCCACAATGCTATAACGCACTATTCCTGTAATGTATGGCTTAAGTTATTGATATTAACGAAACGGGAAAATTTAAATTTACTTTGTTTTATTTTTTAGAATATAAGAGGAAATATACCGTTTTGTCCTGAATCGTTATCTGATGCTTTAATTTGTAAAATATTGGATGGTATGGTTATGTTTTCCATGATTGTGACATTGCAAAATTCCTAAAATTTTCATTGCTATGAAGAGATTTCATCTAACAAAAATATTTAATTTCATTAATTTTCTTAAGGTTTAGAAGTAATGCATTTTATTTCTCAAATGCTATTGTAGTTGGAAATGAACATTGCCCCAATGATGACCGTACTATAGCATTTATTGCAGTGGACAAAACGAATGAGCTTTTTCATTAAATTAATAGATTTTTTATTAGTCAAGTTTACTAGCAAAACAAAATTTGAATTACTCTAATCTTTACCTTAGTATACATATATAATCCACTTTTATTTAGCAAAAAAGAAATAATTAAAAATTATTAAATTGAATTCAAAATTGGATTTCTGAATAACCTCCTCAAAAACAGGTGCATTGTCATTGACGTCAAGAAGATTAATCTCTAGAAGAGCTCTTGATGACATCGGAGGTACTCCTTTATCGGTTGCATATACATATACCCGGATGAGATTCATCGATTCACGATCCAGATGCTGTGCTGTTTGGATAACTCCTGTTGAACTATGAATTTGAAGTAAATCAGCACCAGGTTCTTCAGCAATCGAATAAACAATTTCACCGTTCAAACCCATATCAAGGTCACGGGCGAAAACTGATGCTAATGTTGTGCCGATCTAGAAATTAAAAGTACAGGAATTGAATCGGTGGCAGAAATACTCGAATATAACTTTATTTTTTAACTTAAACTGAAGGATTTGTATCATGGATATTGCATCTCACACCATTTGTGATAATTCTTTCTCATCCTTATTAAATCATATAAAAGCTATTGTAAATACTAATCAAATATCTATTATTAGTAATTATCATTGCAGTAATTATGCTAATCTTCTAAGCAGAAAGGTCTCTTGGTCCAAACGTTCAAACCTAATTGATGCAAGTAATGTTTTAAATGCTGTAATTATTTATTTCAACTTTTACTTATTTAAATTGCATCATTCAATGAACCAGTGTGTAACACATACGCAAAAGAAGCTCTCCTCTGTACAACTATTCATTGGTTAGCATCTAATAAGTATCTAATTACGATGTGCTAAGGGTATAATTATTTACTGGGGCATCCTCTCGAATTTCAGCATAATAGGAATTGCGTTCGAAAATTGGTGCATTATCCTGGACATCCAGGATTTCCACAATCACCGAACTACTTGCTGACACAGATGGATCAAGCCGTTCGTAAGCCGTTACTTTCAATACATGCCGATCCAATGTCTCTCGATCCAGTGCCTTCCCAACCCTAATACAAACTGATAAAATATGAAAAAAAAAAAAAAAAAAAACAAAACAAAGGAAAGCTCAGAATTTAGAGTTATTGTAATAATAATATTAACAAGCTAAGTAATAGCATTTGCGATTCTATTTTTTGTATCCAATTTAAAATCCAAGAAATTTTTATATTCAAATTTTGAACAAAAAAATAATTTGAAGTGTTAATTTAAAATTACAAATAATGTGAAGTGAAAAGAGAAGCAATGTATTTTAAAATCTAGCAATTTGTTCTTGTATCGAATTAATTACTTTGCAAACAATCAAAATTGATCCAAACTTTTGGAATTCAAACAGTTTTGAGGACAGATAATTATAAATCAATAATAATAATAATGCTACCTAATCTATCCCAATGTTTCAACTCGAAGCATATTTTAATACAAATAATTTTAAAAATATCCAAATTATCTCTCAGTTTACGTTATCGTGCACAAACAAAAGGTGTATAAATCTTCTGATCTGTTCTCTTGCATTACTTTAAAGTTATCGTTGTACGTCAAACTATGCCTCAAAAAGTTTACGTATTTGTTTAAAGTAGGAAACTAATGTGCATCGCTTAAAATGAGCCAGAGATATGGGAAGCAAATTTAGGATCGAACATTGTGGGCTTATTCAAAACCAAAGAATAATTCAAGTTGTATTTGTTTTAGTTAAGGAAATAGTAGAAATAATTAAGGACATTCAAACTTTGAATTTAATTTGTTCATTTCAATAATATAAAAGAAAAAAAAAAGTCGATGGAGACGAAATGATCACTTAATCATTTATTGCAAAATGCAGACAAAATGCAGATATGCTGGTAACTATATCTATTTTTATGTCCATCGTTAATAATGATGAAATTTTCGAAAAAGAAAGTATATTTAATTTTCTAGCTAAGAAACTTTCAAATTGATTAAAATCTGTCATAGAAAATAGCCAAAAAACGAAGTATTTGATGAGCGAATTTCGTATTTTAATTTGATGATTTGTTAAAAATGCAAAAAAAAAAAAAAAATAAATAAATGAAAGATTATCGTGTTTCGATAAGGCTACATCAATGAAAATGAGTAAGAAAGTGAAACAGTGGTAAATTCATTAATTATACATTAGCTTTTATATGAAAAATTAATTATTTATGAAAATTTTTGAAGTTGAATATCTTTGTTACTTTTGGTCGGATGCTTCTAATCTTATCAAAACAAGTTCAACAAATCAGAAAAAATTGATTTATAAGAAATGCTTGTAGAGAATAAATTAGTGAATCTCGAAATTTTGCCTTATTAACTGTAAATATTAACGATGAGTATATCCTTTATCAATTTAAATTTGTAGAGATTTTGATTATTTAAAAATGATGTCATTCCACATTAAAGTGCCAAAAAAGAAAGTCCTTGAAATGAGGAGTTAGATAAAAACAAAGAACACATACCTTATTTCTCCTGAAACTGTGTCTAATGTAAAAATGTTAGCTGAACGAGAATCTTCAGGTGCCACCATAGCATAATACATTGATTCATTAGTGATGTGAGTAGCATGTACTTTAATAATCAATGAATTAATTGGTATATCTTCTGGAATTTCAGTAATGTACCGCTCTTGCTGAAAGTGTATCCGTGGCACCGTTGGATTTCTCCTTCGCATCCATCGTTTTGATCGCCTTTTTGTAGCATATTTTTTATGATCCAGAAAAATAGCACTTTGTTGCAAATAGTTATCAGAACAGTTATATGAATATTCCACGTGCCACGGTTCTACGTAAAAGCACACCCGTTTCTTGGCAAATAGCATACCAGACGAAGAATCCAGGAAAACACTTCGTGAAGTCAGAAAATTTGGTATATTACAAGTTGTTGCATTGGACCAACGCAGTACTGGTTCACCAGGATGAAGACATGGTGGATAACTGTACGGTAACCATATAGTACTATTTGCAGTTGGGATCAAGCAACCAGCGGTGCAACTATCAAGTAAAGGAGGATTAAGGTGAAATGTGGTTGCAATGATTGGTAATGTAACAGCATAAATTGTCATTGTTAACTTACACTGTAATTGATAGAAGTTCTTCATAGCTGAATGCAAGTTTAATTTTCATCAAATTTTACATTAATATACTGAATTTCAAGGAATCATTGGCGTTGAATACTGTTGTTGGCGAAGCCTTGTAATAAATTAATTTTCGTTGAGTGAAATTTAAAATATAATTAACCAGTAAAATAAGTGACCAAGTCTCACAGAGCCCCAAACGGAATAATAAAATAATGTATATTGAAAAGGGGAGGGAATGAAAGGATTAGATGGAGAGAGAGAGTTCACTTCTGGGCGTGTCACAGTGGTTGAGACTGAACCAAACGGAAGTGAACCGAAATGATGCTTGACCAAAGGAAAGATTCAGCCTCTTGTCGTATCTCACTTTTCTATTATTACTACTACTACTGCTACTATTAAGCATCGATTATTATCAGATACGAAAACAGGAATGTGAAGGCGGAACACCGCTCCTAACATCCAAATTCTAGTGGCGCAGTTGCAATGTCTTAATTTATCATTCACCTGATGTACCCTCGAATAATCATCGCTGAACCCAATGGGCAGCAGTTTCACCTAAAGACTCCGTCGTCGTCATCATTTTCATGAATCCCAAGAGATAACAGGAATCCCGTCACTCACTGAATCACACAATTGCAGTAAGCATAGAAGAGGAAATTGCAATAAGCAAAAGAATGTGGACAACACGGAAAAATGAAGACTGTTATTTCAAGAATATATGATGCACGCTGATGAACTTTAGTAGAAAGGAATCCTTTGAAAAACCACATTGCACCTGTATATGAAAGTGACACTTCAGAAGTTTGATAATGCATTTCGATATGCACGAAATTATTAAAGGTTGACACATTGATAACTTTGCCTGGAAGCATAAAGCTGAGAAGACATTACAGTGTACTCGAATAACAAGGGAACTTTCAAAAGGTAATTAATATTCAAGCAGGAGTGCAAAATTATTGAATTTAACGATTTCATTATCATATATATTATTAAGATAATAAAAATTTCTCGACACATATCTTGGCAGAGGCAAAAGCCTGGTTTGGTATAGGTTTGGTATATTTCTCCATTATTGTAATTGCGAATAAGTAACATTATGAAATATGGAATAAGAAAGAAAAAGCGAGGTCAAAAATAGCAGTTATTTTATGAAATGAAAGCGACATCAATTCGTTTCAACAAAAAAATGGTTGATGATTCTCTTGCTCAGTGGTTTATTGTGTGTATTTGAAAAAAAAAAAATAGGTTTTAACGTATTCATCTCATTTTTATTTTTCAAACTTAATGAAACTATTAAATCACAATTATTTAAAATAAGGATATATATGATGTGAAGAAACAAAATAGCCGATTTCCTTCCCTTTCTTTTTTCCATATACTCTTCCTTACAATCGGTGGATTTTCAGCTATAAAAGCTGTTCCAGTAAAATCCGTTTCCAAGACAACTCTCACTGTCGACTATGATGCGTCATTCATTTCGTAAATTGAAATAGCTTTGATGATAATCAATGTTGTTTTTTCCTACTATTCCTCATTTTTCTGTCATATCTTTTCGAAATTCAGAACCTTCAAATGATGAATTAGAAAAATTAAATTTGCAGTAAACCAACAAATTGTTTCTCAAAGTCGAACGCAAATAAGAAACTACCAAAACTTCCTAAAAAAAAAAATCTAAATATATATATATATATATATATATATATACATGGAACTCAAAAAAACGTGATGTTTCTGTGTGTAGCATAATAACGCGGATTCTGCTAATGACATCAATCAACCGTGCGAGAGAAATCGAAACGGTGAAGAGAATCGAAAGACTGCAACTTACACAGGAAACGGATTTGAATGCCATGAGCAACTTTCAGGTAGCCTAGCTTATTTAAAATGCTGACAAATTCGGTAATACTTCGGAAATCGTTCTCAGCATTTCTAATTTAATAGATTACATCAAGCAAATCTTAAGAGTGCATTAGAGTAGAACAACACATGATGAATGGATATCAGTCGGAATAAATGCTTTAATCAAGCTAAGCATTTGACGAACAATTTATGGTGAAGTGTTTTGACCATTTGTCCCATCAATATGCATTTGGGCTGACACTATCAAATTGGTCCTATTGATGGATTTTCATTGTATTCGGAAAATTGCATCCGTTAACTGAAAACCTATAAATTTTGCATAGAAGTTCTATTTCTAATCATGGGCATCATCCTATCATAGATTTCTCTTTCAATACGTCGATGTATGCTTGCAACAAAGATAGAGTCACCTCAGACTTTATAAAAGATATGTACAACTACTTGCTCTTCTCAATCAAACTATTTCTACGTCTTGAATTTGCAAATCTCTACGGCGGAATCTTTACAAATTAGATGCCAAATGACTATCAGGATATAAATCTTCATATTTGAAAGTTCCCACCTAATCGCACTAACACAACTATGCAAATATTATGATGAAAAAAAAAATATATGAAACGGATATAACTTTCAATATTTTACTATCAAAATTTCTCTTACAGCATTTGGAATATCTGGTGAAGACATGTACATGAACCCAGTATGTAAATTACAACTGAAAAGCTTATAAAAAAGACTTTTTCATGTAAATTGGGATGCAAAATTTCGCACGAAATAAAGTACTTTGAAATGTTCCGATTTAATTCGATTTCAAAATATTTAAAACTGCAACATTCGAAATGTACAAAATGAGATCTGAAAACGAAAAAAAGCAAATGATATATATATATCTCAATATATAAATGAATTAATGAGAAAATTCCACTTCATTTGAAACTTTTTTAAAACAATAGCTAAACGTGATTGAGGCAATTACTGAAATGGAAGACTTCAACTTCATGCAAAATTTGAAAGAAAAGGTGCGTACAGTAAGAGGCGGGAGACTACGAACACAGAATTTAGATGTAGTGAAACGGGATTTCTTTTTCTTAAATTACAGAACGCATGAACAATCGCCAAAGAACTAATACGAATAGATAAAAACAACAAGCAACAAAAAAAATTATCAGTATAGAAAACTTAAAGATCCATTTTAGACGTTATCAGTCTAAAATCCGATCACTATATGATAAGAAAACAAGCCATCACTGTTTAGTTTTATCAAAGTACAACCTATCCACTCGATTTTCGAAATTCAGTAAAATTATTACAACTTCCAAACGTCATAAACAACAAACATTTGATAGAAAAAATAAACGATTTGAATTTCCAAACGGCAAAGCTAGAAACCTTGCGGTCTCCTAACTAATAATTTTACAGTAGGATATTGTTTAATGATTTGAATTGCACTACTATGAGTCATACCACGTGTCGACTGTCCGTTAATTTCCATCAGTTGATCGCCAACCTTTAAACGGCCATCTACAGCTGCTGGTCCATCTTCCGCAATTCGCAAAACGAACAATGGCATTGAGTCAAACTCTTGTCCACCACGAATTGAAAAACCGAAACCTTTTGGTCCACGATTCAACTCTACATTTATAAATGTTTGTTCCTGAAATAAAAACTTGGAATTTCTTTAAAAAGCATTAATAAATTTAAACTAGTAATGCAAATATAAGACAAACTGTTTAGGTAGCAAATGAATTAAGAAAACAAAGTTTATGTTTACATTTTTGAAGCCTAGTTTATGTGCAAGGTCCTATTTTTCTACAAAAAGCGTGATTGATAAGCTTGGTGTCAACATCTCGACCTCTTTTTCATCAAAACATCCATCATCTGATCATTCAATGTTGAATCATTTCGAGTTGAACATGATCGTTTTTATTGGCATTGAGAAAGAGATTCATGGTGCCAGCCGGTTCCTTTCAATCAACCTATTGGTTGAACTGTAAATGGCTGTGATCCTCATGATCTTTGCAAGTCTCAGTAAATGGTAGTCTTATCTAGAGCACTGTACCACTTTGCTCTCACATGATGTCAACACCACTAAATCACATTGAGCATTGAAGCGTTCATGCTGAGCTTTCTGGGCAAGTTTATTGGGAAAATCAAACTTAAAATTGAATAAATGAAATACTCTTACTGGTATAATATTAAACTGATTCTTTGGAAAATTCTGAATAACAATAATAACTTGAGCTTTGCATATAAAATATTTTAGAAATTGAAGCAATGAAAATTGTTTTGGAAATAAGTAACGATTGAAAGAAAAGCTTTGCGGAAATGGAATGTAAAGTTAAATTCAAGCTAAAGAAAAAAAAAATGTATAGAACAAAACAGCTGAAGAAGAATCTAAGGTAGATTCCAGTAAATTAAGAATAATGACAGGAAAGATTAATGATTCCTCTTTATAAAGACTAATCTATGTGTATATTTGTTTGGTAGACATTCGTTACTTTATCGTTCAGACAAAATGTATTGAACTTTCTGTTTCTGAATTTCAATCAGCTGAGGACTCAGTGACACTCTGATCTTTCTATTTTCGAAATGTCGCGAAATACAAGCTTCTTATAAGAAACATCAAGATACAGTTTGGTTGTCTATATTATGTCAGTTTTTCACCGAATCTTTTACAGTAGTGATATCGGAAATTCCACAATCTTGTTACATATGCTTCTTATTTATGCAGTGCATCAAAGTTATAGGAAGAGTGCAGCAGCACGTCAGTGTACATAATGATTACAAATATAGGAAAAGTACAGAAGTAATCCATGCAGCACGAAAGTACGAAGAACAAAATCACATGTACCAATAGTAGAAATATGGATGACATTGCAGTAGACGATGATTGGATGATTATATAGCATCATAATCGCTAAAATCGGAATAGCGATCAATACATTACATATTCCACAGATCTTGAAGTAATGACTCACAACTCGACTGCTACAAGACCAAGCAATTGTTAGAATTTTCCTTTTTTCGTTTTGTTTTTATAAAAATAAACTAGAAATAATCCAGCGATTAACTTAACGTGCAAATTACAACAACAGACCGCTGTTTTTGCCACCTACACAAATACACACAATTGTTTCGGATATAAAACATACGCGAGCAAAGTAATATAAAATATTCTATCAATTTCCTTATGTTGATTTTTCGAAATTTCTATAGTTTGGTCATAAGAGAACTCAACATTATAAATTGTTGGAAACGAAAAAAAGAAAATACACGTATCGAAAAATGCCATAGAGCAATTACTTTGGATATAAAATTTAACTAATGTTATCAATTCCCCTGCCACAAGAAAGCTAATTGAATGGAATAGTCTATCAGTTTACATCTTTGGAGTTTTCCATAATTCTACGAAGAATTTCAGAAATTTTTGAGTAGTCATAATGATGTGGATGAAATCTTCCTATCATTTCATTCACAATTACAACATATCCTTTTAAATTCTTTGCTTAGTTCTCATAGAATATTTTCAGAAATAGAAACTATAAGCTTCAATTCTTAGGTTTCAAAACAAAAATTTAGTTAAGCAGAAGGGAAAAAAAAACAATCGATAAAAAGAAACGACAATCACTGATGTAAAGGTGATAACTGTTAATGTACGTCAAAGTTCGGGTCATTTATGGTGAAAAAAAAAAAAATAAGAAAAAAAAATTTCTGGCAAAAAAAAAAGATATAGATAAAGCAAAAGCAGATATATTTCTTGACAGAAATATTGTAATATAAGAATAAATGTAATTCAGAAGAAATTATTATTTTCAAATTCAAATTAATTGACAAAAGTGAGGAACAAAGAAACGAACTGCTTCTGGAGTTATTGGCGATGTTCTGGTGATGTAGCCATTCCCAGCCGGAAATCTGTATTGAGGAACATCAAAAGATTGACTATGCGATGGACAAGACTGATTAGTGTGATGGGAAGAACGTCCGTAAGTAGTAGTTGGTCCAATGTGTGAAGCTGAATAATAGGATGTTGAAGAACCTTAAAAAGAAAGGAAGTAATTTTTTGACTTCAGAATTTCTTACTAAGAAATAGTTCAGGAGGCACAAGCAACCACTTCACAGATCACGCTCAATGTAAATATCAGTAATTCAGGCAAGGCGAAAATATCGATACTTTAGAGGATTGTCCACATCATTAACCTTCGAAAGAAACTCAAACCATCAATCCTCAAATGACAACTAATACAGCAACAACTCATACCCAAGAGACTGCTTGATGATGAAGAAGGCGATATTGTCAGTCTTACTGATAAACCAGACTTTTTAATTAATGTAACAATATCATTATGGGATAACTTGCTAATGTCAATGCCATTGACAGCTACTACTCGATCGCCCACGCGCAACTCTCCACAAAGAGCTGCCGGTGATCTTTCCACTATCTTTCCTATAACTTCATGATAATTAGTGATGATAATGCAAAATTGCTAATGTGAACATTTTGCATTTCCAACTAATTTTCTGGTTTAATCAAGTTAATAATTGCTATTTTTTGTTTCTTTTGCTTTTTTCCTTCCTAAAAGCCAATGAAATGCATTAATAAAGTACACAGTATGGCACAAACAAAATCAAGTTCATTGTACAAAATTAAGTTCATTGTAAAACCTTTTCAGCACCAATTTCTGTACTGTTCTTGTTGGATCCAAAATAGAAAGCGATATTTAAAATAGAAAGTGATATTTCATGATCAAAACTGAACGAACCGATAGTGCTTCCGTTGTTGTTGAGCGAAGATATGATAACAAAACCGAAACTTTCACCATGATTTCGATTCAATATAACATCATAGGTAGCAGAGGTCAAATTCAACTGATTAATTGGAGCAGAAGTTGAACGCGACAAATCTGAAAAACCAAAATTCAACATTGTCGTGATCCATATGAGAAGTGTATATATAACATATATATGCATGCATCTATGTGAAAGAAATGATTCATATATAAAAATGACCATGAAATATATTTACCTCCAGTTTTAGGACGACGAACAATCAATTTGACATGTCCATTGGCAGCTGCTTTTTGCATTAGCTGTACAGCCACCGCATGACTTTCACCCTCAACATTCTTACCACCAATTTCAATAATTTCATCTCCTTGATGCAAACGACCATCGTCTGCTGCAGCTCCTCCAGGTACTACTTGACCAACTGTAATGTTTGTTCCTTCCTGCAATAATACAGAATTAATGATAATATATCTGTGTTAAAAGAATTTTCAATGGATCTGTCAATTACCAAACTTCTCAATAAGTTAAAAACTTTACTTCAGTTCCACCGACGACTCGAAAACCAAATCCATTTGGCTTCCTGATTAGATTAACTGTTACTGTCTCAACATTCGAAGTTGCAAGAGCCGTCATTGGCATGTAGTTGGGCGTTGAGAATCCCAAACTTGTCGATGAAGGTCGCAAATTCGAAAAATTTTCATAAATATCCTCATTCAAACGCCGCTCATGTTGCTAAAATGCATAACGCTTTGGCTTCCTTAGAATGCATCAATAAGTATGGAATTTAGGTAACAATTCACCTATTCACAACAAATTCAAATTAAAATGCAAAATTAAAGAGAGAGCACCGATACCGACTAATCGACCATATGTATAAATAAATTAATTAATTAAATAAATAAACAAATATAAATATAAATATAAATAAATAAATAAATAAATAAATAAATAAATATATATATATATATATTATGTATACATGCATGGAAACACAATGACAGTAGAAACTTTTAGCATGATGTAATAAGAAATTAATTGGAAAATAATGAAGAAGTTACTCTTGGAATCGTATTACCGGATCCTTGGGCACTGATTACCTCACCATTTGAAATGGCCAAATTTGGACTGGTTGAAGACATTAATGTGGAAGAATGAAGATAAGTTTTAGTGGGTCGCGGAGGATGTGGTGCTGGGGTTTTCGACCGTGGCATTAATGTTGGAGCTGGGCTAGGCCTTTGCTCACCGTAGCGAAATGCTGCTGACGGCGTACAAGTACGAATTACAGATAATTAAATGAAAAAAATAGGGAAATAATTGACACTGGCAAGCATTAAAAAAGATAAGCATGATTTCACAGCTTTCAAAAATTTTTAGTTCTTAAAATAACTAAATTTTAATTCTTAAAAAAAATCCTTATAATTCTATCAAATTCCATCCACACATCCAAAATCAGACATTGTATAAAAATGTACAGCATATAAAATATTTTGCAGTATGCAACATCTGCCAACTATCATTTCAAATCTAAAATATCTTTTAACAAAATTCGTTCTTTTTTTTTTAATAAAATTAGTAAATAGCAGAAAAAAAAAAAAAACAATTTTTACCTGTGCTTTGGTGAAATCCTCCTTACAATTAATTTGGCCCAAAATCCAACAGGACAATCCCTTAGAATGGAAACCAATTCATGATGTGGCATCCCTCGAAAATTAGTGATACGCTCTTCACCTATGGGACAGCTCGGATTTCCATGCGGATATGTGGTTCGCATCTCCAAAAGAGTGTCACCTTCCAACAAATTCTCACATCTTTCCGGATATAAGATTTTTTTCACTCGTTGTCCCTGAATGCTTTCGAAAACCGTAAATCCGAAACCATTATTACCCTTAAAGATGAAACTTTAGGAGGAGAATTTCCAGAATACTCAAGAAAAAATTCTGAAGATATCCATTTCTTTTTCGAACTCCTATGCAATGGTAAAAATCTAATTGATAGGCAAAATATGAAAAACCTTATTGATAATAATTTCTTTCACATCATCTGATCGTGTGATATATGCATTCTCAGTGACAATCTGGAAAAAAAAAATATATTTACAGTTAAAAAATTTTTTAATCCATAAACTATCAAATAAAAAAAATTTCTATTAAAATCAAAAATGTTGTCAAATTTGTAGTTTGTAATAAAAAATGGAAGGGAAGGGAGAGAGGAATAAGAAGGAGGAAAAAAAAGAACCTTATTTGTAGGATCGAAAAGTAGTGGATAACCGCGACAAATTTGTAATGTTACCAGTTCACCGACACCAATTGACTGAAATATTAGGCAAGCATGGGCCTGCGATGAGCCTAGAACGCATTCGTTATTAACGAATACGAGGACATCGCCCAGCTGTAAGACACCGTCTCGATGAGCGGGTCCGCCAGGAATCACGTTTTTGATCTAAAAATAAAAATATGATGAAGAAAAAGATGCAAATTTTCTCATTTTTACCAAGTTAAAAAAATTGCGCATATTAAGTTTGAAATTAGTCAAATTAAAATTACAATCATTTAATGAAAACTTTTAAAATCTAAAATATGAGAAAAAAAAGGAACTATTGACTTAGAAATTAACAAAGCCATAAACCTGCAAAAATTCATCCTGTAACGAATTGCCATCATTGCCGATTAATGTAAAGCCAAGTCCTTTTGGTCCTTTGATAATACGTGTTGTTATTAATTCACCACGAAGTTGAGATGGGTCCCTGAGAAACCAATGAATAATTATTTCTACATAATATAATTAGACATATATTTAGATGCAATGAAAAATTTATCGAATTGATTGAATTAATCGATGATTCAACTCAATTTTATGATATCCGATAATTTGTGTTAAATTCAATATCATACCTTGTGAAACTATAAACAGATCCAGCTGCATGGGATGGTGATGAATGATTACTGTAAAGAGTTGAATGTCTCCTTGATCCTGTATCATTATTAGTTAGAATGGTTTTCATACTATTGCTTGCATCATGATTATTATTATAAGCATAGGAATGTGATGCACGATTATGTGGTACCACATCGGCAATCTTTTGCAATGATGAACTGGACGGGCGTTCGTATTGAGTACGTTTATTCACGTGACTAAAAAGTCGCAAATAGTAATGAATTGCGTGTGAAACTGTTTGTGAAAATGAATTTGTAATGAAATTTGAACAACAGCTTCTTATGAATCCAACAGATTACATTATTTATATCTTCAATATTCAATTACCAATTTTCATGTACTTTTGCATGCCAATAACAGTAGTAATAAGTATCTTTGATAAAGTATAATATGATTTCATATTTCGCTTCAACAATGACGACAGATGGAAATTCAGTTAAAAAAGAAAGAAAGAAAAAGAAGGAAGAAGAAATAGAATTCATGGATTAACTTTAAGAATTTTTAGTATTAATTTCATCTTTGCAAATATTATTGAAACAGTAAACAGATAATCTGCAAAGGCATGCATCACCTATAGACGACAAGTTGACATCATATTCAGAAGAATGCATTCGCCTTTCCATATTATTGTTTGCCGTAAAAATCCGTGAAATTTTGCACTTCATTTGAATGAATGTACTTTATGGCATAAAATTTTGGAGAAATAATAGTTGCCATTTAAAAAAAAAAAAAAAAGAATGCGACGGAAATTTTTAAGAGAAAAAAAAGACTTGTGAAAAGTTCTTTTCTTTTTTTTTGTTCGCTGAAATTATTCCTGCAAAGCACTGTAAATAATATTAGCTGGAAGCATAAAAAGATGCAGCATTGAGCATGCATGAACGGCATTGTTGAATCAATAAAAAGATAGAAAGATTGAAGGGATAGAAAGGAAGGTGATTTTCAGAAGTAAACTATTTATCGAACAATATGTTAACATTATATGAATGAAAATAATAGCGATAGGATAGCATGATTTCAAACTGGAAATTAGCAAATAAACAAGTAAATTTAAAGTATTAAATCAATTTTTTTCTTTTTTTCCTTTCCCATAATAGACAATGGATTTTATTAAAGTGAAAAGAAAAAAAAAAGAGGAAGGTAATGAACAATGAAAGATAACCCCCCATTACTATCCAGAAACAAGTTATAAGAACGCAGAATGCGATCCGGGATGGAACAGGTAATAAGGATTCATATCATAAAAGAGAACTAGATAACATCATATCTATGGGTTGGAAAGAATTTTAGTCTTTGTGAAATAGCGAATGCCACTTAGTGACTATCAAAAGTTTAATGGATTTCGTCGTAACATTAAACTTTAAATTTATCGGCCGGAACTTCGGCTGCCAATAAAATTTTGCTCCCAATATCGAAATTTCATTACCGACAAAATTTTATATTATGAATTTGAAATTCTGTTAGGAAATTTGATTTAATAAATGCAATATCTCCTCGGATCCCAATGGAACCTTTACAGTTATGAGATGAAATATGGATAAATTTTAATGAACTCCATAAATATTATTATTGAAATTACTCCAGTATAGAATAACTGATATAAATCTCGAAAATTTCTCTATTTTTACCATTCCTTTTCAGTTAATAATAATTTCAAATTTATAGCTTCCTACAAACTTTTATCCTGATCATCTGATACATAGTATCCAAATTTTCCTAACATAACTGGTAATTTAATCAATTAAGTACTTACTCGACATAAAACGTCCCGTAAATGCCATCATTCACTTTTTCCCAACCATCAGGTAAATCTCTCGGATCTTCCCATTGCGTTGTGCCAGTATTATGACTGGAAGGTAGGTAAAAATTTTAAATCAAAAAAAAAATGTAGACATATTTAAATGATATTGGAATATCATATTTCAGTATCAATAATTTTATCAATAATTTTATACAAATTCTTACAAGCGTTCCTTGAAAAAAAATACAAGCGTTCCTTAAACAAACCAAACAAATGATATATCATTTCAGTTTAAATATGACGGAATTTCGCAATAATTAATTGGTATTGATTTGAAAAGCAATAAGTATTTACTTTCAAGTTAGAAAAAAAAAGAACTTGCGACATATAGCTTACTCGACAAAGTATTTTTCGCCTTGATCGGAGTAAGCAATCTCCCAGTTGGGAGGTAATGGCCCCTTTGGATCGCTTACCATTTCATCATCCTCCAATGGTTTTGGTGTGCCATAATAATGTCCTACAACAGTAGAAATTTAAATATTTTAGAAATTGAAAGAAGAAGCATTGAACTGAATGCTACAAAATATTCGTTTAAAACAATTTTTGTTTTTTACAGTCCTACGAGATAGCCAGTGGAATTATTTTGTACGCAAATGAAAGATAAATGAGAAATTAGAACAAAAATGGCACGAGCGGCAAAAGGTAAGGAATGGAATGACTGCGAAGCAGGAAAAATATATGGAGGGACAAAAGTGCTGAATAAATTTATCCGAAAAAAAAAGTATGGAATTAAGGAAATGGAAATATAATTTAAAACCTAATTTAAATAATAAAAAATTAAAAGCTACTATGCATTTCGTAAGTCACCAATTCTATGACTGGAACAACTGCATAGCGTAGAGAAGAGGAAAAGTGAAAAGATGGACATTTTTGGAAGAAAAGCTAAAAAAACAGCTCAAAACAAATCATTAACTTGGAAAGGAAAATTGAAAATCTGAAAATTGAGCCCTGAAATTCACAAAAAATAAGAAAAAAAAAAAAATAGAGCGAATTTTGATGTGATGTCGCGTCTTTCAATCAACTTCCTCCTTTTTTCTCTCTTAAAATACACACACTATCAACTTCATCAATAATCTAGTCCTCCTATTCAAAAATAAGACCTTTCGTCGTGTCGATTGATTTTGGATAAGAGAAAGTAAGAAACCGATATAATTCTTTAAAATAATGCATTATTTTCAAGTCAAATTATATCTTATTAAACATCCGTTGAATCCCGTAATATCTCAGAAGTCTTAACAGTGGATATTGTAACTTACGAAAATGTTTTCAGATCTAAAATTGCAAAAGAAATATAGAGATATTCAAAACATCGAGGAGATGAGAGACAGTTCATGAAATCTAAGAGAAAAAGATAATAATATGAATTTTTAGTTGAAAAAACAATAAATTAGAAGTGAAATATTTTTTTTTTTTTTTTTTTAAAGAAATTCTGTATAAAATCATTGAAAGCTGACCAAACGAAATTGATAAGACGATAGGAATGGGAGCTTTGCTGAAAAGTAACAATGATAATAGTATCACATAAGACGCGATATATATCAACTTGATAATAATAAATGTTGCTTATCAGTAAGGAGCATCATTTGGTACGAATAATAAAGATGCTATTAACGCATAGATATATGCTGCATATATGTAAACAATAAGTGTCCTCCATCACATTTATATCATTTTCCAAATGAAATAAACAAATAAGGACGAAAGTTAGAAAGACGATGAAATAGAGGGATAGTACGAGGCCGAACAAGGAGAAAAAGAGGATAAATATGATAAGATCAAACATTCTGTCATCACAACGACGTACAAATAGACTGCCACTTATGTCCTTCTTAAACTTGAAATCTTATAAATGTTGGAAGAAAAATTTGATAAGAGCATTGCAATCAATTCATGTAAATGTATGAAAATTAGACGGAAAAACATTACTTTCTTCTATAATTAACTAATTTGATTCTAAAATGAAAAAAATATAGATTCAGTCTTTAATATTTTGCAATAATATCTTCAAAATAATCTCGAGAATGATAGACATTGAGCATTAACGATCAAAAACAGTCAGGCTTTAGCCTTATCGGAAATATTTCAGGATGCTAGTCATTTTACTATTTGTTGTAATGCAGTTCATTAAACAAGTTTGCGATAATGTGAATTACACCTTTAAGTTTTCTGAAATGCCCTAACGATATCCATAGCTGAGGTGACATTATCGAATTTTATGAAAGGTTAAATTTAAATTGAAATATTAAGTTGGAACTGCATCTGGCTATTCCAGTGTTTAATTAACTGTTATCATCTACATAAATCTGCTAATTAATTCTCTAACTTGCTGCATTTGGTTTAGTTTTTGAATTCAAATTTAAATTTAATTTAACATGAAATCTGATCCTATCATCTCACACAGCGAGTATACAATTTTGACACTACTCAAGATATTTTGACAATACTCATTTTTCTCCTAATATTCAGTGTTAAACGAAGGTTTCTTTCTTTCTTATCTATCATATCGATAATTATTGAAAGGAAAAAAAGAAAAAAATTAAATCAACCTAAATAATGCAAATAACGCAAGCAAATGAATGCATACTATGCACGATAAACTGAATTTTTTTACTGTGTTTTTCTTACATATTTCTCGCATTCTCTGCAGAAACGTTGCAAATTAGATATTCTGAAAAAGTTATAAAATCGACATATATAGAATAAATAACATGAAGCGCATTTTATCATGCTTCTCGAAATAACTAATCATCTGTTAAGGTTTTGAATTTCAAGAAATAATCGCAGCTAAGTTTTGCGAAGTTAACCATTGTGCATTTCTTTCGAATGTTACCAAATATGGTTAAATACAGATGAAAAAAGAAAAAGATTTACGACCTAGAAGTATTCAATCGTGAACATATGGTTACAGTAAAAACTTATTACTAATAACATCATAGTTAACTGATTATAACAGGACGTAGAGAAATTTTCTTTATTATGAACTTAAAAGTTGAGAGAATTTGAGAGAAATTAAAGGAACGATTAGATTACGTAAGCATTTCCTGGATAATTTTCGATAATAAAAACTTTGATGTTGGTGCATCGATCCCTATCACATGTAACAGATGACTAAAAATTAACCTGAGAACAATGATCCAGAATATTAACATCATCTTTAAAAGAAAGAATTTCAATCATTTCTTAACCTTTTTTTTTTTTTTTTTTAAAGAAAAATTCTCCATGAACTGAAATAGTGCAGCTGAAACTATATAATTCAAGAGCGATTTTCTGAGCTTTCGCTAACAAAAAGAAATAAAAATTTTACGAAAAAAAAAAGAAATAAAAATTTCACAAAAATTCTTCGATGAAGAACATATCGAAAAATTAAGCAAACAATTTCAGATCGATGTGTACAGTGGAATTATGCTGTATATTGAAAGTGTTCAGTTGGTGGTTGCTTGAGTATTTTAATAGCAATATGATGAAAGTTTCATGGATCAATTGAAACAAATTTCAGACAAAATAAATAAATTTAAACATTCAAAAAAATTTTTTTAAAAATAAAACGTTAATACTAAAATAGCGACAGTTTATGTGGCATTCCAGTAATAATCATTGAAACATAATTAACATTTTTCCAAGAACCATTTTCAATTTAATTTTTAATTTTTAAATATTATTTTTATAAAATTTGCATCCATATTTCTAGCTAAAATTTATAAACAATTTCATCTTACACTTAAGAGTGTTTCAATAAACGAATATGGCCACAACTCACTACGAGCAATGACATGAAGTGGATGAATGTTTGAAATAAATGTTAAAAAAATTCCATATTTCTCTTCAGAAATATTACATGAAAAAAATAAGCCAAATCCCGAGAGGAACTCTCGCGAGAAACACTCGAGCCAAATCGTTAATCGGATTTCGAGTTTCTAACCAAAATATCCTATTTTGTGCATTCAAATTCTCGAATATCTATTTGTTCGTCATTCATTGATTATCACTTCCTGTCTCTGATAAAGATAAACTAAGCTGCTCGATTCAATGCCGTGAAAAGAATTTCCAGTGCTTTATTCGATTGACATCTGATGCATGATGTATGTGGTAGCAAGAACACCTTTTTTTCGTCGTTCCCACGTAAAATGAATTTTCCTTTTCTAGCAAATTCCTAGCATAAAGTTTCACGGCTATTGCATGAAACAACTGGAGAACCCCAGTAGGAAGTACTTTAATACTCAATGTCAAAGACAAAAAAAAAAAAAAAATCATGATTTTCGGGGATCATTTTTAGAAAAACAAAAATTCGATGCATTGGAAAAGTTAAAAAATTACATTTTCAGTAATCACTGCAACGTGAACAACGTAACCATTTGAGTATAGGCTAGAGATGAAAAGAGATGCCATCTCATTTCAACTTTTTCCTCTCCTTTTGGAAATTTTCCCAATTCTGATGAGATTCACAGGAGGGAATGATGAAATTTTCGATATAACAGCAAAACGATAAAGCATCCCAGCAATGATGCAAAAAGAAAAATCAATCAATCAATGGGTAGATATTATCATAAAGCATTAGTGAAGAAAGAAAGGATCAATATGTCGCAAGTTTACCGGTAGCATGCATAAGCAACTTTTAACAAATAGGTAAAGGGATGAAGAGTTAGTTCCATTTACGCCAATTTCAACAACACACACATACTACGGCAACACAAGGGTCAATCGTCCATCACCTACACCTGTTATGGTCGCCCTACCGGAGATGATGAATATGCATATACACATAAACACACATACTCACATACACATACATACATACATATATACATACATACAACTGCATAAAGTGTATGCATGGGCAAATACATGACATACACAGACATATTATGCATACACTCACATGTACATACTTATTTATATGCCAAAGGTGCAAACATACATACCTGTATAAACACTTATACACAACGACATAAGAGACATACATATTGAATACACAAATGCATATATAGACATACATAGAAATATGAGAACTAATAGAAAGGTACCTTAGAGACCGGCCTCGAAGTGATCTAACTAAAACGATGGTGATGTAAGAGGAAATGAACAAACTAATCGTACAGTATATAGCACGTTTTATAACAGCAAAAAAGATAAATTACAAACAACGGCAATGTATCATACCGAAGGAGCTGTCGTGTAGCAACTAAGGTTGCCCATCATTATTCTTAAATTTTGACCGAGGTAAATAATTTAGACTTAATTAAAAATATGCTCATTAATGCTACGAGAGATGCTAGCAGATTCAAGAAACTCCAGAAGCTTGCATCAAATGGAACAGGCCAAATCTCTGAGAATTTTGATGATAATGATGATGCACCTTATACTCCAAGAGAAATAGCCCATATGACGGATATCCTATTCCCACAAGTAAGAGAATATTTGCTGGACCGACATGTGACAGCAGTTTCTAATAATCTTTAAAACTTACAGGATTATGTTTGTAACAGTGATTTCTCATATCCCTTAAAACTTGCATGAATATGCCTTGCGGTATTCCGACTTTCGATAAACCACGAATAATTCTATGCTAAAGTATGTAGATCGAATTCCGAGGAGACATCTGTCGCTAAGTGGATCTCTAATACTGACTAAAGATCACTGCTATGTGTTCAGTCAGGTCTAAACAATTATAGGCTTGTCATATGTAAAATATGGATATTTGACGAAGATTCTTACGATGCCTATGTTCGTATATTATTTTTGTAGCCAAGTGTCGCATTTTGACTCATCCTTATTACTTTAGGCACTTACTGTTCCTTTCCAAACATATTGAAAGACTTCGAAGAAATCTGTCGATGAATGCGCTTTCGACAAAGCCATTCTCAATTCCAAAAGCTTCATCTCACTACCGGCAAGCATATTTTAACCTGTTCACATCCGTGCGCAACTTTCAAAATCGCTTCGAACCTTAAAAACGATCCATCGATTTCGTCGTTGTATCAATCATAGCGGCATCTTTATTTGAGAGTACATTTGCGGTGTCAAGTTTTGAAGTAATTTGTTAATGAGCGATTCAAAAGGATAGTAATCTTCACTATCATCTTAATTTCACAACAAAAATTCAAAATTTTATCATAACCACCGAAGAATAGGATTCTTTACGCTTCAAATTGCTTATAATAAAATCATGGAGGCCTATTATTTGAAAGAAGAATAGAAGCATATTCACTCGTACAATCAACAAAACATACAACTATTCTTTACAACAACAAAGCATTCTGAAGCTTATAAAATACGATATTCGATATTTAATTATCATTTTCATGAGTCATTATGTATTCACCACAAGCCTGTTCGATTTTTCTCAATCACTCTTATTTTTTGTTATTTGACAACTGTCTACACATAAAATCTTTTTTTTTTTTTTTTGAAAAATATAAGTATTATTTGAAAATCTTTCCACAATAAGCTAACCTTCAGACGGATGGAAAGGCGAATACATCATGGGACTTCCTTCGGGAGATTAATGCTTAGTTGTATCCTAGCGTCTGGATACACTATTGAGGAGAAATGGGCACCACTGAATGCCCAATAAAGTTCAGAAATTGTCCCGACATATTATCTAATTTAATATTATGAATATAAAAATGAAATTCATTTACTTCGCGAAATAAGTATGTCTCCGATTTGTTGTTGTATGTACGAAGAAATTAGCCTTGAAAATGGGCCAAAGATGACATAAGATCGATGTAAAGTACTGAATCATTCGGAGCTTACTTTACACCATTTAGTTCACTTCCTAACTTTCATGCCATTTATCGGTTAACATACAGTCTTCTTCTCTTCATTCGTTTCCTCGAGGGAAATTTCAGGGTGAATATCTTGCTTAAATTAAAACTACCCACTATTCATTTTGGCTTAACCTAATTCAATTTAATTTATTCCAACTCATTTCCCAATCTAATAAGAGCAACAGCAACCACTAGGATGATCGTATATTTGTTAAGCTGAAGTTACATCTTCAAATGCAACCTATCTAACATATATCTAGATATTTCAAAACAAGCTGAGAATAAAATAAACAAAAGCGTATTATGCCGTTTTCTACGAAGCCTTCCTCTCCCTCCTCACATATTTTCAAATGAGACCAAAAATGTAAAGCAACTGCAAATGCTAATTTCTGCGTGACATTCCCGGGAATGCACAAAAATATCCATTCAATAAAATATTGCTTTTGCCTGAGATAGAAGACGTGCAGCTTAAGCTTTTCCATGATTATATTCAAAAGTTACAGACAGATACAATTCTTAAGTCAAGAAACTTTCCGGCTATAAGATTCCCCATATTGGTTCACAATGACAGCGAAAATGAAACTAATGACAATAATGTGAATTTTTATAATATTAGACAAATAACGGAGTATAAAATTCTTAATATTTTTTGGCATCAAATTTATTATTTTAACGTACAATAGGCGGATTATCTAATTCCAAACTACCTACGTAAAATTCAAGAATATTAATTGCAAACCAATCAAAAGAAAGATAGAGAAAATGGCAAATGAATGCATTTGTTGGAAGTATTGATGAAATAAATTAAAATTGAGAAAGCATTCTTCGATTTAACAATTGATTATTTGATAGTGCAATGAAATAGAATACAAATTTTTACGGCATAATTTTTTCCCGAAGTGCTTTCGACATCCCTTCTACATCAGAAAGCATATTCTATTCACAGTAAATTTAAAAAAAAAAAAAGGCAAAAATCGTTAGCTGGAGATTTCAGCAATGCATTAATTCTTTATTTAATGGCAGATGGGCAACATGGAGAGATATGTAATGGATCAGGGGTTTCAAATGTGAATACTTTTTGAAGTATGAAAAGGGAATAGTACAAGTAAAGGAAGTTGAAAATCGAATATGGGAAAATAAAAATGGATAAAAAAGAAATATGAAAAATAAAATATAAAAATTTGTCAAAATTATGAAACCTTGATAATGACCATGCTCCAATAATTGGTTGTTTTCACGTAACTGTCGAAAAGTTGAAACATCGACAAATTTGTAATGTACACCATCGACTTCACCACTTCGCGGTGGTCTTGTAGTGTCTAAAATTATAAGCCAATAAAGTATTGTTTTATTCCAGAATTTTCGGTTCTTTTTGCACTAGTTTAGATCATTGAGTAAAAAAATATACAAATTTGAACTTCACATTTTTTCGTCTACAAGGTAAACATATTAATAAAATGAAAATTATCTCTTCAATCTGTCTCAGTTTTCTCGACAGTTTTTAAATTTTTTATTAATGCATGTTACTTGAAGCTAAATAATTTTACTAAGTTATAAATGCTTACATGGTACTGTTTTTTGATAAACGTTATTTCGGATGATAATTTGCAATTCTGAGTAATCTTCGCCAGCTAGAATTTCTGTTATACTCGACGGAATCGAATCTATAAAAATTTCTGTTCGATTTATTTCGGGACTTTTTTGTCAATAATTTCCTCATTAATTAAACAAAAATTCATTCTCAATTTCACATTCTAATGCAAATTTATTAATTATCATTTATCGGAAAGGATGTCTATTCCTTACTTTTACTTACAATTTCCATGTAAAATGATTCATTCATAGCAAATAAACCTTCCAGTAACCTTCGTACATCTCGCAATAACATTCCGGATACTTTCCTGAACAATGAATCAATTGGAAGTGAAATTCGTGATGTTCGGAATCTGCACATATTGCTGCTAATTAGTAGAAAATAACGTAAAGAGATAAAGTAAAATGAGAGCAAATGAAATTTGTAACCGAACCTTCCACTGATGGACAAAATAATGTCATCTGTTGCTAAGACATTCAGTAAATCGGGATGAAGCACCAATTCCACCAGTATCAGATAACCTTCCGCAGATCCACCCTGTATAGTAAACGGAATCGATGGCGGTTGACATGAAATCTATAACGAATACGGAAATGAGCAAATGCATTTTCATTGCATGCATAACAAAAAAAAAAAGAGAATGAATGTATCGATGATTTACAATTAACCGATTTAAAAAAAAAAAAATTGAGAAAAAATCAGACATTCTGATAATAATATATAATGTTTCTTTGTTCTTTTTGAATTTTCCCAAAATAATTAGGGATAAGAGAGAAGAAAATAAAGGAGAAGAGGATTCAAAATACTACTAAAGTGATATCTATAACTGACTTTTTGGAGCGATGGGAATAAGATAATCGGATTAATGAATTACCTCCAATTTCGACAAATTAGGCATTGTATTTTAATATACTATTAGAAAGAGACAAAAATCACTCTGATGTTAGTTACATTAAAAAAAAAAAAAAATGGTTGATTGCAACAGAAAATTACAGTAATAGCACGAGAGAAAAAAAAAGGGAAAGGTCCAATTAATCCCAAAATACAAAATTTTCCTAGTAATTAGATCTTGCATTCTAAAAAACTGATTTAAAAAATTGAAAGAAACAACGAATTCTGCCTGTTTAATCTGACCCGCACAGTCCTGGTTATTATCTCCAGCAGGCTGCATTTTTTGTCAGCATCATCTGATATGGATGTATGGGATGTTCTTTGAGTGATATCCATCGAATTCAGGATTTTTTCTAGTGAAACTAAATCAGCTTCTTCGTTATCTTTGCCCGTTTGCTTATTGATCAATGCTTTTCTGGATGACATCGATCGCTTTAAGTTGTATCCAAAGTCACATACATAACAAATAAAGATCAAATTTCAGCTTATCAATTCAATGATAATAGGACATCAGCGGCGCATTCTGAAAAATTGATACTGTTCACGTGCTGCGCAACATATTAAAAGTTTTGACAACGTTGTAATCCAACGAGTAACTTAAGCGAATTTTCGAATTTTGATATTTCGATTCAGCAATTTCATTCCAAGAAAAAAATCCAAACGTTTCGAATTCACTTATTCTAGAAATTGTTTAAATATTCGAATTTTTTTTTAAGTGTAATTTGAAGTGAAGTTTCAGACGAATGAACATCCACTTCAGTAGCAATTCCATTATCCTTCGAATCAAATCAAAATTAATCAGAAGCTTCTTTTCTCTCTTATTTTAATTACTAATACATTCATTCCTAACAATACGAAAAAGTGTTTTCGTCTTCTTTTTTGTTTTAAAATACTAAAATCTTTTTTAAACTGCATAGTGAATGAATACAAAATTATTAATGATAGTATTCAAATTTTGAAACTGAAATAAAAGTAGTAAATGGCAAGTAACGTGTACGGGTAAGTCAGCTGTTTCAAAGAAAGAAAAGTTGGAGTGATATGCTTAGATTTTTAATGAAATTGAAGTAAGAAATAAATAAAATTAAATGAATTATGAAGATCGACTAGAAATAGCTGAACACGCGATGTGCATGTACATATATATATATATATATATATATATATATATATATATATATATATATATATATATATATATATATATATATATATATATATATATATATATATTGCATCAATTATGATTCATAATATATTTAATCTATTTAATGCGCTTGTTTCATTTTTTTAAGAAGGTAAGAAAGATGAAAAAAGATCATAAAGTTTGCATGAAACAGGAATAACAAAAGCCGAAATTACGAGAAATTGCGATTCTACGAAAAAATGGAGTTTTAAAAATATAAAACGACCAAGTAAATATATTTAATATATGTATATATCTTTTTAAATCATTCATTTCCTTTTATTTGTTTATACATTATTCAGCAGCAAATGAAACTGGAAATAAAAAGTAATCAGATGAAAATAAATGATAATTGGTAGAGTTATATTTTGCATTACTAAATGCCAAGAATTCTTAAACAAAACCCCTATTAACCAAATGTATTGATTCGACGCTAGATTAAGATTTTAAATTATTTTAAATAATTTTTTAATCGAGTATGGGCACACGTATAAGTCATGTGCGTGTGTGTACGTGTGTGTATGAGTGTATGTGTGTTTGTGTATGCTCTGTTTGTGTGCGCATACGTATGTATATATTTGCGTGTGCGTGTGTGTATGTATGTATGTATGCGTATGTGTGTGTGTATATGCGTATGTATGTGTATGTGTGTGCATGTTTGTGCGTATAGTGTAAAAACTTGAATTGTATTTCCTTGTTGGTTGTATTTCTGATATATTTTCAGATTTAAGTAGGAATGCATTGAAAAAAGTGCTAAGCAAAATTATGCGAAAAAGCAATCAGATCAAATTACTGGATGACAGCATATGGATCCAGATAATTTGTGAAAACCTGAATCTGTGAAAAAGTGTTCCATTGTTCTTTTCAATATAAAGCGAAAACTTGAGTAGAAAATACAATAAATATTATGATATGGAAGTGATTTTTTGAAAGGATGAGGAAACTTAAAAAGAGTAGATCGATCGTGAAATTATGAAAGAAAAAGATAGATTACTTCGATAATGCAGTAATTTGAAGAAAAAATGAGGATAATTTCATCAAATTATAATTTTGAAACGAAAAAAAAAAAATATTGTTCTGACAATTCGATGCCAACCGAAACAGCTGTCTGTCATTTTTTAATCAACTGAATCACTCTGTTGCCAAACATCACATATTTTCATGAAAAATTTCCGGCTTTAAAATAAAATCTACTCACCCTTGTCGGCACTCGACGACAATGAATCGTGAAATTATGATCCTAAATAAGATAAGCTTTCGCAAGGAATTCCTGATTTAGACAAAATTAAATTTAGAAAGTAAATTAAAACAAAATGAATTTCAATTACAAAGCCTTTCAATATATATCGCTAAAATTTACTGGGAAGATTGGTAGGAGAGAGAGGATGGGGGAATTCTACTGATAAATCTCCGAAGTTCTCACTTCTTTTCCCCAATTCTATTTAAAGAGGGGGAAAATTACACACAACACAAGAGTATGAACAGAATTTGAGTAAGATAAATTTGGTCTGTGTCTCAAGGACTAGTGCCAAAAAATGATTTCAACTTTGATAAGTTTATTGAAGAATCGATTATCAAAATTGGCAAAATTTTTGAAGAAAGCTAATTAAAATTTTAAATTTCAAAAAATGGTGCCACTTGTTTGATGATAATAAGGCATAATATTGATAAATGAGTACTGAAATGGACAGGAAGGAGGGAAGAGTGGGAACAAAAGGCAAATTGGAAACACCGTAATGAATGTGTGTGTGTGTGTATGTGTATATGTATATGTGTGTCCATCACTATTTCTAAACTAATTTTTCACTTCTGCAAAGCGATTGCCAAAGAGACCGAAGCAGGAACTCTCACGGCGACGCACTGTTAAATCTTTAATTCGCTATAAAACATCCACCATTTACTACTTTTCACAATTAAATTTAATTTAATAACTAATTTCCATTACTACTAACGCTATCCATTATGAGACAGACTCATATTTCGTTAAAATTCAATAAATCGAACATCAACAAACTAGCAGCCAATGTTCTGATTCTCTCATTTCTGAGCCAAAAAATTACCGACGGTATTTCGAGACGATTGCGCGCGCTAATGAAATGATCAGGAAAAAAATGAATGCGAAT
Source organism: Onchocerca flexuosa (assembly GCA_002249935.1). Taxonomy (NCBI): domain Eukaryota; kingdom Metazoa; phylum Nematoda; class Chromadorea; order Rhabditida; family Onchocercidae; genus Onchocerca; species Onchocerca flexuosa. The sequence continues at coordinate 1,088,877 of KZ269984.1, read as the reverse complement.
ATACTTTTTCCTAAATTATCATCTTCAAAACGAATGAAAAAAAAAAAATTTTTTTTTTTTTTTTCTAATAAATCATTATCATTCTCACCTGAAAAAACCTTTCGTATTAAAATTTCAGTCTAATATCTAAGATCCATCATCTACCGTACCTATTCTCCTCTTCCTTCTCCTCCTAGTAAAACAGTTAATCATAAAGGAGGATAAATGATTTAAAAATATTGGAAATGTTACATGAACTGTCCGCTTAATTCAAATTTCCCTACCAACTGTCATGAAACAATCCAGAAAAGTGTCTTATATTTTAGTTTAGAAGATAAATTAGCTCGATTACTAGCAGATATACAAATTCCGAAACAGTAACTAGAATTACCATCTGGAGATGTAATGAATGGAAGAAAAATATCAATCCAAGAAGTTAAATATGGAAGATGAAGTTAGATAGGGCCTAAAAAAAAAGCAATAAATCTATTATGCAACAATCAGCTACACTCTCTTTCACGCTTTCAGACCATATTTTGCCAATATTGCTTCGCCGACAAATAAAATTAATCAAAAAATATTTTCCAAGTGGCTCCGAGGGCAAATCAGTAACTGATATTAGCAAGTTAGCCAAAACAAAGATACAAAAACCACACGGCATAATTTCATCATCTTTCGTCTTTTTTCAACTGTCTTGGTAAATTAAAATTTCTTTTTTAGATTGATGAATATATTTCACAATTGTTTTGCGAAGTCAGAAACGATAACAGTAAAGCTATAGTTGTAGAAATTATGCAACTGTATTTTTGTATCGTTTTTTCGGAAAAAATTATTAATAAATTGATGCCACTGACAATGAAAAGTACATTTCAAAGGTTAATAATCGGACATGTGGATATGTGTTCGAACTCTTAACTCCATCTCTATGCCGCATGATGATTATAAATTCAGTTCAATCTATCAATGAAAATTTGCAATTCATTTGAAAATTTTCGAAACAGATGAATAAAAAAGATTCAATCTCTTGTTTATAATTTCACAGTAATAATCTTTATTATATATGTCGGCCATTTATTCCAATAGAACATCTTTTTTGCAAAATTACTGGCTGAAGATATTTTACACTCGGGAAAAAAATTGAAGCTCTATTTTGTTAATATTTCTTGAAATGCAATCTATTATTAAACAATGGTTTTATCGGCTCAGATTTCGCAAATCGGCGTAACTTTTCCGTGAATACATAGATATCCAAAAAAAAAAAAAAAAAAAAAAAAAAAAAAATAGTCAATATATTTCGATTCAGCCACTTAGTGTATAAAATTGTACAAATAAATGAAAAATCTAAAAATTCCCTCGTTTTCTAAGGGAAGTTCCTAGCTTTGCAACTTTTCTAATTAAGATAATTGAGAAAATTTTTCGGAAAAAGCAACCTTACCATCGTAAGAGCAATTAGTAGAGAAAATAATATGATGCAGATGTATCAAACACAAATGAAATTTAATAAAATTAGAAGTCATTAAAAAAAGAAAAACAAACAAACAACTAAATCGTTGTGAAGTCTTTGAATCCTAAATTCAAAGCGGAATATAAACTGAAAGTGATTTGACTGAAATTTGAAGTAAAACAGAAATTGAAAAATATGATGTAACTGCTGCAAAAACGGGTTAGGAATCACTCAGATTTGTCGAAAATTTTTTAATCAAAAAAACTGGACAAATATTAGCAACATATAGAAAAAGAGGATCAATAATGGTCGTTTGACCGAAGAGGCCATCATCATCTTATGATTGCAGTTCGGTAACTTCCAACAACATTTGCATCTGATGAGAACGAGGAAGCAATATACCCCGAGTGTGTTCTCTTCTCTCCTTCAAATCTTCAAATTTTGTTGAATGGACACTGATAATGACGCGTAACTTTTGCCATCTCATACAATGTGCTCATCCGAATTTATTCATTTGAAAAAAGAAAGAAAGGAGGGAGAGGATGTTCGATGAATGTTTGAATGGTAATTTAAGCAGATTAGCGGATTAAAGTATTTTATACTTCCGGCCACTCCAAAGCACCGTCGAACTATTTAAAACTGGCCGATATATTCCGATTCACTCGGTACTGATGCGTAATATTTTAAACTGGCGCTAATCTGAATTTTTGAAAAATGGAATCAAATATCAGAAATCGAAATGAATATATGGCAAAATTACAACGAATTCACTTTAATAAGACTAAAAATGGGAAAATCATACTAGAACTTGATCGTATTATGCTAAATTTCCCATAAAGTGAGACTTGCCGACGCTACGGTGTTGTTGTAATATTTTCGGGAATAGGAAATTAAACCAGGGAAACACTAGCCAAACGTTGACTGCATCAGGTGACCAAAATCAATGGAAGTTTCATCAGAAAGAAATCGAGAAGCGGTACTTTATCGTTTTTGGTAGATTAATAATGCTCAACCATATTTGATATTAATAATGTCACTATTCGAATATATTGTTGACAATCAAGAATTAATTTAAAAACAAAAAGTACAAAATTGAAGTTTGGATGAAATTTTAAGTACGGTCAAAAAAAAAAAAGAAAGAAAAGAAACAATCACAAATAGGCAGTTTCATTTTATTGTCATCCCATAAATTTTTATATACGAGTGTAATATGTGCCTCATGCTGTCACAAATTTAATTCCTTTAACTAAAGTAGAACAGAAATTGATTTCCATTAACAGCTATTCTCTATTTCGTTTTTTTCTTCTTTTTTCACTAAACCCAAAATTCCAAAATGATGATGATGATGTTACCATGAGATAACGGTTTATCCGTCAACTAATTGTAAATTATGAAAGGAAATCTTCAATGGTATTAACTGATTTGTGTTTAGTGGAATCCGAGCAATCAATTAATTTCGAACGATTCCCAACTGGTATTAAATAGATGGGGAAAAGTCGAGAACAGCAAAAAGCAGCTTGAATGAAACGAGAATAGAATTAAACTGGAAACAGATAGAATATATTGGAAATAAAAACAACAGTTTAGTGACCGTGGGGAAGAGTAGGGAAGGGAGAGGTTGAAGAGGTCGGATTAGAAGAAGCCAAGATAGACGCACATATATTCTGTTTCGTGATGAGAGGTCAGGATGGGCGCGGGTCGAAAGCTCAACAGTAGCCTTCATCGCTACCTTCCGAAATATTTACATGTCGGGGGGCAGATTCCTTTTCTTCTTCAATGTCAATCTTTTCAAACAATTAAGTTGAAGAACAATTAATTGGTATCACTCAGGTAGTGAGTGTTCTCTCTTTTTTTTTCTCTTCCGGATAGTTTGTTGTCGTTTGACTTATTGATTGTAGCGATATCTCGCTTCTCTTTCCCGCTTCCCTCCTGCGATTACATTATCCAACTAACAGAACATGCACTATTTTAACCGGTCAATGCATCATATTTTAATTTCTAAAAATTTCCGAATAATGTGGCTGGATGTAGGAATAAAATGAAGATTATATCATGATGCTCTGATCGGAATTTGGACCGATCAAAGGGCAAACGGATAGATTGATAGAACAGATAAAAGTAACGAAAGGAAGTTAACTTTAAATTATTAATACTGGACAGAGAAGAGAGAGATAGAAAGGAAGAGAAAGGGAAAGAAGAGAAGATATTAGATTTTCTCGATGAAATTACTAAATCCACATAAAGTTTACAATTCACATCATTCCATCGGTGAAATATAAAATATCACTTCTCGCTGTAAAATTTCGTTCATTTCGAAAAGACAAATTAGATTCTTTCCATTCTCACATCGTTATGCGAAAAATAATTGATAAAATTGACCTTATTTTTTTCTTTTCTCATTTAAACAGTATTGGTTGTTCAAATCCATCCAAAGTTAATATAATTGGAAAGGATACTCTCTGAATTAGAGGTTGGAGGTTATTTCATTCAGTATGCCAATCTGAAGTATCCATAGAATCCTAATCGAAAAATAATGCAAAAGACCGATGGGAAAGCTGATTCTTCTGCATTGTCTATTGTCCATGCAAAAGAATGAATTCAGAATTATTAATCTAAAAAAGCAAGCAACTAATATCTCTCTGGTTTTTTCTGAAATTGGCATGTACTGTTTATGCAGGCATTTTGTGAATCGATATTTTTCATCAATGGTGAAAAACGAAAAAATTCTTGTCGGAACTTGCCAGCAACTTTAATTTTATCTTCATTAATTAATTACAAACCAGTGGAAGAAAAGTAATTTGCAAGTACAGGTAACCTGACAAAAGAATTTGATGCGAGCCAAATTATTTAAGTCTTAAGTCTGATATGTCTTTTGCAGTTCGAGTACAACGTATTATTATCATCAACTGGTAAGATGATCGATGAAAATCGAGAGATAAGAAAGCCGAATGGGATCAAATCTTTCAATCAAATGACTGAATTGCGTCAACAAAGGAAGTAAGGTCCGATAATGAGAGGCATCACTATCAATAAATTTCATACTTAACATTTCTCAGGATTGATGAGCACACCTGTTCATTAACCGTCCGAGGAAAGAATGAGGAAGATTGAAGAATTTTTAAATGACAATATTCAATGTTTCTTTCTCTTTCTCCATCGACAATGTTGAAAAAAAATAAGATTACTTTGAAACAGTGAGCTCTCAGATATTGTTGTCAAAGCAGTCACTCCACTCATGGAACTTTATTCCATAAGTGATATTGAAACTTGATTTTGCCATATTATTTTTTTCCACGGATTGTCATTTCAGTGAATTTAAATTTGATTATACATCAATGAAATAAATTAGTTTGAGTTCTTACATACGGTTGAATTGATTTTGTTCTAAACTTTAAGAAATAATTACACCAGGCAACATCGAAGAATTGAAATTAAAGATTGATATGTGCTCAAGATATTTCAACTTTCTTTTAATAACAGCATTATCTTTTCGTTTTGATGATTAATTGTTCTTAATTCACTGAACCTGAAAATTAGTTAAATTCAGCGATTAAAATTTTATAAATAAAGTGAGGAAAATTTTCATTCAATATCCATTTTTCATCATTCATAAAATCTAACTCTTATTTCGGTAATGATTGAGTAGTTCCGAAATAAGCATGATATATCTCCGGAAGCTTTAAACACACTGTTATGTTTTATGGGCTAAAACCAAGTGGTCTGAACTGCCAGTAGCATCATGGCAAGTTTATTGAACGGGATTTTTCGGCAGCTGACACTGTGAGATTTTTTCGATGTATGCAGTCATGTTATTAACTAGAAAGTGAGGAGATTGAATGCTTTGGTAATTTCCAATACTTTTACATTTTAATCTATATTAAATTTTGCGCTTTAATAAGTTTTATGCAAAGAACACTTCTAAATCAATCTTGTCATTCAGTACAGTAGACAGCATTTAAATGGAGCTTAATGCGAACTTTAAAAGTATTTGTTATTCTATAATATATTGAAGCTTATTAAACTATGAAATTTAGTTGAAGGAACCGAACTTATTCAAGATACGAACAATGATTACCGTTTTATTATACATTCAATTCCTAGAAAAGTGAAAAAAAATTTTTGTCAAAAGTTGATATTAGATGAATGAAATGAGCAAAACCGTATCAAATTTTTCCAAATTATGATTACCGATCAGAAAGGTCCCGTTTTTATTAAAGACTAGCCGTCTCGACCACGCTCCACGTGGCCAGTTCAGTCTATATGGGCCGGCCACGCTTCACGTGTCCGGTTCCACCCATTCTATATCCATATAAATAAAAATGTAAACGCTATCTGTTACTTCACAATGAACTCCTCAAGTTTTCACCGATCTTTTTCAAATTTTGACGCAACTTTGCATTTGAATAGGCGCGTGCTCTTATATGGACGTACTTACGTGTTGCGTGCGTGACAATTAGAAGTACACAGGAGGGCGAGTTTATTGACTTCGCCTTCCTTTTTTTCTCTCATTCCCCTTCTTTCTCCTATCTCTCTAATAGTAAAAATAATAAGCCTTTAATAAATTTCAACTAAAACTACACCATTTTAAATAAAAAGACAGAACATAAAAATATCTTATACAAAAGAAGGAAGAAAAAAATAAGAAATAAAACAAATATAAACAAATAAATAAGAACCTCATATAATAAACATTCACTCTAAAAATCGTCGATAATCAATAGACAAATCATAAGTTTGAATATGATATCAATTAAAATTAAACAACTTAACACGAAAAAAATTAACAATAAGAAACAAACCCCAACAAAAATGTAAACCATGCAAACCAGTACCTATGTAAAAAATACTATTATAAACACTATCTTTTATAACAAAAGAATTATTATTATATTCATAAAACTGAAAACACAAAAATCCAACCCCAATAAAAATACAAACCATCAAAAAAACTCCACACTTGGAATTATTCAAACACAAATAACGACCAAAATACTTCAATACTTGCCTATTTATCATTAAAAACAAACTAGCTATACCATTCAAACCTAAATAATCAGGAGACGAAATTCCCAAAGGTGACCAAACCCCAACTAATCAAATCAAACGACGTAAAGCAATATCTAAAAATGCCCAAAAAATAGAAACAAATAAAGTTAATTCACTGAAAAAAAACAAACGAAAACCCTGATCAATCGTACGATAAACATAAAAAGAATACTGACCGCTAACATCCTCCAAAATAACATCCCTTACCCATAAAAAAAACATAAAGTAAAAACAAAAAACAAATAAAAATAGAATAAAATATACCTATATTCATGAACAAAACCATACTAACATCAAGTCCTAAAATATCTGCTCCAACCATTAAAGGATAACTATACTCTATCTTACGATATTTATGAAAATTTAACAAAATCATATTTTAATTAACAACTTTCCTTTTTTTTCCTCATTCTTCTTCCTTCCATCTCTCTAATAA
>KZ269984.1:997769-1081872 GCA_002249935.1 Onchocerca flexuosa | reverse complement strand
TAAGCTAAAGTTTGAGCAAAAAAGTATTTGCGATCAAATTAGGCAAACTGTCAGTAAGAGAGTTGGAGAAATCTTCGTTTTAGAGCGCCAGGAGAAACTAGTAAAATGTTCCTAATCAAATTGATCCTGGCAACAAATTGACTCCAAACTTTAGATCTCCAGAATAGCTGCAACATTGCTATCAGGTGGAAGAACTGCTCATTCCGCTTTGAAATTGCCATTGAGGCTGCTGAAATTCCGACATGAAATATTTTCAAAGCATACGTATGGAGAAAGTATTGCAAAAATGCGAACTTATTGTTTGGGATGAATGTACAATGATGCACAAAAAATCGGTCGAAGCTCTTGATCGATCATTGCAAGATTTACGTGGAAATACAGACTATTTCGGAAAGCATTAAAATTGCTCGCAGGAGATTTCAGGCGGATTATCTGTAATTCCTTGATCGAAACCAGCGGACGAAATAAATGATTGCCTGAAATACTCTACTTTGTGTCGATACGTAAAGTCATTAAAACTGACTACAAATATGCATGTTCAGCTGCAAAACGATCGATTAGCTGGAATATTTTTACATCAATTGCTGGAAATTCGGAACGGAAAAGTGCCCGTTGATCTGACCACAGGACGAATTTCATTGCCTTATAATTTCTGCAATTTAGTTACGTCAAAAGAAGAGTTGGTTGAAAAAATATTTCTCGATATTCAAACCAATTCTTATGATTGGTTTGAATATCGGGAAATATTTTATAAGAATCACGATTGGCTGAGTGAACGAACTATTCTTGCGGCCAAAAACTAAGACGTTCGACGAACTTCACAATATTATTCAGTTAAACATTTAAAGCGAGGCAGTCATATACAAGTCAGTCGACACTACTGTGGAAGTAGATAAAGTCGTTAATTATATGACAGAATTTCTGAATCCACTCGATCTGCCAAAAATGACACCACACTTAATGTTAATTATCATGTCACGAAATATCAATCAGCCAAAACTTTACGATGGCACGCATCTTGCAGTAAAAAAATTAATGAGCAATGTCGTACAGCAACAATCTTGACAGAATCTTTCAAAGGTGAAAATGTCCTTTTTCCTCGTATTCTTATTAATCGAACGAATTTGCAATTTCAATTTAAGAGATTGCAATGCCCAATTCGATTGGCATTTTTATTCACCATCAACAAAATAGATTTTTGAGTTCAGGGTTAATCTTAGAATTGCGCTGTTTAGATCTAGAGACGTATTGCTTCTCACATGGAAAATTATATGTTGCGTGTTCTAGAGTCGGCAAACCAGACAATCTCTATATCTACACAGACAATGGAACAACAAAAAATATTGTACACCCACAAGTATCGTGAAACTAAACATATTAGATATGGACGAAAACTGAAAGATATTAAATAACCTCATGACAATAACTGTAAACAAGAAATACTAAAGGTCAAGTGGCGCGACATAGTTTCAAAGGGACGACAGACATGTTACCATCAAAATGCTCCAATTCACCGACAAACAGCAAAGATCGACACAGCAGCAGCAACAGTTCGGATTCCAAGTGTTCCAGTTCGACAGTTAAAAGCGAGTAGAATAACAGTAGAAATATCGGACGATTCACTCGAATAGTTTTCTTCTCCATTATTGACAAAGGAAAGAATAACGCAGTGATTAATTTGTCTGGATCTTCTCAAATAGTTGTTCGTTACGAAGAAACACTCTTCATCAATCAATAAAATATTTCTCAACAGCATTCATCTCTGCTACACAAGACACAAAATACCTCATCATAGTATTGCTTACCTAGCCGAATTATAATAGCAAAAATCAATCTCCAATCCAACCAAACCACAGATCAATTACAAAGTATCAGTTTTTTTCCAACATTAGAAACATGCGTTTTCTCTTTTCTTTCTTTCCACTTAACTAGACTAAGCTACAGCAATGCGTGTATAAAAGCATGCGCGTATTCGAATTCAAAGTTTTGTAAAAATTTCAAAACAACAAATAGGAATTTTTCGATATCTACGGTTTTGAATGAATAGATAAAGGGCGTATAAGAATTTTCGAAGATATAAGATTTTCAATAAACGAATATTCATGTTTTTCTTTAAATAGATTAGCTGGAGCCGCACACGCGAAACGTGGCTGGCTCCCATAGAATGGCTGGATTGGCCACGCGGAGCGTGGCCGGGTCCAGCTAGTATATAATAAAAATGTAAATGTTCTTTTGTTCAAAACCATAAATTTCCGAAATTTCTTTAACACGCGCCTTATCTATTTTCGTTCAAAATCTAAAATCTCCGAAGGTTCTTGCCTATTGCTTTGAAATTTTGAAACTACGATGCATTCGAATACACGCATGTTTTTGCATACTTTTTATATACACGAATTGCTGTAACTTAGTTTATTAAGTGATGAAGAAAGAACAAAGAAAGCACATGTCTCTAATATGTTTAATTTCACAACGCTTGTGGGTATACAAAATTTTTTATTGTTCCATTGTTTGCGTACATATGGAAATTGTCTGGTTTACCGACTCTAGAATACATAAGATATAATTGTCCGTGTAAGCAATAACATCTGAATCTAAACCGCATAATTCTAAAGATTGGCCCTGAACTTTGTTGATCGTGATTGCAAATGCCACTCGAATTGGGAATTACAATCTCAAATTGATATACCCGTTGGAATCACAGGAATGAGAGGAATAAGAACATTTTCACCTTTCTCCATGACAATACAAACCAGAACTAGAACCAGTAAAATGCAAAACCAGTAAAATGTCCTGTCAAGATTGTTGCTTTACGACATTGCTCATTAATTTTTTTATTGCACCATTGCAAAGTTTTGACGGATTAATATTTCGCAACATGATAATTGGTTTGCCGATTTTCAACTGCAGTATTTGCGATACCGCCATGTACGATGGCAGTTCTGGCAGATCGAGTAAATTCAAAAATTCTGTTGGATAATTAATCGCTTAATCTGCTTCCACAATAGTGTCGACGGACTTGTATGTGACTTCCTCGCTTTGATTATTAGACTGAATCCTTTTGTTAAATTCGTAGACTTCTTTGTTCTTGGCCACAAAAATAGCTCGTTCACTCAGCCAATCATGATTTTCTAAAATTGGTTTAAATATTGGGAAACACTTTTTCAACCAATTCTTTTTTTGACATCACTAAATTGCAGAAATTATGAGGCAGTGAAATTCGTTCCGAATCAAATCAACCGCCACCTTTCCGCTCCCAATTTCCAGCAGTTGATGTGAGAATATCTCAGCTGATCGATCGTTTTGTAGCTCTAAACGCATATTTGAAGTTAATTTTAAAGTCTTCATGTATCGCCACAAAGTAGAGTATTTCAGGTAAGAATTTATTTTGTCCACTGGTATCGATCGAGGAAATATAAGTAATGTTTGCCTGAACTTTTCTGCAAGCAATGTTGATGTGTTCACAAATGGTCCGATATTTCTAAGCAAATCTTGCAAAGATCCATCATAAGCTTTGATCAAATTTTTGTTCGCATTGTATATTTATCCCAAACAATAAGTTTGCATTTTGCAATATTTTCCCATGCCGGATGCATCCGAAATCTTGCATATGGGAGTTACAATGAATTTCATGCTCAATGGCAATTTCAAAGCGGAATGAGCAGTTCTTCCAGCTGGTAGCAATGTTGCAGCTATTCGGACGATGCAAGAGCTAAGGCTGTGTCATTTTGAGGTCGAATTGCTTCCAGAATCAATCGAATTAGGAACGTTCTACCAATTTCTCCTGGCGCATCTAAAAAGAAGCTTTTAAAAAAAGAATCCCAATCTAACTCCCTTATTGACAGTTTGCATCATTTGATTGTAAATGCCTTTTTGCTCAAGCGTTAGCTTAGGGACATTTGATTGATTGCAAATACGACAAAAGATCATCCGTGTTGCAATTTTGTTCAAACCGCAGTTTGAACTTTTTTAGCCATTTCTAAGCACAGCTTCATTGCCGGTCATGTATCTTCCAGACTGATACTGTCGATTTCATCGATTTGCAATATCGCATTCCTATCACTTCTTTCTGGTTGCACGCCAAAAACTGCAATGTCGCTGCAAATGTATTAGATGGATTTAACGGAGTAACAGTATTCTACTTTTATTTGCGCTTTGCATGCTTTTAATAGCAAAGGCGAATATGGAACAACCCACCGGTTATCTACTTTGGTGTCATCTTTCCGTATTTGTATGGTTGTTAATCGTGCATGGTGAATTTGGATTCAGTATACCGCAAGATCCATGTATCATATTTTTCGTCACAAGTTCATACAAATCCTTATCGACATCGGAATCGGGTGTTTCAGCGCATATTGCATCATCCATTTCGTTTGAACTTGTCACAGATGTGACAAATAAATATATATTTATATAGAAACACTCGCCTACTCGAATGTAACATTGTTTCAAAATTTCAAATCATTTGGTAAGTTTGAAACGTTGTGTCAAAATGAACAACATAGACGCGATCAATAAAGGCATCCGCTCATTTACTTTTCCTGTCATAGGTGTGAAAGGTAAAAAAAAGTAGATGGATCCAAATTAAAAAAACCTCTTATCCGAATGCAAGATTGTGTCGAAAATTGAAAGCAGCCGCTGAAAACGTCGCAAAGTTACATGCCAAATAACAGCAATGGTGATTTACATTTTTATTGCATAGATTTAGCATAATTTGTAAAAGCTATGTTGTAATGCTTTGCAGTTAATTACTAGAATCAAGTTTACATTTCGCATAAATATTTCCATCCATGTTTCTAAGAAATATTTTTTATGCATTGCGATCAATATGCTGCTTTGAACCATAAAATTTCATTTCAAATTAGAATCAAATAAACTCTTACTTATGAAGCTGAAATTCAAGGCAATCAATGAATCTGAATCGGTGAAAAAAAGATTTTAATCATTTTGATGTAGTAGCAAGAGTGGCTTTGATTAAAACTTCCTAATATAATGTAATGAAATGTCAATGTCTTATCAAATTTGTGGATGGCTTTTCAAGTCAATAGATTTCTAATGTTTAATTGTAAATTAACGCTCATTGATTGCTTAGTAATCAAATGTATTTCTTAGTTAACTGGAATTCTGAACTACTAATGATTTAACGGATACAGAAATAGACTTTCATTGTTTGAGAAATCAGAAGAAAATGAAGTTTTGAATTGTATATTTAGATAATCCATTTGATTAATGAAATTTAACTTATCACTATCCTTTAGAAGGAATAAATATATATAAATAAATATACAGTAGAAAGACATATGTATGTAAATTTATATATATAGAGATCCATTTGTTCGGCATCTTTGCAAACATTTTTTTGAAATGAGTAAATGTGAGAATTGAAACAATGTTTATGACTAAATCATGTTGTTATAGATAACATTGAATACAGTACTGCTCTGATGATGTGGAAAAAAAAGTTAGTAGACACTGAAATATTTCCTGCTGTTTAATTTAACATTTTGATCTACGATTGGATGTTCTAAAATTTTGCTTTGATGATTGCATAAGCGTAATTTTTCTATAAAAAAAAAAAGAAAAAGCGAAAACGAAAGAGAAACAACAAAACGAAAAGTGGCGTTTGATGATGTGTCAGTCGAAATGGAAATGTCAATATTGATAATGAAAGAAGACAAAACAAATCATTTTATAAAACATTTCCTGAAAGCAATCATCCATCAGTAGCTGATAATGGAGAATATTGCTGTTATTGCTGCTGTTACAATTTGTATCATATCTACGACATGGGCTCAAGCACCTTTGTCTTATTTCCAAAGACCGGATATGGCTAATACGAATACAAGATGCATTGGTAATAATTACACTTCTCTTTTCTTTTTTTATTTTGAAATAGTTGATATGCAAAATAATCATCTGCAATAATAAACGTAATAAAGAACACAAAGAATAGAATCAAAAATCTTCTAAAATGCAACCAATCAGTACTATTCGATTGATATTCAAATAGTGTCCATAAAAAATATTGCTAGAAAATTGCTTCAAAATATATCCAGCTTGCTTAGGCTTCAAGAATCAGATACTGATGGATTTTCCAAATTTCTTATTGCATACTATGCTACTGTATCAAATTTAGTCGTATAAAGATCAAAATTGATGGGATAACTCTTTAATAAGTCAAGTAATGCAGCTGATTTTGAGTCACTATGAATAAACAAATAGAAGTTTTTTTTTTTTTTTTTTCTATGTTATTTCTTGGTTGTAGATAACGGTCATAAAAATGAAGAAAATAAAACTAACAAAAAGTCTTGACATGCGCATTGTCAATCCTTATAGTTGTTAATACTTGTAAAGAAACTCAAAATTAGCTATCGTAGCCTAAAAAAGCGCATCGTTTTGAAAAAGCGGTTTTTTTTTTTTTTTTTTTTTTTAAACTAATTTTATTTTTCTCTTTTCTTATGTATATTTTTTCTTGACATGAAATTTAAAATATGGGAAAAAAAATGCTAATGCATAAAATTTTGGTAAAAATAGTTCTAATATTTCAGCAAAGAATCATTATTAATTCATAAAATTGAAAGATTAATTGTCATCAATGCATCAAACAATGGCAAACATTAACTCGAAGTTTCTATTTTTTGTTCAAGTTATTTGTTCATGTCACATTAACTTGAATTAATTACACTTTTTAATCTTGTTTCAACGATAAATATCATCTCACCAACTAGTTTTCTCAAACAAAACATTACAGAAGTTTTTCGGCAAGTAATAAAAAAAGTTTTAATTCCAGCAGAATAATAATGCTCAATCAAATTCAACAAAAATGGCCTATCATAAGTCGAAGATATGATTTTCAATCGACATATATCTTAAAACATTGAAAAAATAGTGAAATTAACGGCTTTTGTAAAATTAATGAGTGATTTCGAGGTTAATTACGGATACTTCAAAAATAGTCTCACCGCCAAGTGAAAGAAATTGTTAGATGATTTTATGTTTTGTATAGGAAGTACGGAAAATCGACAAAAAAAAAAAAAAAAATGTTAAATAGAATCTTGTATTCATACCACAAATAATTAAGTATAATAATAGTAAAAAAGTAAAAGAAGCACTTTACGACCATCATTGAATTTATTAACCTCAGATACCTCTTTCAATTAAAGCAAATTTAATCAATCTGTTCAAAGATCGTATCTTTCTTGTGCCATTTAGTTTATAATTCAACATTGGGAAAATTTGCAGTGGTAGCGAACAAAAAATATTGAAAATGGTTCGACTTTTCCAATCATAAATTGTGAAAAAATTTAGAATTAATCGTTTTCAGCATGTACACGATCGGCAGCATTTCGAACCAACATTGATGGCCAAGATACGATTGCTCAATGTTCATCCGGAAACGATGTTAGAGATCGATGCCAAGGATGCTGTGAAATTTACGCCATGTATAATGGCAGGCAAAAAGTGCTTTTGATTATATTTGTTAGAAAGACATTTTCTTTATCTTAAAACTATTCGAAGAAAATACAGGGATAAATAAATCGTCAAAAACCTGGAAAACAAAGATCCGTTTTTGATTGAATAAAGTCAGACAAGGATAGTACAAAATTTGTGCAGTAATGCTTCATAATTTATCAAATCCTTTGTAAAATTTCTCGTTCTTCGTTCCGCGCTTTTTTTTTTTTTCAGTTGAATTATTTGATTACAAGAGAATTTTGATGAATTTTTCCATTTCATAAAATTCAAAGAAATCAGTTATTTTCATTATTAGTGGTACTGCAAAAACATTTATAATTTTACTTTAATTGCATAAATTTCAGACTGAAGCGGCTAGTTTCCCCGGTAAAGACGGTAGCTGCATTTGTTGCATGATATGTTGAATGATCTGTTCATCGTCATTCCAAAAATTTAATCGTTGTTTGAAAAATTATTTGATTTCTTCGATTTTTGGACATTAATCTTTTAATAGCAATAATTTTTATTTTACAAATTGCCTTTCATTTATATCAATACTGCAAAAAATTCGTCATAGTGGAAGTTATAGTTGAATCCACAGAAATAAATCTTCACCTGTCCCATTGTCATCTTTATTTTGTCCTTCCTTATAACTTAATTCTTTATTGCATGATTATACTGTCACCAGATAGAATGAATCTCTAATGAATCATAATATATAAAATATCTGATGCAACTTTTTAAAAATGAATACGTCTGAAAGTCAAGTGTATCAAAGAGATGGACTATTGTAAACTGAAAACAATCAATATTAAACGTATTCTTCTATACCTCAAGTATCATTTGAAACAAAAAATCTAGTGGATATAAAAGTTTGGAAAAAGTTCGGAATATGTGGAAAGGACCAAATCGATGAATACCAAGGTTTTAAAGAAATGTCATGAAATCGATCTATGGCTTATTTTTATAATTAATAGTCAAGATAACGTGTTGAAATTCTGCACTCACAATTTGAGCTGTATTTGTCAACTCTCAAGCAAATATGTCTTTTATTTCTTGATAGTTTTCAAACAATCTATATGACAGATAAATGAACTAGTTCAGCATAAGATAAAAACTATACTTAAATATTCTAAAATATTTTCTAAAAATCTGAACTAAAATAAATTCAAGTTTCAATAACTCCGAATTAGGAGAACAGTATATTTCCTGAATCTAAGAACTCCAAAATAAATGTTCTGAAGCTTCATTTGTAGCGATTTATGTGATAGAAACCTGAACTTCAGATATGTTGGTTGCAATGAATTTGGAAAAGGAAATGTTTTATCAAATTTAAAGTTGACATTCAGGTGAATTAAATGAAAAAAAAAAATCTTTAGCATATTATTGAGATCATATATGCACTCGCATTTAAAAAGTCTTAAAAAATATTCCGAATCCTTAAATCTTTTTTTAATTAGTAAGAAAAAAACTCTAGGTTTACTGTTAGCAAAAAAGGAATTATTATTTCATACACTTCAACTTCAAAGCTAACTTTAAATTTTGAGTTGTTTAATTTAAAAAAACTCATCGATTCTACCAAACTCATCGTGAAAGCATTTGGGATATCTCTTAAATATCAGACTTGTTTTTACGAACTATTTAAAACCTGGTTTTTAATGTTTGAGAGTAAAAAAAATATTTTAAACTCAAATGAATGAGAAATATACACGATTAGCTAAGACAAATTTTCCAAGCTTTAAATTGAGACTACGAATTGTCTGAAACTATCTTATGGTCATTTTCTTCATCCCACAGGCTCATAAAGGCTTTTAGAGGTTTTTGGTAAGTCAAAGATTTTCACTGGATTGGCCGGAATTTAGGAGTCACAAATTGCCGGAAAAGATTACACACTGAAAATATTCAAGCTCACTGAGATAATTATGCCATAAAAAAGTAAACTTTAAAAGTACAGTTATTCGCTGTATAAATAAACTAAACCTTTAAAGTTTACTGGAGAAAAATAAAGTTATGTCTATTATTCTTAGTAAAATTAAAATGATAGACTAAAAAGATTAATCACTGGATATTTGCGAAAGTCACAATTATTACCATATGCATTATTTCGTAAGTTATATAAAAGTTGCTGACTTGCTTATATGTTAATTTTATTAATGATCATTATTATTTAGCCTTTTTGAATTCGATATTGGAAGTTTGTTTCCAGTTTTACTCAAATTTCATTTGCAAAATCTGGGTTACGAGTCATTGTCAGTTCCTTATTAGGCCAACCTGTCTGACTTCGGCTTTGCTAGGCTATCAAGAATTAAAGAGCGACTTACAACATTAGTATGCTCACATAAGCAGCGCATTAGCATTAGAAAAAAAGACTAATCGACCTGCACCGTATCTAGCGACAATGCCATATCATTCACTGTTGACACACAGTATTACCACCTATGAAGACGTCAAAAATCTATGCGGCTTCTCGCCGCAGCGTTAGCTGCGGGTGGTCGAACGGCAAAAACGCAGTAAACAATCCATAGTGTACCATGGGTGGTCGAACGGCAAAAATGCAATAAAAGATTCGCGATGCCCTTGATCCACGTGCAACTTGGGTGGCAGGACGGCAAAAAGGCTATAAACCATTCCAAACGATTCAATACATCTCGCTGGACGGACTTTTACGATTGCCCCATCAATTCATGTCGGGCCACCCACGATGCTTCTCGTTGAATTACTTCGATAGTTACCCGAAACACCCATAATGCTCTTCGTCGAATATGATTCCACTACGATTTCCGTCGAATACCACCTACGATGCTTTTCGCCGAATACTATGATTGCCCGGACCACACACGATGTCCTTCGTTTAACTAATGCGATAGGGGCCACAATTGTCGGAACCACTCATGATACTTTTCTCAAATTTCGATGGTTATTCGGACCACCTATGATGCTTTTCAAATTCTATATTTTCTCAGACCACCAACGATACTTTTCGTCGGATACGGTGGTTGCTCGGACCACACACAATGCCTCTTGTCAAACTATGGCGGTATGAGTCACAATGGTTGTTCGGACCACTCATAATGCTTCTCGTCTAATTCATGATTATTAAGACCACTCACAATGTTCGTCCAATTACTACAATGGCTGTTCGAACCACTAACGATGCTTCTCGTTGCCAATTACTGCGATAGTTGATCGGATCACCCACGATGCTTCACATCCAACCGCGCGATAGTTCGGACCACCCACGATGCTGCTTCTCGTTTAGTTACTACGGTGGTTGTTCATGTGCCATAATGGATTTCGTTTAACGAATGCGATCGAAATAATTTCGTGCAATTCGGAATCGAATAATACTCATTCACGAAACTTACTATTTGTTTTTCATTTGCAAAATTCAGAATTGGCAGCCATGAGTGAATCTTCCCCATTAATTCATATAAAAGAAATGAAGTTCATAAACTACGTTTACATTACTCGCATTTCCAATATTTCCTTATAAATTCTTTGGAAATTGCTCTAAATAAAACGAGTATTATATATATATATCGTGCTAAAGTATATAATATTAGTAATTGCAATGTGTTACAATTATATTTTCCGATAAAACATTCAAAACGAGCAAATAAGCGATTCAACAGTGCGAAAATTTTATTTGTCTATTACTAATATAGTATGAATCAAATTTACACTTCAGAAGTTTTACATTACTTTTTTTATCATTTCAACAATAATATCATTTAATAACATAAAATCATTTCTGTTTTGTATCCATAAAGTACCATCAAAATGAAAATATGATCGAAAACTGGAAGAACTTTTATGAGAGAGAAATTCTCAATGGTTCTTTTGATTTCGAATGGTTTCCTTGATAAGTAATTCCTCTGGTTAGTAATAGGATCCTTTTGGCAAGACCAATAAATTAGTTGACAAGTTTGTCTGAAAATCCGAAAATTATAATTAATATAAAATAACAGCGGTGAAGTTCAGAAAGTGAGTAGTTTCAAATAGACCAATAAGCCAGTAAACATATTTACCACCAGAAGGAGAAATATGCTTAATAACAGAAGATAAACATGGTTTTCCGCCGAAACGATAAACATATTTACCGCTAAAATCATCGATCAATAGGAAAACAAAGCGAGATAAATTAAAGATTCGGAAAGAAGGCGGAACTCCGAAAAAATATGTAAGGATCGAATTTTGGAGCAGTGGATTTTCAACAAGTTCTTTTCGACGAGTTCACTAGAAGAATACTTTCAATCTCAATTTCGACAGCAACATAGGACGAGATAACTGAAGTTTCTGCAACGAAACGACAATTGAGGCCAATCATTCTTCTCTACTAGTAACAAAGGAAGAGTAATTCTGTGATCAATTATCTGATATTCTTCAATAATTATTTGTATTATACAGGAACATACGCTTTTTTCTCAATAAAATTTTGTTACTAAAAGATTCATTTCTATCACACTATTTAAAATTCAACTTTTCTGACAAAGTTCATTAATTCTATGTTATACATCAATAAAAAGTTCAACTTGTGTCTAACAATACATAATTTTACAGTATGTTCATAATTTTAGACAATAGTTTTAGGTAACAAAACAATGTAAAACTTATCTTTTTGGGTTGTTTGTTGAACATAATAGGAAGCTTGTTTTAGGTTTGATATTTTTGATAAAATTCTTCTTGTTTATACTGATTCCAAACTAATCCTCTTCAGAAATTAATTTTTTTCTTTTGCTGAATATTAGAAATTATCAGTAATTTTGTCATTCTGATTTAAAATTTTAAATGATGAAATAGTGTGCAATTAAATATGGCGATAGCAAGAATTACTAGACAATCCAAGTCTCGAGATTTAATGTTACCCGCACAAACATATTTTTTTTATTAAGCAAAACAATGTTTCGCACATTTTGCATTTAAATCATGGACAGAAGAAAAAAAAAAGATACCCTGAGAACAACTATTTTCGATTAGTGGTTGAATTAGCCAAGCTTCATTAATCGTACAAATTCAAATATTTGTTATCGACTTTTTGTTTTTTTTTTTCTTTTTATTCTATTTAAAAGTAAATTTAACTTTAAAATCACTTCTTTACTGAACTATTTATTATGAAAACATCTGAGAAACGTTCAGCGAATGAAAAACAAATGTTAAAGAAAATGAATAAAAAGTCGACATTGAACGATAAACGAGAATCGAAAAACTCGGATAATCTCTCAGAAAACTATGCCTTATTTGATTCCTAATTATAGAAGAATGTATGTGGAAAATTTGAATGTATATCGGCTTCAATATCGGTAGGACTAGTCTTCCAGTCAACCTGTACGCAAGATTAATGATGACGAATTTGTGTCTAAATGTTGAATGGCTGAAAACTGTCACGAATAATAATTCAATTATTCAACAGTGGAAAATGTTTGTGAAAAAGATTTTCAATATACGTTGTCAGGTTGCTATTAGAACTCATTTTGCTTTTGATCTTAAAAGATTCGCGTGTTTCTGTTCGGTTAAAATTTTCCGCGATGAAGTTCAGGTTAGTTATATATTCTTAATTATATCTAATCTCAAGAGCGAGAAAGTGCAGCAGATAGGTGTGCTTTAAGGTACCTTAATGAATCTGGTTGTGATAATTCAGGTATTAAGGAGGTTTTTGGTTATTTAAAAAGTATTGAGCACGAAAATATCGAAGGGTACTTTCGCACTCATCCACTTAGTGATAAGCGCATACCTACTGTACAGAATTACAAGTTAAAAACGATGTGAAGCCAATTCTCGCAGATAAGTTATTAAAGTTTAAGCGCATGGTCGCAAAGCTTGATTCTTTCTTTTCTCCTATCCATGTATTATCTGACAAATATGACAATTCTGAATGCGTAAATGCTATAATTCATTACAGGCAGGGAAATATGAAAGAGGTCATTGCTACTAAATTACTAGGGGATCTATTGAGAAGTATTATATCTGGCGATAGTGAGTTAGGTAAAGAAATAAAGAATGCTGTGGAGTTTGGTAATTTAATTCAAGATGAAGTCATATGTGAATTATTACGCGACCAGCTTGCTCTGATAGATGATAATTTTTTATTAGGCGGTTTTCCGAGAAATTTAAATCAAGCTCATTTTCTAACTCAAATTTTGCGAGAGAAATATAATAGAAATGTGAATATTGTCATTGAATTGGAGATTGATTATAAGATTGCAATTGATAGATTGAGGAATCGACTTGTATGTTTGGACTGTAAGAGCACATATGGTGCATGCATCGTCTTTCAAGAAGGACCATAATCTGTTTGTATAAAGTGTAAAAGTATAAGGTTGGGAAGAATTGATTCTGACTTATCTATAATTGGCAAAAAAATAAGCGAGTACTATGTACAAATAAGTGGTTTATGTGAATATTATAAAGATAAATTGTTAACAGTTAATGCTAATCTCAATGTTGTTCAACTGAAGCTAGAGCTCAAAGCAAAATTTCTTGGAATTTAATTTGATTCTAAGTTATTTTATATATAAGTTAAAAGTTATTACTAATGAGGTATTGGAGTATTAGTGGTAGGCGTTGCAGGTGTAAATGTTCCAGTAAAGAATGTGTCCCTTTTGCATTAACTTATATATATGGTATAGGTATTGCTACTGCAAATGTAATTTGCCGTGCTTGTGAAATTACCAAGAGTAAACGTATTTCAGAGTCGCAAGATAAAGAAGTAAAGAGGATTGGTAGTTTCATTAGACAAAATTATACCATAGAAGGTGAGCTTAGGAAAGAAGTGGCTATGAATATAAAGTCTTCTAGTACCAGCTTCTTCAATAATTTTGTGACTTAGTGAAACTTTTAGGCGAGACAGGAATATTCCACATTCTGACTTGAGGCTTAAAAGAAGTAAAAAATTTATGGATCTTTAAAAGCTATACTATACCTAAAACAGCAACTACCCCTTTCATAGTAACGAAATAATTAAGCTCGACCATGTAAAAGAGCTAAGATAAATCTTCTTGGTAAGGGAACTCTAGTTCTGTTGCTATTCCCTTGCTTAATAACCTGCTCGCTCGAAATACTTACGAATGCGGGAATAAGTTCTTCTACTAGATCAGCAAACCCTTGATAACAATTGTATACAGAAGTAATGATATCTGAAGCCTTTTCTGTGCTCCAGTTAAATACCCTAGCATACAAAGAGAATGAAATTAAAAGACATAAAAATAGAGATAAAACTTTACTTCTCATAAACAATTTCCACTCCTTATTTAAAATATCCAAGAAATTAATCGGTATAAAAAACAGAAATGTTTAAAAAGGGACAGAGACTTATCCCTTGTCTTTATTAAGTATTTACCTCTTGTACCAACCCAAGCTCCTTTAAAACGTAACCAAAATTTGATATTTTATCAACCACTTAATTTCTTCATATCTATTAAACTTAGGATTGCTTTGATCATCTTTTTCATAAACATTAAGTGCAGTCTCTTTTACCTCTTCATTTGACTTATTTTACTATAGCCTTATATATAAGCACTTACATTAGGTATCACT
This sequence comes from Onchocerca flexuosa, assembly GCA_002249935.1. Taxonomy (NCBI): domain Eukaryota; kingdom Metazoa; phylum Nematoda; class Chromadorea; order Rhabditida; family Onchocercidae; genus Onchocerca; species Onchocerca flexuosa. The sequence goes on along the minus strand of KZ269984.1, from coordinate 1,066,890 downwards.
AATGTGTAGCAGCTAGCAGGAGAGAACCAGTGAATATCAGATTAGTCACTGCAAATGCATATAATCCCTTCAGAGTTGATTCTGCTCTGTAGAAACAGAAATTGTATAAGGCGAATTTATGACTAATCTTGATTAGAGATAAGATTAATGCTCCCATTAGTGGAAGTAAGAATATACTAAGTAAGGACACTTTCTATTTAATTCCAGTAATAAACAAAGTACTGATTATTAAAGCAGCGAAAATAATAAACGCATAATCAAATATATAGCCAGTTGGTAACTTTATAGAATTCTTTAAAAGTCGCAAAAATTCTTATATCAAATTCCGCAAAGCATTTGCTATTGCTATCAACGCTACATTTTGCATCGTGATTTGAAGTCAGAGAATAAACTGATTAACACCGAACATACTGTAAAGCTTGCTGACTTTGGCCTCGCAAGAATAATTGATATTCCAGTTCCGTAAAGAGACAAGTAGAAGAAAAGCTTTACAGAAACTGGAACAACAGAGCAGCTGATGAAGAGATATGAAAGCACAGGAAGAGTGGAATATCAATAATGCAAAACATATGCTTTTCAATTGATTGCGAGAATAAAAATTTAATTAGAATTACGGCATTTCCAGAGAAAAGATACAAAATATGGGAAAAGTTTGAAGAATGAAGTGATTAATTTGCAAAGAGTAAGCGGAATGATATATTTCAAAATTCTTCAGAAAACTCTCAGCAACTATGATAATTCTTCTAGGTTAATCATATGAGATTGAAATACGACGGTAGTGAAGATTAACATTTTTGTTAAACGATTACGTAAATGTCTTGCTATTGTGTTTTGCAATTTTCTTTCCACAACTATAAACATTTTGCTTGAAGTGTCCACAAATAGCATATATCCGAACAAGATGGATTGGATTCCGAAGGAAGAATAAGCAGTAGAAATCAACTTCCACCTGGCGATTTTTTATTCATAATGAGATTTTTTATCATTGAAATAAATATTCTGCAGTTTTGATCGAAAAGAACTGAGCTTCGAATGTTTATTTACAATTTTTTTTTTTTTTTACCTCATGTAAAGCCTTTCCCTGTGTCAAGTTGCACAGAAGTCGAAAATTAGAGATAATACTAAAGCTTACTAGAAATTTTAGTATTTCTAAAATGTTCATCCTGAATGCTCGATCTATAAATGATGTCAAGCCGGTATAACAAATGAATATTTTCGAAACAGAGAGAGTGATCCCAATAGATCCAAAATTCAAAAATTCGGAGTAAATGTTTCGAATGTTACTCGGCAAATTTTGAATCGGAAAAGAAGCCAATGCTAATTAGTAACATCTGTAAGAAATAAGAAACGGGTTTGAAATATTTGCATCCAACATGCGATTCTATTTTGGCTATATCCTAATATTAGAAAGAAAATCATTCCATACCTAGACTGAGTTTTAAAAATCAGGAATTTTTAGCTTTAATCAGGATATAAAATTTCGGATGTTCCATCAATGTATAAAATTTCATTTTTACAATAAATGAAAGTTCCATTTATTTTGTTTTGTGAAACAGTATGGTTCAGTAAATTTTGCATTATTTTTTCTTAAACTCTGTTTTATCACAAAAGTGTACTGTGCTAAGCGTCCTTATTTGGTGAAACAAACTTTAAGTAAAGTGGAATCTTACCCAATGATCGCATATCAATCGCTTCGTGCAGTTACTACAACTATCACGAAACTTGATCAGTATTCCACAATCATGTTATTTATAACGATTGTACGACGTCGGAAAGACTGCCAATTTTCGAAGAGGTATGGAAGCGATCCAAATGAGTTAGCTATGTGTATGACAACATATTCTTCAACGATCCATACATTTTTACCAAAATTGATTTAAAAAAAAAAAAAAAAAGCCAGAATTATCCGTGAATCTTGTGCCTCGAAGAATCTCACTCTCCAGTCTTCACTCATTTTTAGAATGCCCCATACATTTAAGGAGGATAATGAGCTGTGAGAGGGAGGAAATATACGCAAGTATCTAGATACATGATACTTCGTACAATTGACCATACCAAGTGCTCAGTGGGTTACCGTATTCCACCTTGTGCAAAATGTCACGTAGTCTAGATGCTTATGTGTGATTTCTCTTAAAAAACTCACAACTCATTTCCCTCCTTATTTCCTTCCATCGTTCGGTTGTTGTATATCACCTTATCTACAGCAATGTTCATGCGTAACAGCGTGAACACAAACACGTACATCAGTTTGAATTCATGATTTTGATACCTATATTACGAACTTGTTTTATACGCGTTTACACATTCATTACATATATATTTTTTCTGTTTGTGCGAGTGCGTGCTTGTGAGTCTTCACGTACGTCTGAATACACGCACGTGTACGAATTTACTTGCTTATATATATATATATAACGATTCTATGCACTGGTAATGGCACATGCCGTTTGCTTATTGTAAAGTTAGCGTCACGAATGGTTGACACGCTAGCATTAGAACTTCTGCGTGTTTCATATGTAGCACAGCTAATCCAGTTCGTCAGATAATTCTTGTTACTGAAATCTTTTTTTACACGTAGTGCTTGAAGGAACTTTATTATTTCTTGGAAAATTTGAAACTGTTTATGACTTTTTAATTTGCATGCACCATTAACTGTCTATCAGGTAGAGGTATGTAATAACAGCATTATCCTCATCAATCAATTACTCTTTCTTTTTGCTTGCACCAGTCACTGTAGTGGGCCATGAAGACATCTTCCAAGCTGCGAAGGTAAAATGTGTGTCATATGTGATTATGCGATACTTTTTGCTTTGTCGTAATCATAAAAAGTTCTCTAAAATTTCATCAATATATAAATGTATGTTGCAGCATTGGAAAGACGATGGATAGAACTGCTTTGAAAAATACGAGCGAAATGAGATTCTTGGTGAAGGTAGTCAAAAATGTATATTAAAATCTTAGGAAAAAATCAGCGAACTTGGGATGCTAGAAGAAGATATAAATTAAAAATTTTTTACTTTGTTAGGATCGTTTGGTGTCGTTTACAAAGGGATTGATAAGCGAACAGGTAAGCTAGTAGCGATGAAGAAAATACGTTTGACACATGAGTCGGAGGGTGTTCCTTGTACGGCTCTTCGTGAAATGTCACTGCTTAAATTACTGAAACATCCTAATATCATCTCGTACGTCTATTTTTCTTTTTTTCTTTTTTTGGCTATTTCACGAGTATTCAATATATTGGCCATTAAATTTCGAAAATTAACAAAAATTATATGCAGGCATCTTCCACCATAGTTTGAATGCAATAAAGCATTAATATAATTTCAAAAATATGGATTATCGTTTTGATAATTGGCAAATTATTTGTTTCACATTGCTCCCTTAATTCTTACGTCACTGCTATCAATGTTGTTGAGATGTCAAAATGAATATTGATCAAGTTTTAATTAATTTTAGTTTAGAAGAAGTGATTCTGGATGAGCAGTTGGTTTACTTGGTTTTCGAATTCGTTAGTATGGATTTAAAAAAACACATCGATAAAATCCCTTATGGAGAGCTAATGAAGAAAGCTGAAGTTAATGAACTAATTTTTTTCTAGTTGATACTCCACTACTTCCATAAATTACTGCTTATTTCTTAAAATGAAAATTTCCCTGAATTCAATTAAAAATGATCAAAATTAAAAACTGCTTAATCTCATTACTTGCATCAAAAATCGTTCTTGTATCAGATTTTGCAAGGTATTTGTTTCTGCCACCAGAGAAATATTCTACATCGTGATTTAAAGCCAGAAAATTTGCTTGTCGACGGTAATGGCGGTCTTAAGATTGCTGATTTTGGCCTAGCAAGACAACTGGAGTTTGCATACAGGGAATATACTGACGTGGTAAAGTTTGTTTACTTCCGGTTTTCGATTTCAGCATTCGTAAAGTTAGCATAGCATTATATCGCTTCATCTCAATGTTTTTTTCAAGAAGATATGTTGCCTATATCTTTCAAGTGTTTTATAAAGATGTATATTATTTGCAAAATTTTTTGCATTGCAATTTATAATAAATTTGGTTTGCAGGTAGTCACTTTGTGGTATCGACCTCCAGAAATACTGTTCGGCTCCTCTAATTATTCGATGGGAGTTGACATTTGGAGCATCGGATGTATTTTTGCTGAAATGGCCATGAAAACAGCTCTATTTAAAGGAGATTCCGAAATCGATCAGATTTTCCGTATTTTCAGGTTTGTTTGTCATATTAAATTTAACTTCCGTTTTATGATGATGCATCGACATTGAGATCTCCAGTATATTGGCAACTCCAAAGGAAGATGTGTTTGGAATGCAAAATCTGGCGAGAATCAAAGCACTATTTCCAGATTTCGAGGAAAATAAACTTCAAAAAATTCTTGCTAACTACATGGATGAAGATGGAATCAAAATTTTGCGGGTATGAAGAACTTATTTGATTTTAAGGATTTTATAGTTTAATAAATATTAGATGAGGTCTATTTTTAGTAAAATTCTATCCACTAAACTCCGTAAGTGCAATATATTCTTTTCCATTACTAATATATTCTTTGCAGACAATGCTTAGTTACGATCCAAAAGCGCGAATCTCGGCGAAGAAACTATTAAAGGATCCGTATTTCAACGACGTCGATCGCAAAAAGCTCCCAGCCGGCGATTTTGATGGATCTATTCCACCTCGCCCCTGGCCTTTGTAAGGCCTTTTCCTCTTAACTACGCTGACTTTTGCTGGAATTTCTAATTATAATTTGCTTTTCAAATTTTACTAACTTTGTCATTCTTCCCATTATATGGAAAGAGTTGCTTGTGCAATAAAATTAGGTTCCCTGAGGAAAATCCACTACCAAAGATAAATTTTCCATGATGAATTCTAGAATTGGCCTGAATTTATGCTAAGAAAAGCTCAGTTTCTTTGGGAAACGGCAGAGTTAAGGGACATCGGCAAAAGATTCTTGTATAAGCGGAGTGACATATAATGGTCTCCATTAAAGATCTCAGAGATAATCTTGAAGTGGGATAGTACTAGAGGCCTCACTTTTTCAATTTACAACAATTCACTGAAGCATTAAAAACTTTGGTTCATCAAATTTAAAATTTTTGAAATATCTTTGATTCTTTACAAACTTTTTTTCTTGTTACTTCTACTGAAGTCATTTTAATGATCAGTTTGAAATTCCGAACATTAGAGAGCAGATTTCACTCTTGTAATAAGTTAAGAATAATATCACGTTTGAAACAAATTTGGATGAAATTTCTTGTGGTGAACTTTGTACCTTACGTATATTTCTTGATCATTATCACTGGATTTTTGAAATTCGATTTGTTGATTATCATTTTTTGATATTTGATCCATTCACGTAATCTACCACATATTCTCCAACACACCTTCGTTTGTAGTTTGATATGAAAGCATGGCATCACTGATAAGACGAGTGGAATATATCTTGATATTTAATGCATTAATTGTTGTTCTGCTAGTTATTGCTTTATCTAGTAAACTTATCTTATCATAAAAAAAATCAGAAATTTTCAACATTTTGTAGATTTTTCGTCAAATAAGCTAACGAAGAGTTTTTATAAACATACTTTTTGGATGTTTGCAACGATAATGAAAGTGCTAGCGTAATAATCATTACGATATTGATTTATTTTAATTGAGCTAATGTATCAATATTGAATTGTTAAATTTTATACGAAATTGACGATATATTTAGGGAAATTTTCAGTGAATAAAGTTTAATGAAAAGTTTTAAATTGGGTTTTTTTCCTTTTTCCCTTCTTTTTCTTCTTTCTTCCCTTATCGCCGTATTTATCATTTCTGTATTGACGACACTGAACATTAATACATTAAATAAAAAGGAATTCAGATTGTGTATAACGGCATGAAAAAAAAAAAAAAAAAAAGAAATGGCAGTTGTAATTAGGACAAAATGACAAAGACAATGAAAGATGTTTGATTGGAACGTGTTATTGACATCAACCGAACGGAGTCAATCTTTGTCAAATTTCTTATTGAATCATCTCCGACTAACATTTATCGTTGTTTTCATAGAATTTCACTCTGCGAGAATTTCTACGTGAAAAATACTGTGCGGTGACGATTATATACTGTCGCTGACTGAACTGTTCAGTAAACTAATGATGATGCTAGTCTCTAGTATTAGAATCTCTGTCGAAATATTACTTAATTATATTTAAAAGTGATGAATAATTACTGAAATATATGGAAATTAGAACTTAAGTTATGATATAAATTGGATGCCATTTTTTTTTATGTTTAATTTTTGCCGTACATTAACTTAATTATGCAGTTCTAGCAGTGAAATCGAATTCGATCATATTTCATAATGTTAACTTGGTTATGGATTTTATTTGTCTCTAACATATGCGGTAATTATTTTTTTTTACTTGTAATTAGTGCATTAATTGTGAAATACTACGAATTATCTGAGTAATCTTTCCAAAGTACATAATATTCAATAATATTAGAATTGATTAAGATTATAACAGTGAACTGAAAAGCATTTAATCATTCTCTAAAGATCGAATTCTATTTTCGATTTTTTTTCGTTCTTTTTTCAGGACAAACATCATTTGAAAAAACGGATGGAAATGAAATTTTTGACGTAACATTTAGAAAGTTTATTTCCGGAGCTGATCTTCCAAGTTTCTCAGACAATAATCTGCTGAAATTCGGAACGATTAGGATTCAACCGGATGATGATATACTTGGTAAATTAAAAGTATGTGAATTGTTTAATTTTATTGCAATCCTTATTAGCACATTGATAATCATTGATAGGATATTTGAAAAATAGCTCAATTAAATTAAGCAATTGAATAAAATAATTCCGAAGAATCAACAAATAAATAAACAACTTTATCACAAATATATAGTAAGTGCGCTTATCAATAAAATTTACTTTACATCAAGAGCGCATTTCATGAACTTTCAGAAAACTTCTTGAATTAATCTAACAAAATTTTTTTTTAGAAATCAGATGGTATCAATAATCAAGATATATTAGGTAAACAATCATTTGAAAACGATATTATGGTCGCATCTTCAAGGTTCCAATAAATAAAATTAACAATTATTTTTGCATGTGTTTTTTTTTTTTTTTTTTTTTTTTTTTAGCTTGCTGAATTGTAATAAAATATTAATGTATACAGGTTAGGTTTAATGAAATCAATTCATATTTTATAGAAGAAAAATGTAAGAGAAAAAGAGAGAGTGATAGTTCATATTTTACGACTAACATCAGAAGGCCCCTAATCTATATCCTGATAGTACTGATTTCTCTAATATTATTTTTAGTGCAACGATGCCTGAAAAAATTCTATTACCAGCTTCGGATGGATCACTGATGATTGCCGGTATCACAGTTTTTACGATTGGTTTCTATGTTTTATTTATTTATATTTTTTCATAACATGATTTTTAAAGTTGATTTTTGTTAGTTAAGATATCAGCTAACTTCAGCCGGAAAAACCATTGAAGAAGTACCACAAGAATTCAGAGAAGACGAAACTAAGAATACCGCAAGCATAAAAATCAGCCGAATGAATGATAGCTATCTTCAAGTGTCAGCATCAGAAATGAACGCATTTCTTCATAGGTTATTTGGATATTTTTCCTTTCAGCTTTTCTCCCAAAAAATTGAAAAACTAAATAAGTTGGGAAAAATCAAAGAATTGAAAATTTTGAAATGCACATAGAAAATCGTTTTCAGTATGGCAGATCGGGATGCTGTTGAAAAACTGGTCCGAGATTCAAATTTCATTCCTGTTAAAGAACATTCGAATTTATCTGAGCCACGTATCGAGAATACGTTTGACTTCGTTACATTCGATAAACCTATTTCCAGTCTAACAACAGTAACAATGACAAATCACACTATTTTGAATGACTTGGATTACCCTATGGAAAAAGTGCCGGACAGTTTCGTTATCTGGAGCAATCCACAAATTTTTATTGAACCTATCCATATTGCGAAGTTTAATTTCGGTATCGCTTTTTAGAGTTGCTGTAATTAAAATACAATCATAATTCAAAATTTCATTTTGAATGTAATCCTGAAATTAATTTATGAAATACTTCTCGAAATATGCAATGTTCAACAGCGCTTAATGACTGCTTTTTGTCCAATAGAAATTACTTATGGCTTCTGCTATATTAGCATCTAGTGTTTACCATGTCTTTTTTTTTTTCAGGCCAAGAGATTTTATCTGTAAAGGCGCATGACATGTTTAATAGTTCAATTGAATTCATTTGTATGTTACCGGGAATTGTTTTTTGCGTCACCGATTTACTCAGCAGTGAAAGTTATCAGTTACGGATGTTTTACACCGGCACCAGTAACATAAAAAATTTCAATTTGCCTCTTACCGTCAGAACACGAAATCGTGAAGGAAATTCGTATGCGGTTTGTATTTCTTTGAAACAATGAATTCTATGAATTTGAATTCTTTTTACTTAATGTTTATATTTTATAAAAGATTTTTTCTTTTTTTTTTTTGTTATTAAAATCTTTTGTTTCATTCGAAATTATGAGTTTCCAGAGTTTCAACGCTTCCATACATTTCGTTTCGGATGATTCGAATATGAATGACGAAATTCGTTCCGAAATTCTAAGTATGACAACTCAGCAAACTGTAGGACATCAAGTGGAAGCAACAATTGATAATGAACTCCATGTGCAACCAAATTTCGTTGCTTTAGAGGAGCAATCGATTTCAACCTGGAACGGATCCATTATTCAGCCTGAAGAAGCAACAAGGAAACCAAAAGCGCCTGTTTTTATTTTTATGCCACATTTCGAGCACAACAGTTATGAAATATATGTGCCGGAAGGCAAAAACAAGGTCTTTAAAAAAAAAAAAATAAACTAAAAGTTTTTTTTAGTTTTAGCAATTTTTTCAAACTATCCTCTTGTTAAAAAATTTTAATCTTTATGTCACAAATATCATAGGGTTTATATAATATTATACTATATAAGTGAAGAAATATTAGGAACTTTCAGTTTTATGCAATTTAATATACCTGGAGCATAGGAAAACTTTAGTTTCCATAATTTATTATTTTTTCCAGAAAATCTAAACATATTGCAGTATTCGATAATTGTTGCTATAATTTACTTTCTAACCTATCCGAGTGATATTGAAGCAAAATTTTCAATTCAGTCCGAACCACTTCAATGGTTTTATCTAGGAGAAGTAGAAACAGAGATGGTATTTTTATGAATTCTTTTCATCTCATCTCGTTAATACTCTACTCAGTAACTTCATTTCTTTTCTATTTCTTGTTGATATTAAGTAAGAAAAAATTCCTTTCCCAAAAAACTTCTAAAAACCATTCACTGGATACTTTTGCTTTACTTGCTGATGCAAAATCATTTCTCATCTCAAAAATTTCTCATCTCAGTATATTTTTATCATTTGAACTAATGTACATTTTTATGCATGCAATAAAATATCCCAAAATTTGTCAAGTCAAGTTTATACAACCGTTCCAAATCTACAAACATTCACTTGACATGTTGCGTATGTTATAACATTGCATTTTCAATTCTATATCATCTAATAGTGTGTTATGTTCTAGAATGCAAATCGTCTAATTGTTGCAATCAAACTTATGTTGCATGATGGTGCTGATGTTGATTCCCAAAAAACCAACAATGGCCAGTATAAATTTCAGATTAAAGTACCGTACTTTTTGAAATTGGAATAATTAAAGTTTTTCAAATAATATGAATTTTTATCAATTTCATTATTTTATTCCAGGCTAACCAAGGCAGTTTTGAAACTTCTACAGATATCAATGTTGAAGTCCTGACATTTGCAACTAAAGGAACATCTTATTCTTCGGACATGATAAAAATTTCTAGTGCGAATCAAACATCACTGATAGAAAAATTCACCACTTCAAGAGTTCTTGCTGATTCAGAGCGTTATATTGCTGTAGATTTTACGGATATTTCTGAGAATGGATCTAGAATCATTACTGCGACTGTATCGAATCTGGTACAAATAAATATAAACACAGCTACCGCTTCTGGTAGTTCGGATATAAAAATAGCACAAACCGAACTTGCAAAGGATACTTCGGGAACTACAGGTAAAAGAAATTTTAGAAAGCTAACCAGTGTTAAGGAACTAGAATTATAGAATCTATTTCGAAAATCCATGATCGATCTGAATTTCTCTTTGTTACTGTATCACAAAATGGGCAGACTGTTGCAAGGTTATCATCATTTTCAGAAGAATCTCCTGTACATGAAAATTTCGCCGAAATATTTAAGTCAACTGAAACAATAGCTAATACTGCTAAATCTGGAAAAGAAAAAGGATCAGAAACATCTTCCATTTTAAGAGTCAACGAAATAGCAAGATACCCATCAGAATCGACGGTCAAAGCAAGTATTTCCTCATTTAGTATTCTTTTATTCAAGAAACCACTCGAACAAAATATTTTCCATCTAAAGAAATTTTAGATAAACTTATAAAGTACAGATGAATTTGAACTATTACAGGAGCCTGAAATTACTTCAGTAAGGCCTCCAGAAAATTTGGAAAACGATAATTCTTCTCGCTCTGAAATTGATAATTTGGATGCCGACCATAATATTTCTGTTTCATCTGAAAGAGGAACATCTACAATTACCGAAATTCATGGTAATGAATTAGCGGAGGAAATAAGTCAAAGCTCTAAAGACATCGAATTCAACGAAAATATAAATAATTTCTCCTCATACAACCAAGAAGAGCTAGTTGCCAAGAAATTGACAACTATCATTGTTTCATCAGTCCGAAATGGCAGCAATTTATTCCCCAATATTCTAATAGAAAATGAAAAAAATCTGCAAGGTGAATTTGGTGCTTCCCTTATGTCAGTGACAACAGTATCTGTACCGGTGAATGATGATGATATTGATGACATGCATTGGAGCAGCTCTCAGGATAACAAATATTTTGTTGGAAATTTCCAAAAATCTAAACAAAATCTTAAAACCAGCACGGAAATAAAACACGATTATAGCACTACTATGGAAGCAACAGACTTGACGATACATGAATTAAATAAGAATGCTGATACTGCTGCTCGTTTCGTTGATGATGATTCTAATTATACTGAAAATGATATATACACTGGTGTTGAAAATGATTATCAAACTTCCACATATATCAACGTTACCTGGAAAAATCGTATTGATAATATTGATACCATAACTAATAACGCTGATACGACTGTCCCTTCAAGTGAAATGACAAAAAGAGTTAGCACAGTTCGAAGTACTAATGCTGCTGCTCTTCAGCAAACATCAATCACTTTAGCGGACAATATTCACATGAATTCAGATGACGAACTGAATGAAAGTTGGAATCAAAGTGGCGATGAAAATTTAGGAATCGATAAGTCGCAACAGATTCAATTGGCTTGGCAACAAACAAAAAGTGATAAAACGACAATTGCTACTGTATTACATTCAGAAACAAGCCCAATAGAAACCGAAACTAAAAATGAATGGCCTGAGGAGAATGAGAGCCTAGAAAATGGTCTTAGAATCAATAAGATAGAATCGCAAAAAACAAGTAAGCTTAAGTGATTTGGACCATTAACAAACTTACTGCATAAATAACAAACTTACTGTATATGTATATGCATAACAACTTACTGTATGAACTTACATTTCTGAATCCAAATAAATGTCTTTTGAAACATTTGGGAATTTTCATATTAGGCAACCGAATAAAAAGCTTCTTTTTTTTTTTTTTTAAAGCAACCGAATAAAGAGCAAATCATGCCAAGAGAAAATCTGATCATTCATTTTATGATTTCAATTAACTATTAATTTTAGTGATAAACGTGAATTTCAAAACCAGCGAAAAGAGCAAATATATGTTGCCTAAAGATTTTCGAGACTTCGATATTTTACCTGGTCTTGATATCATCATTACTGCCAATAATATGATAAGTTTTCGAAAATCTTGAATTACGTTTTGCTTTAAAGATTAAAACTCGAAAAAAAAATTTTTTTTTTTGTTTAGGATCCTAATGATGTAATTATGGTATCAGTAAATTCCTCTGCACTGGAAGTTATTCCGCGTCGTATGCAACCGGGAAAGACGGTTTTTCTTGTTGTTCGTGATGCTGAGAAACTGGATCGCGATCTTTTGGATGATTCCATTGTTATTAAGGTAAGTCACTGATAAGAATTTTAAAGTTTTCCGCAACAGTTTTGTATAGATCGATTTTAATCCTCGCAAGTTCTACTTATTTACTAAAGGACATCGCTTTTCCCCATTTTCACTATATACTTCCTATCAAATCATTAATTTGTCTCGATAAACTGAAAATTTTCAAAAAATTTAGTAAATTTCAGTCTTTTTTTTTTTAATTTCGATCGTTTTAATCGATTAATTTAAAAATGAAAGGACTTATAATGGTGCATTCATAATATCTCTCAATAAAGCTACCGTTTTCAGGTGACTGCATCCCAACGAAAACGTCCATCCGTAACATCATCAAAAGTGATTAGCATTATGAGAAATGAAGATCTGAGTAATGAAGCACCAGCATTTTTCTCTTCTGAATATGATTTTCACGTAAATGAAGGCAGCATAACAGGACAAAAAGTGGGCCAAATGGAAGCTGAATTCATGGATCATCGTGCGCATGGAATTATTACTTATCAATTGATTGGTCCCGGGAGTGAATTGTATATTTTGGATATTTTGTTACAATATATTAATTTGGAAAAACTTGAGATAAATTAGCTGTGTTTACTCAGATTAAATTAATTCACTTCGGTTTCCAAAACACTCAAAATTATAAATTGTCCACTTGAAAATATAATTAACCATACTTGTTCTCAATATCAGCAGTAGATCAGATCTAGTAGCATTTTAATAAATAATATTTAGAAGTTCAAACCTCACTTTTACTACCAAATTTTATAATTTAAAAACGGTTTTTTTGAAAACATAGAAAAAATTATGAGAACAAGCATTGTCTTTTTGTAAAGATTTGAGAGATGAAACATTTTGTCAAATTTATTCATTTAAAGATTTGCGATAAATGATGGTACAATAAGTGTCTCGTGTCCAAGTATCCTGCCATGTTTGGATCGGGAGCAAACTACTGCATATCATCTTCTTGCTATCGCTACAAATTGCGGTAAGTCCTTTGATTAATATACAGTTTTTGTTGTCTTTTTGCGTAATAAGGCTTGTTTCAAGATACCATTAGCATTCTGGCTTGATCACCTTATCAATAAAGTCTCACATAGATTTTATGACACAAAATTGTATCTCTCACTTTTTATTGTGGACATCATCTTAGACAAGAATTGTTCAGTTTGTTTATTCAATTAATCCGCTAATTGACAAATTTCCACTTTTATTTGTTACCAAAACGAATTTCGAAGCAAGGAAAAAACGAAATAGATTCAAAAATGTTGCTCATTTCTGAAATAGATCCAGCTTATGAGGGACCGATCTTTTTTTTTTTCTCTCTCAAATCAGTTTTTTCATTTCTCATTGCATTTAACACCTAGAAAAATATACAAATCTTCAACTCTTAAGATGGTTTGAATTCGGTTCCTGTAATAGTAAGAATTCATATCGACGATCGAAATGACAATGGCCCGATTTTGGAAACATTACAAAATGAAATTACGGTATTCAATGGTCGTCTTACAAAGCCTTTTGTTGTAAAGGTAAAAAAGCTTGATTTTGAATGACATTGAAATAAAGTAACTTTTAATAAATAAAAAGCTGGACTTTGGGAAATATTTAAACCTTCATGGAGTATTTATTATTTAACAGGTAAAAGATAACGATGTAACACCACATGATATCAATGAACTCAACATAGATGGTACAGCGTCAGCATTTATTTCATTGGAAAAGATGCGTGATGATATTTACTATGGACGGCTTTGGTCTTTACCAGCAGAGGGGATTTATGAACTGAATATTACTGCCCGTGATCCCGATGCAAATATTCCGGAACAAAAACTCACGGTTACTGCACAAGTATTGGTATGTTTGCATCTATTTTTTCTATTTAATTCTGTTCATTCGAATATTTCTTTTAATTTATCGGAAACTTACATTTGATTTATTTGTTTGAGATTTATTTCAATCGTTCTCACAGTGGATGTAAGACAAAAAAGATGAGGAATCTTTCAATTTTTTGTTTTATATTCTAGGAGAAAGCTTAATTGAAGAGAAAGCAATTTGAAAATTTTCTGCTTCAGAATACTGTGACAAGACCTCATTTCGAGCGAGCCAGATATGAAAGGACTATTAATACCGAAAAACTGTTTAAAGGTTTTTTTTCTTTCCTGGATTTCTTAGTCGAACTTAGAATTCTGAATTAATGAATTCGGGATTTGAGAAAATATTGAAATGTTCTAGGAAATCTTATCTTGCAACCGAAACTGGAAAATGCTCCACTTGATGCATTGCGGTTTGTCCTTTTAAGAAATGATCCTGGTTGGCTGTCTGTGGATGAATATAGCGGAAATGTCATTATTGGCGATGTCCCTCAGTAAATCTTCATCATATCATTAATATTATTTGGCTATAGAATCTTAAATCAGTGTTGTAATTGCGCAGCAATAGCCAAATTTTAGTAGTTAATTTAGTGTCATTAAATGGAATAACTAGCTGAATCCAAAAATTTTACCAATTTGAAAATTTTCAGAAACAGTTTCTTCTTTTTTTTTTTTTTTTGTTTAGAAAAAAGCAGCAGCAAACATAATTTCGATTTTGCAGAACCGGTATTGTAAGCGGGAAATATAGTACATCCATCGCAGCAGTGAATCGAACCAATGGTAGACTTGTTACAGAATCCGTCCTAGTTCTCACCGTAATCAGCGATAATCACGCGAAGAAAGTGTTTACCAAAAAGCTTATTGTCAAGACCTTACGTAAAGGTTAATCTAAAGAATTTGCTGAATCAGAGGTGATATTTCGTTAAAATGAGGCAGAAATTATAGAATGAAATTTGATTTTCGTGTGATACACAATTTTTGTAATATAGTTTCATCCTGCTAATTGTTAAAATTTGCATGTATCAGACACAACAATAAATCGCCAAACAATAGAAGTGCTTCCGGAACATGACAAAGCATCAATAACGATCTTACGAGATAGCATCAATGCTACTGATGAACAACTTCACTCTGTCAACATTGATAAGGTATTTCTTTCATTGTTTCAAGCATTTACTTCGATTTCTAGATATTACTCAGTTATTCCAATGAATACAAAGCTGTGAATGTAAAATTTTTTGATTTGCAAAATTTCATGTTTACAGTTTCATTTT
Organism: Onchocerca flexuosa; assembly: GCA_002249935.1. Taxonomy (NCBI): domain Eukaryota; kingdom Metazoa; phylum Nematoda; class Chromadorea; order Rhabditida; family Onchocercidae; genus Onchocerca; species Onchocerca flexuosa. Next base: position 1,051,537 of record KZ269984.1, on the reverse strand, counting down.
ACAATAACTATTAGAATTGATTTTTCTTTAAATTGCAGAACACAATATCAATTAATCACGGTATGATAATAATAGATATGAAGCGATTACAACAGATACGAATGTTGCAATTCAAATTATCCTCAAAAGAAAATAATAATGATTCCGGTAAATATAACAATTATGTTGAAACAATTAATACTCCAATTTTTAGCCTGACTTAAAGTAATTCCATCAAATTGTTGCCACCTTCTTCTTCAACCTTCGAAAATATATAGATGTTATCTCATAATAGTTGTATGAAAATGCAACTTAATATATACAGTATTATTAGTTGGACGTATATTACATATTTTTAGGTAAAAAGCTTACAACAAATGAAATTAATCAAATTACAGCAAAGGTGATGTTGTTTCTCAGTTCGGAGCCAATTGAGATGGAACATGAGCGTAAACGACAAGCACAGCCAAGATTTAGTCATCCATGGAGAAGTGATATGAATATCATTCCAGTATCTTATATCACTTATTTTATTGTTTGAGTGTGCATGAGATGATTTGAAAATTCGTTCACTAATATTTATTTATTATACGTTTGATTATTTGTTTATCAATTCTTATTTTTTGGTAAGTAGATATATTTATTCATTTTTTATTTCAGTCATTGTGTTAGTATTTGCATTAGCTTTTCATGAATCATTTGTGAAATCGTATTAGCAACGTTTTCAGATCAAATTAGCTGAAAATTCACCAGAAGGATATACGATTATTTCACTACCTGCTTACAACCCGATGAATGGAAGCAAAGTTACGGATCTAAGGCTTTCAGGCGAAATGGCACAACATTTCACTGTCGACGGGAGAAGTGGTTAGACTTTAAGTTCACATCTTTAAATATAAATCACCAGAAATCAAATTGTTTCTGGAAAAATTTTTTAATTAGTTAAGAACAAGGATAAGTTAGATTGAATTTTGAAGAAAGCAAGTGAATATCTATGAGTTAATCATGAGGTGTCTTTGCAATGCTATGATAATGTGTTTTGCAATCATAAAATTTATTACACTGATTTCTGCAGTTTTTAATAATACTGAATGTTTACGAACAGGCAAATCAGTCGATTTGCATTAATCCTCCAGTAATATTTGATTGCCGACAGTTATAACTTTCCCGTAATGTAATCTATTATGAGAAAAGTCTTTCTAGGAGATGTACAGGTTGTGATACCTTTCGATTTTGAAGCGATGGAACCAGAATCACATATATTTGATTTACAATTGACCGCAGGTGAAGAACCATATGATACTGTGGCAGTGCTACGAGTTGAAATTATTGATGTTGATGACAATCCACCAAAAATAACCAAAATTGGTGATTACAACTTCGAGAATGTTCGTTTTATTCAATTTACGAAACTTACTAAATTCTTGTAATCGGTTCACTATAACTCCGGTTTTGATGAATAAAACAAAGGTTTATAATATCAAAGTAGTAGAAATTTCCCATCCTGGCTTGTTTCAGTGATTCAAGTTTAAAAATGCTAATTAACTCATGAATCAACACATACTGTGAATCTTCCCTTCATCAGTGTTAGAAAATTTTCTGGCATACTTTGATGATATTATTAGTCAGAGAGACTAGTTAGCCAATTGTCACTTGTAAACGATTTTTCTTTTGAGCGCTAAAACAAGATTTGATGATGTTGAAAGTTTTTCTACTTCAAAATATCTTCCTGATCAAATATTTTTCGAGACGTTTTTATTACTGTTTCAAATTTAGCTAACGATTGCGGAAAATTCGAAACCTGGAACGGTGCTTTTTGAAGTTCAAATATCGGATCTTGATCATTTGTACGGCAAAATGGGTGTCTTCAATTATGCATTAAGTGGTAACGGTGCAGCTAATTTCCAGGTTAAAAAGGTAAGCCTTTAGCAATAGTGCGCGAAATAAAGTTTGAGATAATGCATGTAATGAATAGTTGAATTTATTGTTTTCTTTTAAATAATCAGTTCATGTTAATTTACATGAAATAGTAAATGCATTTTACTATTTACTTCCAGATAAATGATACCGTAGCAGTGATTGTTTCTCCTGCTGCTGATTTGGATCGAGAAAAAATTGAGGAAATGATTGTTTTACTGAAAGTTACTGATTCTGGTGGTAACAGTGACAGTGTCGCGGTACTATTTCAAACATTTGTAAAGATAAATGAGAATAATTTTTTCCACTTACAAAATTGTATAGTGATATGAGAAAAATCCAACAAATCATAATAGTTTCAGTAATTTTATGCAGATTTTCCTTAAATTTGATTTTAAACATTGTAAACATATATATTTATCTATCTTCAAATGCTTCATGGATACATTTCTGAAATATTGCAAAAAGTATTATCTACCAAAAATATGCTGATAATGGCATTTAAAGTCCTACAAGTTAAAGTTATCTCTAAGCTATTATTCACTATAAATTTACAAATCAAATTAAAACACTTAAAATTTGAAGAAACAAACTTGCATTGCAGGCAATGATCACGATAATAGATGTAAACGACAATGTGCCCGTTTTCATTCATAACGAATATAAAATTGAAGCAGTAGAAAATTGGCCTGAGGCAATGGTACTAACTTACATACATGCTGAAGATAATGACAAAGGACTGAATGCAGAGATTCGTTACTCTCTGTCACCAAAGAATAATGAGTGTATACTTTTTTTATAATTTGAAGTTATAACAGAAAAAAAAAAAAAAAGAAAGAATGTGTTTTCAAAAGAAGCTACAAATTTCGAAAGAAGCAGTTGATCCCTTCATCATTCAATTTTTCCAATTTTTTCTTGTCCTTAAATCCTTTCACTGGTAGTAACTTGGATCCTAGAAAACTTATGGTTACAAATGTCAAACAGAAACAGAATAGAAATCCGTAGAAATTTAAGTTGTATGCTATCACTTCCTTATAAGGTTTTCCTAGAGAATTCACAATTTTAGATCTCCAGATTAAAGCTCAAAACTCGAGTTCATTATTGCAAAATCTAGTCCAAATTGAAAAACTGCTAATAAATTACTAATAGAAAGATTAACGGCTCTGATGTATTGATATCTTTTTGTCTTACACACCTTCTACTTAATCAGCTAATTGTGCCAGTAATCAAGAGAAACCAAACTCTCCAGTTACAGTTTCTAAATTATTTTTAACTAAAAAATTGGCATCATCTAATTATTTGTCAAAGAAAATTTCTGTGAGGTAATTGATAAAAAATTCAATAAACAATTTGTTGAAAGTTATCTTATTTTCGTTTTTAGCAAATAAAATTCAAGGAAAAAAACTGTTGAAAATTAAGTTTCTTACAAAAATCAAACTTTATGTGTTGTGAAAAAGATGAAAGCAAAGATACCATTTCCAAAATAAAGATTATAATCGACTTTGCCCCAAACTGTTGCTTTACTGAACTTTTAGAAGAAAAGATAATTGAAGCATCTTTTTCGAAAATACTTTCTTAACAATATTAAATCTTAAAAAGTGGGCACTATTTGAATATCATGCATTTTACCATATAATTAACAAGGCAATTAATAGCAATTTTATTTTTTAAAATTATGTGTGTGTGTGTGTGTGTGTTGGAATTGAGAGGAAAAACCAAGAAAAAGAATTTTTTTCATTTATTTTCTTAATTGGCCATTTTTTAACACTTACTGTTTTGGATATGAGTGTATTTTACTCTTTTTTTTTTTCATCATTTGTAATTCCAATAGAGTTGTATTTTTTTAACTTTAGCTTGCATGTTTTTGTTGAATGTGATTTAAGTTCTGTTATAATAGTTTATATTTAGAATTTTTTTTTTATGGGACAGTGGTTTTTTAGACTTTGAAATTGATCCAATACGTGGATTGATACGTACCAAGAAAGCACTAATTGGCCTAGCTCGAGCACATCCGTACGATTTTTCAGTTGTGGCAAGTGATAAAGGTGGGCTTCTTTGACAGTTGTTTAACTTCACATTAATACTTTAAGTTATGTATGAGAAAAGTTGCTACGATTGACGAATAAAATATTTGGATATAGAGCTCTTGTTCAATTTCAACCATTACTGATCAAAGGAAATATAATCCAAACAAAGAATAAAAGGGAACTGCCTAGAAGTAGACACAGAGATAGATGAAGAACTTTATTCTTTAAATTCTGCAAGCTATCGCCAACTTTTCCAAACATTTATACGTTTGCCTCTTTGCGATGAATTTTCGAAAAAACTAACCATATTTTTTACTGCAAACAGAAATTATTTCATTCTTACTTATTTTAAATTATTTGTGAACATATCTAATTATTCATGGCTTTAAAAGAAAAAGATGGAAATTAATTTGAAATGAAATTCAATAATTCAGCATTAAATAAATCCGAGAAATCACCAGAAAGTGTTTTCCTATACTGACATTATTGAATTAAGGTGTACCATCGCTATCAGCTAGTACAGCTGTTAGTATTCATGTACTCGAATCCACGTCATTAAGTCGTGTTGGTGATGATAAGGGTATACATATTGTGTCACCGTCCGTTCATTTCACTTTGCAACTTGACGAGGTTGAATTTTTAATTTCACTTCTAGCACCAATTCAAAGTATAGTATCTGGATTCGATGATAATCATATCGTAATATTTTTAGTGGCATTACATTAAGAGTGTGATGAACTTATTAAAATCGACTACCTTTTCATTTTTCTGTCTAATTAAGAACCGAATATAATTATTAGATGCTAAAGATATCGACTGCATGGTAGTTTCATTTTATTAAATTATTTGAAATATTGGACCCTGACTATAAGTGTTTTGTGTCCTTCTTTTTCTTTTTTTTTTTTTTTCAGAATATTCCGGCTAACGATCGCGTTTATTCAGTTCAAGCTAAAATTGGTGGTTTTAATGAGCAATTTGGCCGAGAAATTAAGTATTCAATAACGGTTGGTAATTGATAGATCAACTAAATTGATATTAATATTTCTTATCTCAAGCCTGTCAAATAAAGTATGAATTGCACATAATTTATAAATATATTTGATATTTCGCCTAAATTTAGAAACAGAAACAAAATGAAGTATTTTTTTGATTTGTATTTCATCTCTCATAAAAGTATTAAAAGTTTTCGAGGTGAACTGAAAAATACTGAACTGTATTAAATTTCGATTCTGACAGTACCAGAATCGAAACTTTTAACTCCTTAAATCTAAAAATATTTATCGATTCAAATTAATTGTGCTGCATGAATTTAGAAAGAGAAACAATTTGATTTCAGCCAGTGGATAACGCAATGGATGGCGGATGGTTTACAATTGATACGAATAGCGGCGATCTGTTCTCTTTACAAGAATTAGATCACGAACTTCAGTCTGCTATAACTGTTAGTTTATTTTAATTTGGACAAATTCTAATGCATAAAATTCATCACATAGTGAACTAAATTGTCAAAACAAGCCACTCATATGTAATTCCCTTTGATGTCTGTTGAAATCCATCATCTAAAAAAAAATCTAAGACTGATGAAAACAATTTTTTTCATTGTTATGGAAAGCAAAAATCAATCAACTCATCTCATGAATTTTATTTTTTGGAAATACTTGAATTTTGCTTTTGCCCTTACATATTCGATGATTGTTCTTTCTTTTGTTTATAATTGCCGTTCATTTTCCATCCCGACTCCTTACAACAAAGTTTAATTTAGTATAGTTCTTAAATATTATATATTATGTGAATTAAGAAAGTATCCCATTTTGAATAATCTTTGAAAATTCTTGCAAATATACTCAGGACAATTTATATATTCGAATTCCAATTCAATATTAAAAAAAAAAAAAAAAAAGGAATAAGCTGATAAACATTCATATCACTTAATAATAAGAAAAAAACTATCTGTTTAAACAAATTTCAATCATATATTTCATGGTACGGATGCTCCATGAAGATTTATTTATTATGTAAGCATTATTAATCATTCATTCATTGATTACTAATAACTTTTAGAGGTTTGTTTTAAATCTATTACTCACCTTTGAACAAAGACACAAGTAGTTTGTGAATTTCAGTGATAAATTCCACTGCTAGATAAAATATGAATTAATACAAGAAATTTTTTTCGTCGAAACATTATAAAACTTTCGAAATATAAAAGTTAACTTAAAACTTTCGAATCAAGCAATAATTTAATGGCCTAAAAACTATTATATTTGTTATTTCACTCTAATGCATTATTTTGAAGAAAGACTTTTTCATCTCAAAAGAAAAAATTCGGTATTTTAATAACAATGTTATTAATACAATTAAGTAAAAAATTTTCGTATCAGTATGAAGAAGTGATCCAATTACTTTGTGTTGGTAGAAACATACATTCTTGACAGTATTATCGTATGCTGTCCTGTTTTCCAGCACGTCAAAATTACAAATGTTGTCATTATCACTTTTGTGATATTGTTTATTTATAAATTATCATTATTTGATTATTTGATGTAGCCAAATATACACTGCATTATAAACATTACTGTCATTCAATTCTAAGGTTTGTATGCCTTTTGTTAGCTTTGAGGAATTTTTTTTTGTAAAGATGAAGAAAAAATTGAAATTTTACGGGAGAATGCATGATTATGTGGACCCGAAAACATTTATTAAGGGAATAATTGAAAATTTGAAAGAATTTGATGTTTAAAATTATCTAGATGTTTCGGGATGATCAAAACCAAGAAATGTAAGAAGCAGAGCTGTGGGGAAGAGTGGGAATGAAAAAAATTAGGATTGAATTTTAATGTTATGGTCACACTCATTACATTCTTTTCTAGCACAGCCTCTTAAATTTATTAAATTTTTACTTTAACGAGCTATAAATTTTTTCATATATACATATATATGAAAATCATTGTTTACGCCTTTGCCAATACAGTTACAACTTACTTCAGTTGTCTTCTGAAGCACCAATTCAAATTTTGATTTTTTTTTCTTTATTTTACCAAGCAATAATTCAACAATTTTTGATTAAATTTCCAATTTTATTTTATTTTTTTTGCGTTAATATTAACTGAGCATAAATAAAATGCATTTTACGCTGAAATTAGATGATAAAATTCGAAACTTCAAGCATTGCATTGGTCACTGCATGATGGCGCGCCATCCAGTATTTAAATCTGTGGAGGCAGTCAATCACGATGACAGTAATGTTAACCATATTTTGTGCTAATGATGTTTTAAGTTGCACCAAAAATGCATTTTCAATGCATTTTTTAAGCAAAATACATGGTAGAAATGTGTTGAATGTGAGGAAATTTTTTCTTTGTTATAAACTATCCAGCTGGTCTATGGGGGCCGGCCATGCTTCGCGTGTCCGGCTCCAGCTAGTCTATATAAACAAAAATATCAACGTTTGTTCAAAATCTTAAACCTCCGCAAGTTCTTAAACACGCGCCTTATCTATATTAATTCAAATCATAGAAATCGAAAAGTTCTCACCTATTGCTTTGAAATTTTGACACAAAGTTGCAGTCGAATACGCGCATGTTTTATACACGCGCTGCTGTAGCTCAGTCTGGTTAAATGGAAAAAAAGAAAAAAGAAAGCGCATGTTTCTAGTGTTGGGAAAAAAAACTGATACTTTGCAATTTTATTTGTAGTTTAGTTGGATTAGAGACTGATTCTGCTATTGTGATTAGGCTAGGTAAGCAATAAGTGCGAAGAGGCTTTTGTGTCTTGTGTAACAGAGATGAATGCTGTTGAGAAATGTTTTATTGATTGATGAAGAGTGTTTTTTCGTAACGAACAATTATCAGAGAAGATCCAGACAAATTAATTACTGGGTTATTTTTTCCTTTGTCAATAATAGAGAAGAATACTATTCAAATGAATCGTCCGATATTTCTACTATTGTTCCACTCGCTTTGAACTGTCGAACTGGAACCCTCGGAACTCCGAACTGTTGCTGTTACTTCGTCGATCTTTATCGTTTATCTGTGAATTGGAGCGTTTTGGCGGTAAACATGCTTGTCGTCCCTTTAAAATTATGTCGCGTCACTTGACCTTTAGTATTTCTTGTTTATAATGATTGTCATGGCCTTATTTACCGTCTTTCAGTTTTCGTCCATATTTAATATGTTTAATTTTACAATACTTGTGGGTATACAATATTTTTTGTTGTTCCATTGTCTCTCTAGATATAGAGATTGTCAGGTTTGCCGACTCTAGAGCAAGCAACATGTAATTTTTCATGTGAGAAGCAATCGGTCTCTAGATCTAAACCGCGCAATTCTAAAGATTGGCCCTGAGCTCAAAAATTTATTTTGTTGATGGTGAATGAAAATGCCAATCGAATTGGGAATTGCAATCTCTTAAACTGAAATGGCATATCCACTGGAATCATAGGAATGCGAGGAATAGGGACATTTTCACCTTTGAAAGGTCCTTTGAAGATTGTTGCCTCTACGAAATTGCTCATTAATTTTTTTACTGCAAGCTGTGGCTTTGCAAAGTTTTGGCTGGTTGATATTTTGTAACATGATAATTGGCACGCCGATTTTCAATTGCATTACTTGCGGTGGCATCCCTGGCAGATCAGGTGAATTCAAAACTTCTGTTGAATTCGTAACCGCTTCATCTGCTTCCACTTTTATGTGACTGTTTCGCTTTGAATGTCAGAATGTATAATATCGTTAAGTTCGTCGACGTCTTTGTTCTTGGCCGCAAGAATAGTTCGATTACTCAGTCAATCGTGATTCTTATAATTGGTTTGAATATGGGGAAATATTTTTTTAACCAACTCTTCTTTTGACGTTACTAAATTGCAGAAGTTATGTAGCAGTGAAATTCATCCTGTAGTGAGGTCAACGGGCTCCTTTCCGTTTCCAATTTTCAGCGTTTGATGTAAGAATATTCCACTAATCGATCATTTTGCAGCTGGACACGCATATTGCAGTTAATTTTAATGTCTTTACTCGTCGCCAGAAAGTAGAGTATTTCAGGCAATCATTTGTTTCGTCCGCTGGTTTCGATCGAGGAATTACAGATAATGTCCGCCTGAAATCTCCTGCGAGCAATATTAATGCTTTCCGAAATAGTCTGTATTTCCAACTAAATCTTGCACTGATCGATCAAGAGCTTCGACCGATTTTTTGTGCATCATTGTAATTCATCCCAAACAATAAGTTCGCATTTTTGCAATACTTTCTCCATACGTATGCTTTGAAAATATTTCATGTCGGAATTTCAGCAGGCACAATGGCAATTTCAAAGCGGAATGAGCAGTTCTTCCACCTGATAGCAATGTTGCAGCTATTCCGGAGATCTAAAGTTTGGAGTCAATTTGTTGCCAGGATCAATTTGATTAGAAACATTTTACTAGTTTCTCCTGGCGCTCTAAAACGAAGATTTCTCCAACTCTCTTACTGACAGTTTGCCTAATTTGATCGCAAATACTTTTTTGCTCAAACTTTAGCTTAGGAATATTCAATTTCACATGTGACAAAAGATCAGTTGTGTTGTAATTTTGTTCTCGACATAATTTTACATCGAGCGAAGCAGCAGCAGATCGATTCGGTGATGACATTCCCAATTGATTGAAAACTTTGTTCGCGATTTGTAAGCAAACGTTATAGATAGATAGATAAAAATAAACAAATAAAGGTATAATATGAATAAAATTTAAAAAAGAAAGAATTAGTATCAATTGTATTAAATTATAAGTCACCAATACTTCTGATGGATTTGAATATTTAATCTATGGAAAAATCAAGAAAGTTATGAGTTAATATTTTAACATTAAATTTCCATCAAATTAAATTAAATCAAAATTAAGTCGGAGAGGATTAACACGTAATACGTAAAAAAAGTAAGTATATCTATATAAGAGTATGCGCCTATTCGAATGCAAAGTTGTATCATTTTTTGAAAAAAATTGATGGGGAACTTGAGGAGTTCATTGTGAAGTAACAGGTATAATTTATATTTTTATTTATTTAGAAAATATCTCACCATTTTATAATAGGAAAGATCTGTTTATCAAAATATATTCATTTTTTATCACTTTTATCAAAAAAATTTGTGCTGAAATCAAATTATAATGGTTTACTTTTCCAGGCATTTTTTAGAATCAAACGTTTTCCGTCATTATAACAGAAACTAAGCGACCGGCATTTTCTTTTTCTTTTTTTTTTTTAATTTTTGGAAATGAAAATTCGGTAAGGATAACAGCCATTCGCATAATCAATTTAAATTATGGTAATAAAATTACCATTCGTCATTTCTTACAATTCTCCTTCTCCATTTGAGCCAAATAGGTCACTTTTTATACGCTACATTATCCTCATAGAATATAAGAAATGACTCGCTGATGAAGGAATTCTAGAACTGCAATCCGTTTGAGAGCCACTTCGAACGTATCAATGAGAAGGCAGTAAATGATCTGTATTCAGCGGATAGTCGTCTTTACACGGAAAAGCATCATAGATTATTGACGAAATTAGAAGTTTTTTTTTTTTATTTTTAAAAAATGAAGCTTTATTAGAAGCTTTCTTCCTATCATTTCTTTTATTCTTTCGATGAAAAAAGGAAATCAAAAGACTGTATGAATCATCATCTTCGAGAAAATACTTTTCGCAGTTTTCGTAGTGTATAGTCTTTTATTTCAAATCTCTGTTGTATATCTGCATGGAGAATATCCATAACTATTAAAGCGAATGATGAGAAGAAGAAGGATTTTATATTGTTGTTATTGTGGCTCCCAAAAGTGCATCCGTTCTTTGATTTTATTAAAAGATTTTCAAATTAAAAATAGAAATAATCATATTGGAGTATTCTTAGCTCTAATTTTATCTTCATCTCTTCAGCATAATTTTTTCCTACACGGGAATAGAAATACTTAGTTTGAAAATAATCGAAATTTCAAACTGTCTTCTCCTCCTTCAATTCTTTGCTACTACAATGATTATGAGATATTCAATACATGGAGCTGTTATTTATGGACCACAAAAGGATGAATTGAGAAAAAATAGTATAAGATTGTTTAGATATAATTTAACCATTTGTTTCCCCTTGATTCTTCCTACTTTCGTTACCATAAATGTATTTCGTTGATGAAATTCATTCGAATTGTTTACAGATTCTTTTTTTCCTTTTTTTTTTTTTCAAGTTACAATGAACGAGATGTCTTTTATATGCAAAATATTTGGAATTTCGAAGAATACAATTCTTTCTCTGTTTCCATTGTATGTTCAGTTTTGAAAAAATCTTTCAATTTTTGTCATCCAAGCTCCTCTTTCCTATACTCCCGCTCCTTCATATTCCTGCTGTCATCAAAAATAAACAAGAAATAATAGTACATCACCTCCTAATTTAAAAAAAGAAAGATTAAATTACTTTTAGTTTCTCCAATTTCAAATAGAGATTGAATTTCTGCTGACATAGAGTTACTGAAAAACTTTCAAGTGAGAACATTTCAATTTTCTTGCATACCTGTTCTTCTCTTTCTTCTACTTTCTCAAATATTAATTCAGAAAGAGTTCTTCTCGAGCATTCCCTTATTCCTACGCTGTGATTAATCTAAAACTGTAACATTATTGACTTTTTCGGCTCGTTAGTCTTTTTATTTCATAGCAAATGGCCTTAAGTTTAAATTCATTAAATTTCAATACATTTTTAGTATTTCGCCATATTTTGGCTTGCCATTTCTTTCTTGTTCAATTTCTTTTTTCTTATTGATTAAGGAATTTGTCAAATACTGAAAAGCTTTTCAAATGTCAATATCATTCTTTGCTGCACTTCATTTAGGAGAGGAGAAATGAAAGAAAAGTATCCGCGTAAATTATGATTGGAATTACCGTATTTTAAAAAAATGTCTCACTTCCTTCTTCAAACAGTCATCAATCTTTAAGAATTTCTTGAACGCTGTGCTTACGATACTTAGATAATTGGTTTGCTTATAAAAAGACAATTAGGTAATTTCTAATATGTGAAATGTTTATTTGACAAGTTTTAGATATTGGGTATGATGCAAAACAAGTAACAATATATTCATGCGGAAGTATGTTTAAGTGATGTAACACACCACTGACATCTTATTTTTAACTTTAGTCGTTGTCATATTAAATGAGCCATAGATCGATATGTCCGGTTGATTTGACCTTAAATAAAAGGGCAAATGAAAGTGGAAAAGAACTGGGATGAGATGAAAAAGAGCCATAAATGATATCGTAGACGAGACGCAGTGACATGCCAATTTCTTTTTCTTCTTTTCAATTTTCAGTTTAGATTTTCATTGTTATATTTACTTGAAAGCCAATATCGATTATTGATTCGAATGTGCTGCTAAATGTATTATTTGATATATGCTTCGTGTAATTTATTTACTTTTTTTTTTTTTTTTTTGTGTTTAATAGAAAGAGAGGACAGAAATGACAAGGGGAAGAGAAATATACTACGCTCGCGGGATATTTGGAAAATACTGGGACTGTGCCAAGCAGGAAGACAGGAAAGGAAGCAATCGATTAGTTAAAAGGAAGAGTTAAAACTGCATGTATTCATTCGTTCCACTTTTTAATCTGAAAGTTCCAGTAAATGCCAGGAATGACGCGAATATTGTGTAGGCCTATCCCTTCCAAAAGCATCTGTTTACGGTCAGAAAATTTCAGTCTTTGAGGATTATTTTTCATGATGAAGTTGATTCAAATGATATCATCATATTTTTTATTTCGAGCAATTTGTTAAACATCATTCTGATGACAGATCAAATTAAAAATATGCGAAATTATGGGGTAGAACGTCATGGACGTAGTATTCAGCACCGTAATTATCCTCGGATTAGAATAGCACGATTATTTTTATGATATAACATTTAAAGGATTAATCATCGTTTACAAAAAGTTAATCGTTGCTTGATTGTATGACTGGATCACTTTTTTTTTTCAATTTTACTGTTGAAAACTGTCATCCTGAGTAATTTGATATATTTGCAGTTGATTGATTCTATTTCCCTCAAAATGTAAACGTTCGGTATGCAACCATTCGATACTTTTTTTATGTTTGTAAACTTTTTAAAATGATCACCAGTCAATTTCGCGCAGAATAATCACGATGTGTCGTTGCATCAAATGTGATCAGCCATTTGCTTGTTTTGTCCTCCGCTTCTTACCTTCCTTTGTCAGTCTGAGATAGTCTGAACAAACTGATTTCAGAAATGTATTTTGCCTTGACAAGTTGCACTTTTATTTTATACTGAATTGTAGCTTTTGAAGTTCCATCGATATTTTTTTTCCCATTTTTAGAAGAAATATGAGACGAAATTAAATCGCATTTTTACAAATCATCTTTGCACTGTTCAATTTCTGAGTTATGCTGACTGTAGCCGCCAATAAAGTTTAAAGAAAAAATTTAGATTTGCACTGTGTGAATTTACGCATATATGTTTACTATAAAAGAGAGCGGACAAATAAAATGGTGCCGTAATTCTTGATTAAAAAAACACTCTTGAAAAAGACATTTTCCCCATACCGATTAATGATCGTTATTGTCTTTTTGAAAAAGATAACTACTTTTATTATTATAGAATGACGAAGTTGAGTGGTAACCGTTAGAAAAATTTACTTTTAGTGCTGACATTTTTTTACTAATTTCTTTCATGCAATTGTTATTTTTGCGTGTTCGCAAAGGTCACATAATCGTATGGAGAAGGAAGAAAGTAAGTTCAAATATCACTTTATTCCTGAATTTACACTCTTTTACTAGTTGACGCTATTCTTATTTTACTTAGTTTTCTTGCGAGAAACCTGCTTGGTCCATATTTATTGAATAAAGATTTTATTCCAATTTCTTTTCTTTAATTTCATATTTTACAATTTACCAATTTGATTAAATTATCGCTAATTTTGCAACTAATTTGATGTAGAAGTTGCATTTTTAAAAGAATTCTTTTAAAACCCTTAAAATTCTTATTTATGTGGCGCAAATGAATGATGTAGTAGAAAAGATGAAAAGAAATCAATTCTTTTCCACTTTACGAATTCTATGCTTTAAAAACAAAGCAAACGAAAAATAATGCAGAGCTAATAGTTAGTAAGCTTTTTTTTTTTAAGATAACTTTTTCCAGCTTTCTTTTTTCCTTTTTTTTTCCTGATTTATGGCCATCCAATTTAAAGTATGTTCATACAATAGTCGTTATTTAAGCAAAGCTTCGATCCATCTTTCCAACTATTTCGATTTATCTGATTATGCTTCGAAAACTCCGAACTTGACCACTTCTTCGTTAGAGTTTGTCTAATTTAAGTATTAGAAAGATTTGATACTCATCTTCAACACTCTTCAGCTCTAGAAATTCGGCCTTCTGTGCTCTTACAGATTTTTAAATCTGATAGATTTGGTGTCTGAAGGTGGTCAAAGATTAGAATCTGAAACAAATTCACCATAATGCAGTTGGTTGCTATATTTTTTAGTTTGAAATTTATTCCAGTTGAACTCACTGAAATTCGAACTCATGCATGCTGCAGATTATAAATATAATTGATAAGTTCTTTTAGTTCCTTTTCTCTAAAAAGCTGTTAATATCCATTTTTATTCTGGATTTCACATATGATTCAAATGTGAGCAGTAAGGGTTTTTTTTTTTTCTGAAATTGAAGAAGCTCAGAAAAAGAGGCATAAAAATGTTAGTTAAAGGGAAATAGGAATTTAGGAAAAATTGAATTCAATTCCAAATTTGATTGCTTTTTAGAGATTCTGATTAGTTTTGGCAATCAGCCGACGTTGCTTGTACGCAATGACATTCTCATGCAACTGCATACGTCTACCAAACAGGTGATGCAACGTTAAGATATATTCGAGTATCGTAAAGTAATTATCAATATGCAGAAAACTAGTTGCCTATTTTCTTTTAAAATAAATTCATAAAAAAAAATCAAACACGAAAGAATGGACTTTACTTTAATGAACAGTCTATTTTTGTAGAAGGATTATTATTGTTCAGTTTGATGCGTAAAAATTTTTTTTTGGAAAAAGGATTAATGGCACTAAAGGGAAAACATAACAGTTAATATCATGCAAAGGAGACTTAGACAGAAAATATAGTCGTTTCTGTAATAAATCAAAAATTTTAAATTTAATTTGTATTTCAAAAGAAAAAAAAAAAGAAGCGACGAAGCGGTAATTTTTGACCTTTGCTTTCCTTATTTTTTAAACAGATTTTGTTAACATTTTCTTAAAGTATCAATAAAAATTTTTCTTAAAGTATCAATAAAAATATGTAATTCATATTAGCATTGTTTTATTACACATTGAAATGATTTTTCACTTTTTTAATTTCCGTTTCAATTTCAAATTTACTAATAATTCCGTCTTTGTTGAAAACGAATAATTATAATCGAATTGATTTTTCTTTTTTTTTTTCTTTTCTATCAAAATTGTGTTAAAACGGAAAACATATGTATCATTGAATTTCTCCATTAAATTCAATATTAAACATTCGATGCATACGATTTCTCAAAAAAAAACAATTATTATTACAAAATGTTAAGTTGCGATCATTTTTCCTCGGATTATGTATGTATGAATTATATGAATTGATATCATAAATTTTGAATTTCCGGATTTATTTTGAATTGAATTTAATGAATATTTAATGGAAGTTAAGAAAGAAATCTGCTATAGACATTGCTTATTTCCATTAGAAGGCTGCTTATGCGGTAATGAAAGATCGGCATTAATTATAAATTGTAATGAGAAATTGAACCTGGATATGCTTCAGCTCGGAAATTAAAGATTATATGAAGGATGGATGTTATTCTTAACTTATCACAAACAATATTATCTATAAATAAGGATAAGAAAGAAAAGAGGACGGATGAATATGGAAGAAAATTGCGAGAATGAGGAAAAAAGAGAATTCTCTTTAACAGATGTCATCGCTTATTGTGAAATGAAATAGTAAACAGTTCATTCTAATAGCATTTGTATAAACTTTCCTATTTGCTGTTTCCAATCCGCCCTGACCTTTCGCTTCGTAATCGAAAAACATTTTTCCTTTAAGATATTTTAATTTTGTTTGCATATATTTTCATTATTTTTCACAACGAGCTATTTGGAATTTTTGAAGGTCATCATAACATTTAGCGATACAGTTCAGCAGGAAAATTCCATAATGTTTCATAACCATGAACTGAAATTTGAAGGATTTAATTTGTGCACTCCAATAAATTATGCTCCATTTGTAGAAGTAATTGCGTGTTTTCCTCTGTCAAAAATCCATCATTATCATCGATATGCAAAGTGTTATTAAAAAGTTCATCCGAAATATAATCAATTGATTTGTGCAGAATGATTCTAAGTAGTTTTTGAGCCAGATACCATATTAGTGGTATTACAAATAGCGCGTGAATTTCAATATTGTAAACAAGATATGCATAATGCTTCAACACAGACTTCCGATTTCATTTATAAATCTATAAATCTTTATCATAGTTAAACTGCTGTTATTTCTTGACTCTCCCTTAATTTTGGATTTAATAAGTCTTTAAAATTACTTTAAGTTCATTTTAATGTTTAATTTGTGTTAATGATGAGGAATATGTGAGCTTATAAGATTGAAAATAGTGTGGTTTCCAATTCTTGAAGATTCGAAAGATTTAATGGTACTGTTTATCCCAATGGATATTGGGTGGTTCATGCACACCTGTTGGAAGGTGATGAATGTTAAGATTCGCATAACGGTGTGAGAGGAAGGACAATCACATTTCTTTCAAAAATAATGTTAAAAATTTTACAGAAGGAAAAAAAAAAGAGAAGATGGAAAAAGGATGGAAGAACAATTTGTCCTTTAACAAGGGGATGACAGACCCATTAAATCTACGTCTTCCTCATCTTCCCCTCAGATTTTTTTTCCCAAAGCTTGAGTGGTTGTTAACGAATGTATATTTTATGCATGCTGTTTTCCTTTCGCTATCCCAGTCACCTTCTTTCATTGATAATTTCTTTTATCCAATCATTTTATCTTCCCTTCACTTTCTCTATCAGTAGCTATAATCCAAACTACCATCATCACTTCACGGATGTTGCTAAATATCAAATTTCCCTAATTTTTATCTTCTTAATACCAATTCAATTCTTTTAATACTTACAGTTTTTGGTACTTTTCCACTCCGATTCTTGGTCATTTTTTTTTACAGCATCATATTTACATATTTTTCTAGTCTTGGAAGCTTTCTCATCTTTTATTATTAATTACTGTGGAATTTCCAACAGAGATAGAGATTCACAATTAGAATCAGTTATAGGTAGGATATGTCTCCAGTAATTCAAGATTGTTTTTGAAGTTAAACGAATTTTAATAAATCTTTTCTCAATCTGATGGTAGATTTTTTAGCAATACAATTTGTAAATTTTTCGAAACTCAAGCATTTTCTCAGCGATCCATATATCCCACATTAAAAAAATTCGCCTTTTCAATTTTTCTTAATCATTCCTCAGTATCACCGCTACTGTTAATACTAACAATATTAATTGAATAATGTGGTGACATTAGAATTTGATCATTGGGCAATTTCAATGAATTTTCGTGCGTCACATCTCGTATATATTTTTTTATGAGCATACCGATATTTTTATGAGCAATCAAATTCTGCATTTGTGTTCTCTTTTGCAAATATTTTGATGTCCGAAATCAGGACGCATCAGAATCTTACGAGAAAAGCTTATTGAAAGCTGGTTTATACCCGCTGAACAAATTTTTACCATCTCATCATCGCGAAATTCAGGATTTTCAGAAGGAAGTTTGCCTGAAGCTTTTGAATGGTAGTGGTGCCATCGGTGGTAGCGCAGCAAAAACCGAACAAATTATCTTGTATCTTATTAAAAGATGAATACTGTTGAAAAGTTGGACAAGATTTTACGACGTCTGAGTAGCAACAGTCGCCGTTCTACTGCGAGACGTGCGAATCGTCATCCAGAAGTTTCCAGTTCGGGAAGTGATGAAGGCGATTTAGTAGAAGAACAAATAGATATCACAAAAAATGACCGTAAAGGTAGCGGTAACCGCCGGGCACATTTAAAGCCGTTAATGTCAACCATTCAAAGCACCGATACGACGACAGCAACAATAACAAGGCAGTCCTCAGTAAGTGAGAAATATTTTGGAATTTCAGGCTTCACCAGTCAGTCATTATCATGTTTATTCAGCTGCAACGATATGTCATGATTTACAGGAACAGCTGGAAACAGCATATGATTTGCAAGAACAACATCAGCAGCAAGATGACGAACAGAAGCCAGAAGAGGATGAGCATCTGAAGATTGCGGAGACTCCTGATGGCCGAATGTTAAGTGATAACAATTGTGAGACTTTCAAACCACTACTATTGCCTTCCAGGTTACCAGATACTCGAATGCTCGTGGATAATTTGATGACCCAGGCTAGCGTAGACACCGCCGCTCATGATAAGTCATGTGAATCTGAAGATGCCGATTACGTGTCCGATTATTCTACCTGTGGAGTGCAACAGAATGCAACACGGAAGTCTGTTTATGAATTGGATATGTCTATGGATGAATCGTTGCCGGAATCATGTGGACGTGAAAGTGGCTATTTGTCAGGAATTGATGTACGCTATAGCATATCAGCTGCTGCATCACCGGCCTTATCACCGCTTGGGGTAGCTTTTTTTCGGGCTCAACCATTGTTTCAGCGTACATTAGAAACGATCACGCAGCAATCTTTTGATAGTGAAGAATTGCAAAAGAACGAGAAGAGTAATCTGAAAGCCATTGCTGTTCCACGACGAGTTGGCACTGTACGTGATATGAAACTTCAGAATGAAGAAGCCAAGATATCGGATTATGAAAGTACTGAGAAGCTACTCCGAGACAGCATTGCGGAAACAAAGTACATAACAACTGTTTTTGAATTTTCATCGGGTGGTATCGTTGGTCTAATTGATGATGTCCTGAACGAATTTAGTTTGTGGTTCCATGAAGATATTGGCCTCTTGGGAATTGCATGCGAAATACAGTGGTCCGTACCGGAGAAACACCGTCATTTTGCTTCCGAAAAAAGGTACTTTGTTTTTCTCTTAACCTAATACTAAACGTTAGGTGTACATTACTTAACGGAACAATACAAAGGAATCACGGAATTGATTAGAAGCTGCGAATATGAAAAAGAATAAATTACAGAATGTGAATTTTGCATTATATGAAATAACGTTGGTTAGTAATTATATCAGACTTTGATTTGCTGGTTCAGTTCAGTGTAACTTTTGCACTTATATGGGCAGAGCTTACGATTAGAAGATATCTCTTTTATGATTGCTAGATTAAGATCATTTAGTGGTATGAGTGATTTAAATTTTGATCATTTTCTAGAATATGAGGTAATTTTAGCAGCCATATGAATAATTTAATAGCTTCGTCATTTAACTTTCATTTAACTTTCCTTTCCGATTTCCATGAATTCAATAATCAAGCTAGATTAAAGTCTAGAATGAAAGAAGCTCTTCATCATTCACTTCGGCAAAACAATCGCCGTGTGTTAAATATGAAAAGTAAAACTGGCAACTATCATTTACCGTTAACAATGACATCAGCTGTAACAGAGGAAAATTGTGCACGCGATTGTCAGTTAAATTGCTTTCAAGGTAAATCCTTGACATAGTTATAATTTTGGATGAATTTAATTTTGTTTCAAGAAAACTGGCAGTTTAAAAAAAAAAAAAAAAAAAAAAAAAAAAACGAAAATTCGACACTATTCAGACTTCTTGCTTATGCCAAATATCCAGAAAAGTTTGTTTGATAACATATCAAATAAAGCATCTGCCGATGCACTTTGCCATTTAAATATGGTAGTTCAATAGTGATGAGATAAATCTTTAGTTTGGAAAGTTTGCTAAAAAAAATTGATGAAATTGGAGTTCAATGAAACTCTGATTGGAATTCTGGCAGTTCTTTTTCAAATCCAAGCAAAATTAGGTCCACTTTCGAAATCCTTTACTTATAAGCTGGTTCTATGATATCGATTTCATCCAGAAACCTATGCGCATAAAAAATATCCTGAAAATTCTCTTCAATTTTTTCGTTAACTTAGGTGTTTATCGTCGTTTCTACACGTCATTGTTACCGTATCAACACACAGACGCAAGTGTATGGCATAGACCGTACTGGAATTTGCATGATAGCAGTCGACCAAATCCTCCGAAACCAAATGTGGAACAGTTCATTTTTGGACGTGATGGGGCCAAACTTGATGTTGGCAGTTTGGTTGCTGTCAATGTTATCGCATTGAAAATTGTACTGTAAACAATGCTAAACAAAAATTTCTTTCCTAACCTTCCAAGCAGCACCCCTTTTTTCTAAAACTTCTATCCATAATTAGTTGCGATAGCTGCAATACTATTCAATTTTCATATGTTCGGAAAATTGTGATATATAATTCATTAATTCTTTGACTATTCTTGGCTATTTGTATTCAGAAATTAATATAAATTCTTGTGCTTCGTAACTTTCTCATTAATCAAAATAATTTGAAAACAAATATCATTTCATAGGATCTATCTCAAAGATGGATTAAATTGTCTAATTTAGAGATGCAATCTTCTACATTTTACACTTTTTAAGCATTATGGTGAACTTTGATTTCCTGAAGAATGATGTTCTTCTCATCGTTATTCAATTCATAATTTCAAGTTTAATCATTTATAACTCATATAAAATTTCTAAACATATTGCATAAAAGGTCCTATCCTCTAATTTGATTACTTCATCTTGGAATGGCTTGTTGAGTTAATTTATCACCTATTAATTGAACCGTTTTAGCAGGATAAGGATAGTAAATGCATTGATTGAAGTGCATTAGGATTATCTGTCATAACATCAAATTATTATTAAATCCGATTTTTAAAATTTTTAAAATTGCGTATCATCTTTCGTCAATTCTGTAGTAATATTTTTTATTGTTCACAAATTTAAATGAATGAAATAAGTCTTAATTATTTCTCTTTATTCAGACTATATATAAAACATTCTTTTGAATATCATTCTTTCATTTTATTCCATTATTCCTAAGGATTATTTCAATCTTGTAATTGCTTGTCTTTATTTCGGCTTTCTAATTCTAATTCACCAACAGCATTCGGGTTTATTTGTCCCGATTGGTTATTCATTTGACGGTGTTGAATTCATGAATCGATGCTTTAATTTTTCTAGTTCTTTATATCAAATTTCACTTTTTTCGGAACTTCAGCTATCGAATCCATATCATCAATATTTTAAATTCACATATGTCTTAATGGATCTATGTTTGCAAATAGTGTCATACATGTGGTGCCTTCTTGTTTATTGACCACTTCAACAACCGTATTGCAATAAAAGTTACATGCAATTTTATTTGTGAAATGGAACAGCTATTGGAGACAAACAAATGTTATTGAGAATATTTTTTTTTTTCTATCAACGATCGCCTGATCTCGTTTTGGAACATCTTTGAAACATCATGCCACCCATTATCTTTTGCATTTCAATTTTTTTAGCTAGAACCGATACTGGATTAATTTGCATATTCAGCTTTTTTGTAAAGGACTGTTTGGGCATTCTATGGAAATTGTATTTTTCAATATTCCGAAGTAAATAATACAAATGTTGGAAATGTTCATAAAAGCTGGTTGGATTTGTAAACATAGAGTTCATTATTTTCAAAAGTTTTGAAATTTGAAAATCCGAATTAAATTTGAAAATATTGCTAACTTACATCTTTGTTCATAATACTAGCAAATATTTATGTGTTACGACAGAAAATTACATTTCTTATGATGCTTAAGTTAATTTATAAGTAGTCATGTTTAAACTCCAAATAGGAACAACAGTTGACAAAACATTTTCGAAATTTCGTGAATTTTATTAACAGACAAAATTAGCCTTTTAAGTTTAAAATTTTTGCATCATATAGGCATCAGTGCAATGGAAAGCACAAAGAGTGGCTTGTTTTAATTTCTACCATCTAATTAAATGTTATTGAAGCTACAAGAAAAGTTTTTTGCATTTTATCTGCCAACAATAAAGTAAGTTACAACTGACCTGTGAATTTTGCATACAAAGATCAATTTGTTATCTCAATATTTTTCTTACAGTAGGCTTATTTTTTGATTCAACTACATCGTAGGATATACGTTTAAATGGAATCAAAAAATGAGCTTATTTCCTTTACATAGTTCGTCGCCATCATTAATTTTTTTCTTAGCTGCAAAAAATGCAATGATGATTTGGTTCAGGATTTAAGATATTCCGTTGTATAAATCAAAGAATCCTATTTGAGCATCAGTAAAACTGTTTCAAATTCAAAACAGTATCAGAAGGCATTTTGTGGCAACATCAACATTCTTTCTTTTTTATCCTTTATGATAATTAATGCGGTTCAAGAGTTATCAAAAGAACCGGTGGGACATTTTTAAAATCTGCGTCTGACCACGAAGCTGGTTACTGATTTTACCGCTTATCGAACGAATTGGTTGAGTCCGTTATCAGTGTCTTGAAAAATAAATAATACTTTAAGTTATCAGCGAATTTGGGAATATTTCTCAAATTTATTGTCAAATAAGACTGTGTTTATTGAGTCAAGAAAACGAGAACTTCCAGAGTTTGCTAATTTTCCAAAAAAATTATGAAAAGTTATTGTCATCAATGTTAGTCGATTTTAGTTAAAAGTGAAGGCGGAAAATGCGGTAGAAATGGACAAAAAAGCTACACGTCTGCTGCGAATTGAAGTCAATGATGTTAACGACAATTTGCCAATCTTTTCGGAAATTCACAGTGTATTTCTTTTTTTTTTTAAAGAGATTTTCATTTTTCATTAGTGAAAGCTCTATTGAAACACAAAAAGCGAATTCTATCAAAAGTTCCTATCTTCTTTCTGCCTCATTCGCAATTCACTGCTCCGAAAAGAAGTGGAAGACAGCACGGATTCAAATTAAATGTAGTTTTCAACCAATAACATCAAGTATTGACTCTCAAAATGAATTTTGGCGTGGATGCCGAATTGATTTTGATCACTGATTTCCATTATGTATTGATCGATGAAATTTCAGTCGGTACCTTTAGTATTTTTGATTCAATTGGGTAATACGGTCGTTGGACAACTAAAAGCATTGGATGTAGATGATGCACCGTATAACTCGACATATTACTATATGCTACCTAGTTGTAAGCTTTACTTCCTTCCGTGGTCATAGAAAAAATTTCCCGTGACTGCATGAATTTTCGATTGAATTTTACAGACAAGTAGAGAGTAAATCAATGTATCAGATGAATTAAAGATGAAAAAAAAAAGAGTAAATAATTCAACTGATTTGAATTACTGTTAAGGTTCAAATCGAGATGGTATATTCACTGTTGACAAACAAACTGGTATTGTTTCGGTGACAAATCCCAACGATCTCAAATATGATGAATATCATTTATGCGCCTTAGCTAGGTCTCATAATCTTCAAGAGTTCTCGAGAATTTGATTTAAATTTACCCAATCAATAAAAATTTTTCAGTGAATATTTAAAAATTAATCTATGAGATTGCTTACTGCATATTAGCGAAAGATTGCGGAATAATAAAAACATTTTATATTTAGATGCTTCTTCATAAATTTTAATTATTTTAGTGCTTTTAATATGTCCAAAGCACCGGATATAGCATTTGACGGTAATAATGCAAGTATGATTGCATTTACAGTACGAACTGAAACAAATAACGTTGTAGAGCAGATGAATAAAATGAAACATCTTTTCGAAAATCATACTGTTAGTGTATTTGGTAAGTCAACATCTCTTATACCTTCTGAATAAGATCATCAAACTTGAAACTTCATGTATCAGGAAATAATGTCTAATACAACTTCAAATCTTTTTAGGAATTGATTCAGAAACAACCATACCGGTGACACGACTGAAATCTCATCAACCGACTATTACATATCAGCTGGGATCAATGCGATTCACACCGTACCCTATCAATTACTTTTTTTAGTTTGGTATTTTTTATTGAAAAACAAATTTTAAATTTCTTTAGTGCCGAAAATGAAGAAATACCGAAGGAATCAGCTCAATACTTCACGATCGATCCAGGATCAGGCGATATTCGCATTGATCCAATGCTTGGGGATTATACGGAAGGTGTGTTTACATTTAATATTGTTGCTACTCAACAACGAACCACAGAATCCATACAAATTGCACATATTGTTAAACAGGTGAGCTTATTTCAGTTTTTCAAGAGTGAAATTTTTAATAGTCACAGAGAGAAACAGTGGAAGAAGAATGTCAATGAGATTATACAAATATTTCTACGAAATATCAGACTATTGTTTGAGGAATTCTGATGTATTGCAGGATTCATAATTTTGGGATTGCAAATTCTGATTCCAATTCTTTCCAAGTATGACACGAAGATGCTTTATTTTTTAAGGTACACAACGTAAAATTCCCATCGCTGCTGAAATTTATCTTCGATCAGAATGTTCATCTTCTGGGATTAAATCTTGAGGATTTCAATCAGTAAGTGTGCAGTTGAATTCAAATGCTGTACTATTTTGATATTATTATCCAGTTATTTTATGAAATCAGATTATTCCTCCTAGGAAAGGCATGTAATCCAGAAATATTCTGAAGATTAAAATTTTGCCTTCGCTGCTTCTTACAGGCATCTACACAATGCGCTGAAAATAGAACCAGCATTGTCCGACATTTCTGTAATTTTTGGTACACCTCACGTTTACGAATCAGCGGGAAGAAATAGGTTTTGCTTTAAAATTTAAGCTAAGCCGTAATCTGATTTTTTCTAACTGATTTTTTTTTTTTAGATTCGCTCTGAATACTTTTTTGAATCTGTCTAAAAGAAGGATGAAATAAATTTGTTTCTCTACTGTGAGCTCAATTAGTATAATAATCGATACATTTGGCATATCAAAAGACCATCATTTTTATTCCTTTGATTATTTCGAAGTTTGCTCAACAAATTAATAAAGCCTAAAAAATTCATTAACAATTGTAGGTCATCAATATGCTTTCATACCTTACGTAACGGAGTAATCCTCAGACAAGAAAGTGCTGTTTCGGCGCTTTCTGCCACATTGAATGGTGGAGGCACGCTATCACGTCTTTATCAAGTGTTCAAAGTAGCTAACATAGAGGTAAAAGTTATGAATGAAGCATTTCATGAATATTTTAAAGTGAAGTTCCCATGAAGCTATTATTTATATATTGCATATATTTTCTAAAATTTTTGAAATATCAAATCTTTATGAAATACTGATATTTTTAGCCATGCACTGAAGTAACTCGTACATTATCATCTGATTTAATGATGTCACGCTCGGCACTGTTCTGGACTGGTTTCTCACTCGTTGGCATCTTGATATTACTGTCATTTTGTATCTACGCTTGTTTTATTATCCGGTATAAAAACTATTTGAATATGAAGAAAGCATCTCTAGGTCAATTTTTCATTTGATTTTTGAATTTAGTTTTCAAGTTTGTACTAGAACATGAATTCGAATATCAAGTAGCTATTAGTATTCTGACGAATAAGCTATGATGCTTAACCGTCGTGATATCTGTTTGTTGGTGGAAAGTTCTTTTAGAAGCCTAGCAAACAAGAGTTATAATATCATGCTAATTCTATTCTGATAGAATGCAGTTGTGAAAGGAAATAAGTTTAAGGTCAAGTTACAGTCATGTTTATTATCTCTGTTCGTTAAAAGAAAAGAAAAATATGTTGTTTACAGTATGGGCATATAATCTTGACATACTCACGTGGTTATTTATTACATTTTTCACTGATTCGAAACATATTTTAATCAAAAATAGTGGGATTAAAGAGATAGTAATGATAACAATTATTTAGTTGACGAAACATCATCGTCTACCGTGTCGATCAAACAGCCACCTTCCGTATCATTTTATAGCATCAATAATCTGTAAGTTATGGTCGAAATTTTGATTATTTCAACTTTTACTTTTAAGAGCTGAAAATTGCCTATTAACCGTATTATATTAGCATTAATGCAAAAAATCCTCATTTGTTAATTTCGTCTTTTCCGTCTTCATTGAGAATATAAGTGTGAATATTTTCAGACCGACATTAGATTATTGAAGGAAATTTCGACGCAAATTATAACATTGATAATGTTCTTTTGGCTTTTACGTGAATGAATAAAGAATCTTTTTCAGTTTATTTATTGCATATTGCAGGATTACCTATAGAGGAAGAAAATTAATAACTGCAAAACTGAAATTGTTTGTTGTTGTCTTGAGCATATAAAATACTGTTTAGCAGTTGAGACTTTAAGCATAATAATTAAGCTCACTTTTATTTTCTTGAATTTATGAATTAAATAGTAATAAAGAATGGAATATTAGGGTATGCTTATTGATAATGAAATATCATGGATTGAAATTTCTGCATTTACAAACAAAAGAAATGTTGGTTCGCACTTTTCAAATTTAAATTTATCACTGAGTAAGGGAGGAAAAAATTGTATGTTCAATTTCATTATGTCAGCAACTTGTTCGGAACTTATTCATTCAGTGAACATGCAGCGCTAATGTGGAGTTGTTACGAATAAATAAATAAACTACTTTGGACTATTTTTTTGCTTTATTGAAGAAATTCTTCGTTGAAAATATTAGTTTGAATTTTAAAATGGGATGAAATGGATTGAAGCTGGATGATCTTTTCTGAATATTTTCAAAAAATGGCTCCTGTAGCTGAAGGAAATCCCATTTTGTTTGTCGATGTGTTTAGTTTTTATTCAAATTCAACAAATCGAAATTCATATAGGACAAAGGAGAATGTTACAAAAGAATAATTTTTTCAATGATGTGGCAAATTTCCCCCCCTTTAGTTTTCGCTACAAATGTAAGTAATTATTTTCCCGAAATGTTTTCCCTTCCCATTCATATTTATGTATGTGAGTATCTCATCCCTTAACTCTTCCGTACTACAGCCTTTTTCATTTCTTCTTTCTTTTTTCCTACTTGAATTCATCCTTTCAATCTATACTTCAAGTCTTTTCGAACACCGATAGCTTTCAGATGATATCCATCTTTATTTATTCCCAAATACTGATATTACCAGTGAAGTCATCGTTTCGAAACATCTAATAATGGTATATCTAACTAATATCGTTATTTAATTTACCGATAATGGAAAAAAGCCAATAGGAACTTATTTTAAAACAATGAAAGAACAAGAAAGAAAAAGGAAAGCATAGAGAGCTTCAGTAGACACTTAAATCGCTTGAATCGGTATCGGTGATGCTGAATCAGAATGTCGTACAATTTCCGAATGATGCATATGAAATCAAAAAAGAAGATCGATAATTTGTTTTTAAGTGGTCTGTGTTATTCATCAACGGTTTTTGCTAACCAGTTCTGATGAAACGTGGTATTAAAATCTTTAAGGGGTGGTTTTTCACTTGTTTTTGTTTTTGTCGGACGTAGTATAGCGAATAAAGCTTATAACTTCTAATCATTGCATCATTTAGTTCTATCTTGTCAAGGAATGAAAGTTGTATATTTGAGATTAGGTAAATTAAAATAAAGGATGA
Organism: Onchocerca flexuosa; assembly: GCA_002249935.1. Lineage (NCBI taxonomy): Eukaryota > Metazoa > Nematoda > Chromadorea > Rhabditida > Onchocercidae > Onchocerca > Onchocerca flexuosa. The sequence continues at coordinate 1,023,983 of KZ269984.1, read as the reverse complement.
AGAATTACTCTTATCATTTATGTCTATTTTTTCGGAAAACTGTTGTGTAAAATTTGCGCTTGATGTTAATCTCTTTTCTCGCGCAAAGTCTGTTCGGAAAGTTTATGAGATGAAAAAGAAAAGGATTTCATTGTTAATTCAAATAATTTCTAAAAAAAAAAGCGAACGAAACTAAAACTTCTGTATCTGTCGCTTAAATGGCATCCTCAGTAATAATACGATCTTATTTCATTATATCCTTCATCGTTTTTTCTTTGTATATATTTTCAATAATTTCCAATTTTTTTAAAAAATTGAAATATTTCTTGAAGCATTTTAGGTTTTCTTATATTAATGTTAGGTTGATTATAACACTTATCTGTTTTATTTCCATGTTTACTTTACGAAAAGAAAAAGAAAACTGATATGTTAAAATTAGAGATTTTCGCAAATAAAGTAAGAAGGAAATGTATGGAAAGAAAAGAAAATTGCTACAATGGCTAATGAAAACCACGAGAAATTTAATGTTCATAAGAACTTCATAGTTGGTTAGACTTCTGTCATCCATACCTCCGGAAGATCCCGAAAATTAAGCACGGCGAGATTCAGATCCTATCCTTACTGAACATCCGGAGCCAAACGGCAAACTTGCTAGGTAAACCCGAAAGCGACTCGATGTAAACATGTTATATGGGATGGCATGTGTATGTGTATGTTTTGTGTATGTCTGTGTCTATGTGTGTATGTATGTATGTGTATGTAAATGTGCAAACAAACAACATCTGATTAGATTTGTTTTTATAACTTCCAGTTTCTTCGCTCCGCTAATGAAAACATAAAAGAGTGAAGAAAAAAGGTATCGATCGGTACATTCCACATTGATATTTAATAAGAGATCAATATTATTTGGTAGCAACAAAATGGCATAACTTTTCGGTTTCAATCGAAATCCAATATGGTATTGCTGCATAAAGAACAATTACTTCGGAGAGTGATAAACAGCTTTAAATTTAAATCCCTATAAATTTAAAAGTTGCAAAAATAGACGAATAAGTATCAGTGGGTTAACTTCAAAACGTTGGCATACTGAAAAGGTTCTTTTTGGACCATAAAAAAAAAAATATTTCCAACCGCTGCTTTTTGATCAGAAAACCTGACACTCGACTTTTGAAACCTGATAATATCTACCTGCTCAATGCACAATTGTTTGATTATTTATGTGTCTTCGAAACTTCTTCGTCCATACCCTCACCCCTCACCCCGACTTTCACTATTTTTTCCGATTATTTTTACCGCTGCCATTCATGCTTCGTCAGTCTTCTCCTCATCAGTCTTTTTTACAAATGTCATTCTTATTTTCTGATCTTGCAATCATATTCTTTTCTCGAGATAATCATTCCGTTTCACGAATTACTTATTTGATTGTAAGCATTATCGCCTACAATCAAATAAGTAATTCATGAAACGGAGTTATTTGGCATTGTTTAAAACTTTTCATGGAAATTTGCAATCATTCTGGACTGTGTCACTACATGGACGAAGAAGTTTCAATTCAAATTTATAACTGAATTGAATTGAATCATTGAATCAATAGCATGTCACTGTTATTGAAAGATCGTGTAGCTTTTGTGATCTTGGTCGTAACGTCATTCTCGTTTTGTTTTCTTTACACTTCCAATGATTTAAAGATTTTTAACAAATTAGTTAGCTGTTCTTTAAAGCATTTTTACGAAATTCAAATCTAAACTGATCACTATGTCTTAATATTTTTCAAGCGCTACTTCATAAAGTATGATCTGTTTCTTTCTTTCTCTTTGTTTATAGATAAGTTTTGTTTCTGCATGCTTGAAGAATATTTTCCGAAATACAAAAAGTCAAGTGGACTATAATTGAATTGAATCATTTTTTAATCAACACAAAAACGGTCAAATTTAAAACAATATAATTAACTCTTTCATACTTCGAAAAGCATTCTTCAAATAAAAGCAGATCATGAGAAAAACAAGAGTATTTTGGTAAACCTAAGTAAATATTAATAATCTCTTGAAATACCAATTTCATTTTGTTTAAGATCTTGTCTTGAAAATCAAAAAATTTAGATGAAATATTACGACAATAACTAAATTGTGAAAAGGAAGAACGATGATAAGGAGAAGTAAGAAATAGAAATGTAAGCATTCAGGTTTGGATTGTGCCCTCATTAAGTAATGCAGTGGCCTTAAGTACAAAGAAAAAGAAAATAAAACCGAAAACAGAACAAAGATTAACATTATCAACATTCATCTTTTAAATAGTTGCTTAAATATGCCGACAAAATAATGATGTAACCGAAACTTTCGTTTCTTATCTTTCGTCGGAAAATTAATTACAATGGCTGAAAAATTTTTCAATTTCAATACAACTGCAACTACATTGATCAGACAGTAATGGGATCCTTGATTATGTTTTTCTTCAAGATTGAACATTCTGCCGTTGTGCTGAATTTAATGCAGTAAAGCAGTCATCAAACCATCTTATCTGTTAGGAAACCTAAGCATTTTCATCATAATCTCCAAAAGCAAAGATGTGACATTCCTGAAATTACTGTTTCAAATTCTTATATTTTTACCAAAGTGAGTTTTTCTGGGCAAAAGTAAAATTTTTTAGAGCTATCGTGTTTTTAATTTCTTGCTTAGAATTGTATTTAGAAAACTACTCAAAATTCAATTTCAGAAATATATTAAAATTTCCATTCCAAAAATACTTGAAACTAATCTCTACCAGAAGTAATGCTCATCAGGGCTTTGAGTAGTCACAGAAAATAGGAAAAAACAATGCTTGGATATGAATTATCAATTCATGGTTTTTTTGAAATTTTCAAAACCAAAATCATATTAATTGCAGGCCTTGATAATTTCAAGAAACAATTAATATATGAAAATTAAATCAAATAATCAGCTTGGAATTAAAAGATCAAAAAATTAAAAATGAAATAACCAATTTGGAATGAAATAATGAATTAATATATATATATATATATATATATATATATATATATGTTGAAAATCTCATAGCAATCATAACATTTTATAATATTTTCCGGAAACACTCTAACTCGTTAATTTTTTTTCTTTATTCTATGTTTTTGCATATGAAAAAGCAGCAACGATTACATTCCTTACTTTTTTCAGGAAAATGTGATAGATATATGCTTTTTCTAAATTAAAATGTACCCATTTAAGATCAAAAAATCATATTAAAATTTCGGAAGATAAAGTTTTTGAAAAACAAATTCCTTTCAAGGATTTCTTATTGAATTAGTAATCCATTTCGCGATTCAATCTTTAATACCTGTTACATTAATTAAATTTCACAAACTGGATATTTCTTTCAGAATTCCAACAAAAAATCGAAATTTCAGATTTTACTTGCAATATGAAATAAACAATAAAATTGTTTAACGATTTATGAAATTAAGACTCATATGAATAAACAATTAGTTATATAATGACTCCTCTTATTTTGAAACAAACTTAATTAATAGTAATCATTTCTCTTTCACTTTCACTGGTCTCTTTTTCTTTCCTCGCGCAATCATTTCTTCCATCATCTTTCATAGTTTCCACAATTAATGTTGAATTAGTTTCTATTTGATGATAATTACGTGATGTCATGCTTTCAGTTTGATTTTTACTTAGATTTGAAATCCATTCCTTACAAGCATGCTGTTAATGTTGTTTAAATCGGGATCCTATTAAACCAAATTCATACGGTCTTCAATTGATAAATGACAGTAAGAAAATGCAACAATGATACGAGCCTGTTCATTACATATAATTCATAGACTGTTGGGTCATATTTCACGAAATTCTTTTAATCCTTACTCTTTACTACTAATTTCCCATTTCAAGCCAACATTCCCTCCTCATTGCAATCATACTTCTCTTACTGCATCCTTTGCTTTCGAAAATTGTTATCGAAGATTCTTTCTGTCTCCAACATGTCACTACACGAGAAATATCTCAAGGAAATTCGTTAAATACATTTCTTTTCTTTTTTTCCTTCTTTCACCTCTTTCCATCACTTTTTTCTTCAATTTTTCCGATGATAAATATTGATTTGAAGATGTATATTCTTGGTGATAAATCGGATTTCACAGATCAAATTATCACACTAATCGCTGATGCATCAATTGATGCCGAACAACACATTATCGGTTTGCTTCTTTTTTTTTCATCAGTTGCATATTTTTTCAAATTATGTAAAAAATAAGTAATAAAAATTTTCATCACATTTTCTAATACGTTGCAATTTTCTGAATATTTAATAAAGTAAACGAATAATTCAACATGTTATAGTGTTAAATATTGCGCAATGAGTTTACTTGCATATTTGCTAAGCTAAATTTGTAATGCAGATATTTATAAAGCAGAAAAAAAATTAAAGAGAAAAATCCTGATAACGCTTCATTATCAGGATTTTTCTCTTTCGATTCTAAAATTCCTGTTTATAAACTATCACTATTACAAATCAGTCTCATTCCCAGACATTTAATCTATTGCTAAAAATCATTTATAGATTTATCTATCTATCTAAAATAGTTAATAGAAATTTCGAATTTTCTGAATGTGAGAAATTACTAAGCAATAAAATTCTTTTAAGTTCATGATACTATCACTCTGAATTTGAAGAAAGATCTATTCCCTTGAAAAACTCGGTCATTCTTGTTAACAGATTTTCAGCGTTAATTGGAGAGGTGAAAAATAGTGATAAAGTAAATAATATTTAGAAGTAAATAAAATATCAATAACTAAACACATAAAATCTTTCGTCTTACATAAGTGAAGAAATATTTGAAATTCAAAATTTTAAAATCAATGATAATCCAGGTAATGCAAAGGAAATAATTTCGAGAGAGCCGATTGTTTGTCTTTGCACGGCAGCTGACTGTGAAGCCATGAATTGTGTGATACCTTATTTAAATGTTAGTTTGAATTTTTCGAAAATCTAGAATAATTTAAGGTATATGCACTTTTCCTGTTGTCTACCAGAAAATAATATCACAAATTCAGATTTTTAATTTAAAATAACTTCTTATCTTGCGTGACATGATTAACCCCACCCGATTCCTTTAATCATGGAAAAGTTTTGAAAAAAAAAAAAGGAAATGCTTTCTGTCATCATCTCGTGAGCAACTTTAGCTCATGGAAATCAATATTTTAAATACAATATTTAGCGGGAAATGTAACATATAATAAAAGATTTAGAGAAAATTAATGGATAATTCATTTTCAGTATACTTCATTTATTTTCAAGGAACGAAAAACAATTTTATTTGTTCCTTTTAAGTGATGAAATAAGATAGCCAATACCGATACGATTGGCAGTTTGCTTGCTTTGAAACACATTAAACAATATATTGCTTTAATCCATTTTTTTGATTATTCTAAAACAAATTGTTTAATAAAAAGTAATCTAAAAAAGTGAAGAATTTGAATTTTCTTTCATTAGCATTTCAATAATTCATTCAATTTTTATTTGAAATATTAGGTTGACTAATCATTAATTAAAAGGATACTAAATCTATTTGTCTTTCTTGGTTTTCTTCGACTAGAAGTAGTAGAAAAACTACATTCTCCACTTTAGACTTTTTCAAAGCTGCGAAAAATCGGAAGGAAATGAAAGCATCCGTTAAAGCAAATGCTTTTTTGCGTTAAAGATGCATTTTTTTTTTCCCCAAATAAAAATTTAACTCTTAAATTGCAAGACTTTGCAAAATTATTAGGTCAAGCAATCTTTTTCGCTAGTTGCTCTTTTCTCGGATTTTGCATTTATGTTCAGAACATCAAGAAGAATGTGCCGTCCTGGGACATCTTGTTTAGTCTTTTGATCATAAATACAAAATCTAGAAATATTATTTCGGAAAGAGGATGATTCGAATTCATAATAGACTAACCAGAGTTCAGAAAGAACGATTTAAAAACTTTCATCAATCTATTCAATACATCACGCATTAGTGTGAGAATCGGAAAACAAATCGTATTTGATCATACGCTGTTCTATAAGAAGAAGAAATGTATAATGTTCTGATTTCATGTGCTAATTAATTGGAGCAACCATAGCAACTTTCCAAAAAAAATTTTATGTTTTATGTCAGTCATTTCTGTTTTAGAATGAGAAATATATAAATGTAAGCAGTCAGTGAATAGAATTAAAAGTAAACATGCTTGAATTGATATTTTTCTGCCACATTATAATAATTTATGGCAATCTATCTAATTTTTTCAATAATGCTTCGAATTTTCGGCCTCTTCCTAGATCAAATTCATTACCATTTACTTAATATCACGAAAAAATTTGTAAAAACCGGTCACTTTTAATACTTGATCCTATAAAGGCTTTTACATTGGACTTACTTCATAGAATCATTGTTTGGATTATTTTTGAAGTCTTTTTACAGTCCAAATTTACTTCACATACTTCGTCAAACATTCTTTGGAGCAATAAATGCAAAAAAGAAAGCTTTTTAATTTGAGTGGACAGTGAAATTCAATCTTTCGAATGGTGTAAATAGAGCAATAATTATTACTTGTGTTTAGTCTGGATGGTTTTTCGCTAAATATAATTACTTCTAATGAATTTATCCTTTGAGAGCAGCAGAAAGGTTTTCGAAATTGCAATTAAGCTAAATGAGGAAATTCCCTCTTTCCCTGTTCCCTTGGTAATTTAGTTTCTCCCTTTTTATGAAAAAGAAAAAAAGCTAGAGACAAAAGAGCACTTAAATAATTGCTGCAGGGATTAAGTGCTGAAAATACTAACTTATAAAATTGCATCAAATTTTAATATTAAATTGGAAATAATCCCGCATTATTTTCCAGGAAAAATTCCCAATTATTTTCATTAAACAACAGTGGAGCAATGGAGAATTGGGACTTGTAGAATCAATGATCCAGGAATCATTATCCACCAGAAAACAGTTATGGCTCGATGAAATTAAGAAATTAAGGTTTCCAGATAAGTGTATGAATAATTGATAATGCTTTGAAGATAGCAAAATTAAAACAATTCTTCTGAATTTTTCCAAACACCTCATCGTAAAAATTGTTTTCTTTAGCTCACTGCAAGGCAGAAAGGCTCAAAAAGAACGTGTAGAAAAGCTGAGTCACTGGATCGATAATACTTCTGTAAAATATTTTTGCTTTTCATCTTCTCAGATTGATTTCAAGGTAATTTCATCATGGAATGATACGTCCGTTTTCGACTTACTACACGTTATTTTAACTTAATTAACTGATAATTAACTGACTTCAGGGCGCCCAAGCTAAGTTTAATCTTCCTAACATGGATTCGAATAATTTAAACGACCATCTTTTCCAGTTCTGTAAACATCTATATATATTTATTACTCATTTAAGTCATTTGTTCCCGAAATTTACCTTCCTCATTAAGTTTTTGGAAATTTTTACAAGGCACTTTTTTGCATCATAGTTTTGATCAGAAAAATTTAATCTCTTTTTATGAATAATTTTTCCTGGTTTCAGAATAACTTGATAAAAGTTTTGCGGTGGAAAGCACCCATCGAATGCATCTATCGTCTAATAACGACAGTTCCTCAAAGACCACCGGTAATTAGCTAAACAAGAAATCCAAACAATTCCAATATCTTAATTTTTTTTTTGCAAGGTTTTGCTTATAAAATGACATATTAATCGCTTTTGATGGGATATATAGATATGAATAGCATAAGAATATGCTTTTATTCAGTCAAAAATTCGCGTCATCATTGAAAACCTGCGCTTCCACTACGCTAATTTTTGAAAATTAAATATTGAATTTTTCAAAATGAGATGCCACTTCCAGTCATTACATTGGACACCACTACCACAAGCGGATGAAGCCCAAATAACCTTTAAAATAGCATTTCCTCAAAGTTGCTTCACGAGAAGTGAATTATTTGAACTGGTTAAAAGGATCAGTAATGTTTACAAGTGGCAATACCAATACGAGTGGAGCCATGGAGTGCTTTTTAGAATCGAAGCTGTTTGTTTTAAAGTTCAAAATTTTTTTGTGAAATAAAATGCTTTCAACAAATAGAAGATAATAACGGTCTTCATGATTGCCAGTTCAGGAAATTTTATAACTCTAGAATTCCACATAGGAACTTACTTTCCTATCATCAATTTTTTTTAAAGAGAGTATTGTTCTGGCTATTTTACTTTGTGAAATTATTGACAGAAATAAACACCGTTTCAGGCCAAGATTGCAGTCATAAAACATGATCCAGAGACACTAGAGATGTCAGGTAGGATCGATAACGCCATTATGGATGACAATTCTGATATGGTGCCGATGAAATCCGTATGGCCTTATTTATCCCTTGCTTTCACTGTCGCCGTGGAATATCTCGACGAACTTTCGTCACAATACATAGTAGATAACATTGTATTCCTCGCAGTTCACCAAAATATAAATTTAAAATTCAACCATAAATTCATATTATGCAAAAAATAAATCATCGAATAATAGAGATCGAACTTAAGATTATAAAAGTGACTGACTATCAAAGTTGAAAACAGTAGCATGATTTGACGAAGTTCTGAATCTTCAGAAGTCTTAAAATTCTGTTCTTATACTATCATTGATACTTTTTAACGTGCAATTTTTTTCTCCTAGATTCGAATTATTCCATTTGGTAACATCTTTTACGAAGAAAACAACGCTCTTCCTCGAGCATTTGATTTGACCCAGTTGCTGATCTCGAATGATCTTTTGAAACGAGTTGCCTATCGAGATAACGGGATTCTCTATCATTTGAATCTGATACAACTATTTCCAGGCCAGTTTTTTTTACTCTTTATTACAGTCTTGCATCAGATTTACCTGCAATTATGCTGGATGGAAACCCACAGTACTAAAGACGAATCTTCTGTCTTGCTCCTTCTTTCTCGCTAGATGCACCGTTTCACATTAAAAACAATAAAGTGACGATTTGTTGCTTTAAAATGGCAATTTTCTGTGCATTTTAAAAATAGATGTATAATATCAAATTTCAGAACTGAAACCAAAAACAATAGGCGAAATCGGTGAAATGAAAGCAAGAAGTAATAATAACACAGTGAAAGAGGAAAATAATTCGAGAAATGACAATGTATATTTACGTTTGCCCGAACGCGTTCATCCTAAGAGTTGCGGTCGACGAGTATCGTTTGGTACCGTAAAATGCATCCCACAACAATCACAAATGGTATCATGTAAAGATCATTTTACTCTATTCAATCTTTTCAATTTTTAAGCCAAACTACATATGGATCGTGTTCATCTTCAGCTACAACTGATTAATAATTCGGAATAATAATGAATAATTTCGAAAATGCAATTTTCAGGTCGAGCCAGATGTCGAATTAGATAATGTGCCAAATGAAAAGCCTATGGGGACAAAATATGAAATAATGCTTGACAATTATGTGAACTTAATCTTGGACGAAACGATGCGAGAAATCAAAATTTCGTGATCGACAAATGATTTGCTTTTGGGATCAGTAAATATCACTATATTGATTCTTACAGTCTTGAAATGTTTACAAAGTTATATTATCAAGTTGGCAATAGATAAATGATAACGAATAATGTGATATCTCTTTTCTCTTAAGTGAAATCCAATGGATGACAAGTTGAAGACAAATGATAATGAAAAAAGTGCTAAAATACCGCCAAGATTAACAAAATAAGGTTTAGACAGAGGCTGAAGTAATTCCACAAGAACAGTGGTATGCAATAAATTGACATAATGACAATAAAGGAAAGATGTGGATGCTTAGGATAGAACAGAAGATGAGAAAGATCCGAAATGATGTTCCTAGGCAGATTGAAAAAAATAATGAAATAGCATGTAAGCATGTAAAGTTACTGATTCTAGTGATTGAGAGCGTTCGTTAGCCGTACAGTAAAAATGGAGGAGGAGGAGGAGGTATCAGTGATTATTTGGAATGGGTTGGTGTTCGAAACGCGATAGTTATGTGGATGTGTCGAAAATTCGGAAGGATCACCAATGGTTTTCCAGAAAGAAGAAGGGATGAAAGAGAAAGTTATAACTGCTGGGATGCTCCGTTCTTCATCTTTCGTTATTTTTGTGCTATAATTTTAGGAGTTATTGGTACTTGTTCCGAAATTGACATTTTCAGGGAAACAAATATTCATTGGTGTGGTTTTTGTGTGTTGCAAAAACTGTTTTATCTGGGTTCGAAGATTATCAGCTAATAATAATCATCCTCAAGATTATCAGCTTTTGAGAATCACATAAAGCGGCATCACGTTTGGAAGAAAGTAATGGGCGTGTTAAGCAAATTTCTAGTTGATATACTTGGATTAAGAGTCAACAAAGCGACATGCTATGAGATGATGCATACATGGAATCCGGATTGTTACGGTGCCATCGTCGATTCATTGTGGGATGGATGGTTGTTCTCGTTGAAGACCTATATCATCCTTTATGGTGTAGGTTGAAGGACTTTAATAAATAAATTGTAATATGTAGTAGATTCTAGATAGGTTAAAGTCATAGTGTTATACGGCTGTTACTAATATCCGACTTGGACAAAAGTGAGTCTACACATCACTATTTTGTTCTTGTTTTTTTTTTTTTTTCAAGTAACTTCATTTATTACTTAATGAGGAACTGTGTCTATATGAGAAGATTAAGCATCATACCATAAGTTAATATGCATATATAGAGCTCTTTTTTTCCATAATTATATTCATAAGAAAGGGCCAAGAACTTGGGAAAAATACGTTGAATTTTTGCAAAGCAAGTAAATAATAAATTTTTAATTGTTTTAGATTTAATTTTTTTCCAGTATAATCATTTTCAGTTGACTAGCATCTTTTCGGCAAAGAACATACGACAAGTTCATTGGCGTAAAATTTTAATTGATTCAATTCGATCTTCTTTTTTCTTAACGGCTAATTTAATTATTTTCCTTTGGCTGTCGTGTCAGTTGAGGTTCGTCGGAAATTGCATTTCGTTACAATTTTTATTTTAAAGCTTGTTATTACTGTCGTCATTGCTGAATAAACACATAATTACAGGAAAATGTTAGGATTCTTCACCGTTCCTACACTTGGTTTAACGAATGGGATAATTTCTGCGTTGCTTGCGATTCTGATCGAAAATCGAAGAAGGAGGCCATTGCTAGCTTTATATCTAACGAACTTGGTCTGCTGAAATTTCAGTATAGTGTTGACTTTGATTTTTCCTGTTTAGAAAGATATGAGAGAGTAAAAGTTTATAAAATAGATTGGGTTGTTACATGTCCATCCTCCACACAACGTTGAGTAAATTTTATGTTGAATTCATGCATACTAATATGGATAGAAATTAGAGAGATAGATTTTTCTGGACGAAGGGTGATTTTTGGGAAAAAAGGATTGGGAACTAATTTAGATTAAGTGTCCGACCATTTTACATTCCTGCCATACATTAACATTTAAAATTCGTGGTATATGTTCCTCTACTCAGGCATCCCAAGTTTCGATAATTTTGTACCTCCAGTATTGTATTCAGTTTTTCGCCACAAATAATGGCGAAAAAATTTAAATAATGAGAAATGCAATGATGTCGATGATTTTGGAATTCTTCTTTGTTTATTTATTGTAAATTTATCCTCTTATTTTGCCTTTTTCTTATAGGCTTTAATGAGAAAACATTAATCTTACAGGCATCAGAAACAGCTTATCATCAGCTTGTCAATCATGGTTATCTGAAGTATATACCGAATGGTGTGGTAATTATATTCGGATTTGGACTTGCAGGATTACTTCATTTATATTATAAGGATAAACTTCGCACCAATTTAAGGAAATCTATCGAGTATGTTTCATTCGTTCAGTGGACACTTCTCATTTCAGTATTAAATGTTGTGGTATCTCAGCCAGTGCATGGTGTATTGCGAGATGTTTGTTGCAATATGGCAACAGTGAAATCTCAGGTTCGATCTCCGTCCGTGTTCAGCTAGCTGTTTATTCCTTCAATTTCAATTGAACCATTCAGTTGCCCAGACAGACAGCGAAGTTTGCAAATAAACTGGAAACTTCTGCTCACGATCTGGGCAAAATCATTGTGAGATAAATTCCTTGATGTGGAATGACTTGTGTTCCATGTTATCCCATCATCTATCTACATTTAATTAAGGTGTTTTGTGGAGAAACATATAATTTGCGTTATATTCACAAAAATATTTGATATACTGAAAAAGAAAATAGGAAAGTAATGAAGGAGAACCATTCTTTAATTCACAATAAAAAATTTTAAAAAAAGACTTAGTTTTTTTATTTAACCGAGTGATCTTTAGATTTTGTACCGACACTTGGAAATTTCCCGGATACTCCTAGAAGTTACGACTGTACTGATCAAAATTTATGCTTTTTTTTGCATTTGCAGGGAAATTATATGGAGAATAATTTCTCTAGAAATCCGATATCATTTGTTTGACTTTCCTTTTTGTAGATATGTTCTATTGATGGATGAAACGAAAGAATTATTTTCTCATCAAATGATACAAAGGTTATATTCTCCAATCGGAACTGCTCTACTAATGCTTCGACAAAGATTTCCAAAGCATCCATTGTGTCGACATCAATATTCATGCATTAGCAGATTTATTGAGGCAAGTAGTTCTTTCTAAATACTATTTCTTTTAAAATCGTTCTTTCCGCGTATATGTGCATTTTGCTTTTAGATATGTGCATATTGATCTTAAGATTTTTGTGCATAATGAAGAAGATTCAAAGATGCATCATTTATGAATGAAAGATTAAGATTTGGAAGTCCCATTGCCCAATTTCGGACTCATGAACTAAGAATTGATGAGATATTTTAATAGAGGCAAATCAGTCATCTAACACGAGGTGTTGCATTGGCTACCATATCAATAGTGTATGATAGTTAATGCAACTTTTCCGGCCAACAAATTTTTCCAAATTACGGTGCAAAAGTTAGATCTGCAATTTATGACGTAGTACTTCTCATTCATTCTCATATTATCAATGCTCTATTCATTTCTAGGTGTTTTTCAATAATTTTTCTCAAGCCTTAATCTGGAGTGTTGGTATGGTGATTTTGCAAATTGGAAAAGAAATTATACGCCAGCCTTCTGCGTCTATTAGGCGTATTCTGAGATTTCGAACTATGCGCTTACCACTGTTTTATGGATTTTTGGCCTTATTGTTTCAGGTGTTAAATTAGTTCATTTTCACTTTGTTTTCGTTTTCTGTTTTAATCAAGCTTAATTTGTTTCATTTTTCTTCATTATATGAATTTCATGTTCTTTTTCAATCGATTTTTTCATCTTTTGTATGTTCTTGTCCAGACAATGGGTCTTGGGTACTCTGAGTAAGAAGTTATCCTTTTGTAAAACTTAAAGCAGGACTTGGAAGCTTTTATTAATCCGAACTTGGAAGTTCTTATTAATCCGAAAAGACACAATCGCCCGATTTTTACGCTGAGAGTATATATTCTGAGAGCATATATTTTGAGATTATTCGCTGAGAGTACAGAGTATTTTTCCGCTGAGAGTATTCGGAAGAAAAATCAATTTCAATAGAAAAGGACTTCCGTTAACCTCACTTCAGGTTTCACGATGCGGTTACAGTTGGTGTACAAATGAAACTTCACCGTTATCTTTTTGTGGTGCAATAGCAGCTTTCTCATTATTTTTCTATCCTAATATCTCAATTGCTATGTATGTCTTTTGGAAATTTATAGAGGTTGGTTTCTTTCTTTTTTTTTTTTCGTTTTTCATTGTTAAAAAAGTCTCAGTTAATTATGGTGATAAAACAAAACTGGATTCTTTCAAATACTTCAGGGCTTCTTCTTTTCATACTACAAAAACCTGATGATACCTTATGGGGATATAATCCTCTATGCGCTTTCGACGGGTTATGTTGCATGGAATGCAGTAATCGAACCTCAAACACTCAGGGAAGGCTACTGGAAATTTCTTGTTGGGCTTACAGGAAATAAGTTAGTCACTTTCTTTACAGCACTGTTTTTACATGGATCCGCCTTTTTTATCGTGATTTTGGTTATCTCCAAAATAAGTTAAGTATAGTTATGAAATAAGATTTAAGAAGTGATCTTATGGTCAGGCATTTACTCCAATCTCTTCATTTATTTTCTATTCATGGCTTTATAAAGAATGAGTATTTGAAGTGTTTTGTATCACACTGTACTTTCAGAATTGAGCTACTGAATAGGCGTTTATTTGATAATTTTGGTTATAATTCTTCAAAGAAGTTTCCGCATTTCATGCCTAAGCTAGATCCAAGGTTCACATCATTTAATGGAATATGGTCAGTCATCCATCATGATTAGTCTTTCATAATGTTTTTTTTTTTTTGATTCCTTTGGTTGTTTTGCCTTGAAAAATTATATGATTTATACGAGCAAAACTTTTGCTCTATCGAATCTGAGTTATGCAGTTTAAAATTATGTTGATGTTGATAAATACATTATCTCTATCCTGTTACATTTTATTTATGACTTGTAGACTGTCAAGTTGCATTATATGATTTTTTGTTATTTTTCATTATAGGTGACATTATTACTAGTATTACAGTAATTTATTCATTACATATCATCATGGTAACTTTTATGTTGTTGATAATTAGTGATATTCGATCTCTTCAAATATTTAGATTCTCCCATCTCGCTGTGATTCTTAATTTTCATATTTTCTTTTATCCCTCTAATTTTCCCTTTTTCAAATTTTCTAATTTTTTGTTATCCTTTCATATTTCTTGTAATCCTTGGTTGTCTTTTGCCTCATCTTTTACCAAATATTATCCATTCTCTTGAATATCCCAGTTTCTTCTTTCTTTTCTTTCTTTCTTTATTTATTTATTGTTTGTTTTGTCTGTTTATTTTTTTTTTTTTTTGTTTTTGTTTTATTTAGTATGCAGTGGAATTGATTTCTAGAAAATATTGAAATTGTTACAGTTTGCACAAATATTTGTTTCTCGCTAATAAAAACTGCATATTTTTTATATTCAAGATATTTATTTCAAACAGTACATCGTTAAGACGAATTTCGATTTTTTCTCCGTCTCATGCAACTTGGAATGCAACGAAAATGGGACAAAATACAAAAAATACGAACTGCATTATGATGAAATTAGTGTGGTTCGCAGCATGAAAAGGTTATATTTTTACGGTGATCTTCCCTGCTCCATTGTCACTTTTTTCTATTCCAGAAGTGATAAACGAGTGATTGGAACAAGATCGAAGAATGACTGAAGAAAGTTGGAGTGATGCTGATTTGTTGTCGCATATTGTGGATTTCATTCTCAAATATAAATTTTTATATGACTCTCCAAACATAAAATTTTTATCGGATAGTTTGTGGGAACGCATACCGCGCAATGTAAGACTTCTTCTTTTACACAATTATTGTTAACGTTAGACTAGAACTTAGATTTGTTAGCAAAATCCTACCAATAAAACAGGAACAGTTTCCATCGAATACTAAACGGTTCTAATTGATTTGGTTGCTGTGTGCGATATTTTTGCATGCACTAATTTTTTGGAAAGAAACGAAATAATGGAAATGGCAATATAGATCCTTGAAGGCAAATGATATGTTTTTTTTTTTTTTTTTGTTTTGTGAAGTGCACTAGCAGGACCTCTTTAAATTTCAAATGTGGCGTATTTCAGTGGCTTCAGTATCTAGAAAAATTAAGCAACGAAGAACTTAATTCGTTTCCTTTCCAGAAACCGACACCAGTAAGTACCTGTATTTATTTAATGATAAATTACAGGTATTCTCAATTCACTTCAAATGAATGAATTTAGTTATACCATCGGCATCAATACACACAATAAGAAATTTCACGTTTTTCATTTTAGATCCATAGGAACCTAATGATGCCATCGAATGTGCAATCCTTAATTGAAATAATCTTGCATACATTTTCTTTTGTAACTGAAATGAACAGTGGTAGAGTCTAATGGTACGACACATAAATTTGGTCTTTTTTTAACTTACATCATTTACATCATTACAGAAATCCCGCATTTTTAAAGTCAGGAACAGACTTTGGGAAGAACATATGTTCTGTTCCGTTTTTATAATTTTTTTTCTGGCTTGTTTTTTTGTAGCTTTCTTGAATGGAGAGAAATAGGATACGGATAACTGTAATGATATAAGGAAAGATAATTCACATATAAGAAATTGGTGAAAAATTAGAAATTTTACTTCTATCTATTTCTTTTATCTTATTTCAGTACTGTCCGAAGACTTTGCTCGAATTTCATGCTGCCAGCAATAAAATATTTACACACCTATTTAATTCTTGTTTGGCAGCAGTTTTGCCCAATAAGTTGTCGGCGTTCGCAACACCTTTGATCCAAGGAAATAGTTCCATGACCATCAAAAAACGTCATGAAGTTGAAAACTTTACAATTTTGCTTATGGAATATTGTAAACTATACGGCGTTAATCGAATTATAGATATTGGATGCGGAGTGGTAAGTCTGCTGTACACAGACTATTTTTTGTTAATTTCAAAACTTTAATTCAAATTTGAAGATTTATTTATTAAAAATCACTCCAAACCAAACACTCAAATTATAAACTAATTTATAACCGTAAAATAATCATAATGGGATTGCTGACCTAGGATTTTCCTTTTTTTTTTTTGAAAAATTTTGATCTAGAATTTATGTCCTCGTTTTCAAAATGTCTTTATAAACTTAAGTTCTTTTCCATGTGATGAATATTTGGTAATTGAAAAATATTTAGGGACATTTAATCAGTCAGTTATCACAGCATTTCAAAGTTGTTGGAATTGATTGTAACGAGAAATTTTGTCGACGTGCCGAAAAATCCTGTGGTATAAAATGCTATTCATCATTTTAAAGAAAATAAACCTGAAAATACACTTTGTCCAGTTTCCGATATAAACATTTTTCGTTTCCATCTCTGATTACAGCATATGCCAAAATTATTTGCTTGACTATCATTTGTGATGGAACAGAAGATCAGAAGCTATTAAAATTTCTTTCGGGAGATGAGGTTTGAATTTCACTTTCATCTTAAATTGTTGATGATGCAGTTTTTTAATCCATTAGAGGTTTTATGAATTAAAGTACTGAACATTCAGTTGCAGCTGCATTTTGCTTTAGCTTAAATGTCTTTCTATCAGAAATCTCAAAATAGGTGGAAATGAAGTTAATAATTGATGACTTTTTAGAGTATTATTTTGAACTTGTCATTATTGTTTCAGCATGATCGAACTGCTGTAGTTTCATTGCATGGATGTGGCGATCTCCAGCCAACACTCTTACGTCACTTCTGCAAGCTGGATCGTAATCGAGTGCCACTTATCTTTACTATTCCATGTTGTTACCACAAAATGTCGAATTTAGGTAAATTCGTCCATCGTTTCTTCCTCCTAACTTTGCTTGATGAGTTTAAAATATTTCACTAATAATTAAGTCCTAAAGAAAGAATTTACAAATATATATATATATATATATATATATATATATGGAAGAAAAATTGAATATAATTTATTCAGAAAACGAAGTGTTTCATTGGGTAATGAGTAACGAAGTAAAAAGAAGATCTGTTTCCTGTGAAATGTTGCCAGTGAGTGCGCTTAGGTTGGCTTGTCAAAAGCACATTTCCAGGTGAGTGAAAAATCTGGATATTATATCCATTGTCTCTAGATACCATGCATAGCTTTTGGTATTAAATGAATAAAGACATTCTTCCATTTCTAAAGCGTTGCAGTTGGCCAAGCTCTGGTAAAGATCGAGAAAAGCATACAAAGAATTTTATCAATCGAGCTTTATTGGAATGCCTATATGACAAACGCAAAGGTACTGTTTAATAGATTGAAAATTTTTTATTTGAAAATAGCATATTTTTTCTTTTTCCAAGTATTAAATTTATGAATTTGTAAAACAAAGCTGAATTTGCTGAGGAAACAATAATTAAATTCATGCTCGAATTAGCAGACTTAGTTCATATGTAAATCAATATAAAAAATTCAATCAAAATAATTTGCGAAGTTTAGTTTCCGTTAGTGCTGCATAAATTTCAATTTAAAATTTATTATGATTTGTAAACTTCATGTCTTATAAATCTCTTTTCAGTTTTTTTTTTTATTGTTTATGCCAGTTTAATTAGTAAGTGAGCTCCAAGTAATGAAAAAGAATTTTTTAAATTTCAGTGAGTTTTATAATAAATTTAATATATGAACCCTAATTTCGTTGACTTTCATCAATTTCCACTCCATTTTTCCCATGAAAGCTTCTAGTATATATGCGTTTTCGGAAAAATTTTTCTTTCAATTATCAAAGCGAAAATACATTTTATTTCAGATTTGCCACCATTTGCATGTCGCAAGCTAAAATGTCTTTTCGAAGACATGAAAGATACTGGACTTAAGTTAGCATCCCAAATAGGAATGGATGAAAGTGGTATTTCACAAATTGACAAGTTGTACAAGATGATCTATAATGACCAGGAACCGTATTTTGCATATGTTGAACCTTTTACGGTTAGTATCCGAAAACTTAAAAATCATAGAGTATTTAATTCATTTATGCAGTTTTTCTTATCATTTACTTTTTTCTTTGTTTGTCATTATTAATCATTAGAGAACAGAAATTCATATCCTTGAAAACTATAGCAACATGTTAAAAAATCATCGACCTTATTAAACTGAGCTATTTCATTATCATTACAATAAGAAAATTTTTTCGAACTTTTTGAATTTTCTGTTGTTATCTTTCGACTCATTTTATGATAGGAAAATAGAAAAAATTTATAATTTAAAAAAATCTTTTTTTCTTTTGCAAAAATTGATATCATTCATAAACTAAAAAGCAACGGGAAATTGTAGATAATATACATAAAAAACAGAGATTTATGGCTATCATGAGACACAAAAACCACTGCTGCAAGTTTTTTAAAAAATTAATGATTTTGATGATATTCTTTCAGCTTCTGCAAACGATGATGCAAATACCGTTGGAAATGTTTATTTTATTGGATCGTTTATTCTTTTTGCGAGAACATCACTGTTCTGCTTTTATGTTATCTTTATTTAATCCGAAGATTTCATCAAGAAATCTTTGCATCATAGCTTCACCTTCTTGATGTGAATTTGGAAAATACTGTCGAAATTTTGAATTATGTGAGGTTTGTAAAATCTCAGAAGTGAAAAGCTATTTGGTACTTGATTATAAAAAATATGTAATATTCCTGCAGCGATTTTTTTTTTTTTTTTTTTTGACAAACATTCAGATTTTAAAGCACTAAAGTCTGAATCAGTGTTGTAACGAAAAAAAGATCGATGTGGGGATATTTTATTTTTCTATGATTTTTTTTTTTAATGTAATGTAAAAGTGAATGTGTATGTGATGATGGAATTAAGACAAGACTGGAGTGATGCAAAATGATCGTTCGAAACATTCTGCTTGGATGAATTTCGAAGAAGAAAGTGATAAATATCCTGAAACCTTGGAAGATGAACTTTTTTATCTAATCTCACTTTCTGGTTATGATTAAATTTGAATATCATATCAGTTAGGTTAATTGTACGTTTCAGCAGTTCTGTGCGAATTATTTCCCAGTGTTTAATAACAAACTAGACATAATGGTGTGTTGATTCCAAAAAAGGATTGCTCTGCAATTTTTGTATTTATTCTCTTTCAGTTTAATCAATTATTTCCATATCGTTTGATGTGATGCATTTCTGGAACAAAATTTTTTACAAATATTCGATTTGGATAATATTTCGTTTTGAACATAAGGCATCTTTTGAAGGAGAACGTACATATTTTTTTGGATTAATATCAATATGAATGAAATTTAACTATTCATCTTTCATCTTATTCTTATTTAATGATTTCCTACTCTTCATGCTTACTGTTATTCTTTATGGAAACTTACTCTTACTAGAGGTATGCATTATCATTATTACTTTGACTTTAGTTTTCCAAATGGCCGATATAAATCATTCTTTTCACTGCATTACTCGGCAACATAAATCATAAATCTTTTAAGTTCGCGCTATGTAGCTTACTGTCTGGGGACTAATTTTATAGAACTCAGTGTTACTCTGGAGTTTTAATGTAATGGTAACAGATTTTATTCAACTATGATAATAACAAAAGCTTTCAAATTTCAGAGCCAAATATTTATGGTGATAGATGGATACGCTTTTACCATTTCCAACTGAAAGGTGAGAGAAAATTATTGATATTTAACAAAATCTGTTCAAAGTGTTTCAATAAAACAAACTAACGATAACGCATGTTACTATAAATATGACACTACTGTTATCCAAATTGTGCAAGTAAATTCTACATATCTAGTAATTAAATGGCTCCTCAAATAATCAATAAATTCTTCTTAACAGGAAAATTCCAGCATCTTGCAATTCATGAGATCTGTTTTCAATCAAGTTGCAGACGTTTTATATAGCGCCGAAAATCAATTATCAATATACACCCAACAAAGTAGCGCACATTGATCGCAAAAATTTCTGAAATTTTTGATTATAGTAATGGATATACTCTCTCAGCACATTTATTTGATTCCGTTTAAATTTAGTAAAGGAGTTTCCAAACGAAGAGCTGTCATTCTGAAGTTTGTTTCAAGTTGTTTACAATTCGCTAACTGGAGTAGATGATTAACAACATAAATTTGAAATGATCGAGGATTGAATAGGTATGAGGCAGTCCAGAATAGGGAAAAGTGCTGGAAGATTGGAAAAGCATCTCCGACATTAGCAAACTGAAGTATGCGTAGAAATACATAATTTAGGGATAAACTCCAATGAGAACCAGTTTTTGAATCTTTATAAAAGGGAAATGCTTTTGTCAGCAACCTCCACTTTTCCAGTGACCAGTTCTTAAGTTTCCTCTTCCATCTAGTTTAATTAATTTCTTTAATTCAAATTTAGGAAAGAGCTCTGCAGAAATGTAAGATTCTTTTAAACTCTATGATAAAATGTCTCGCTCATATTTCTTTTCGTTCAGTGTATTTTTCTCGATCTTTCATTGATTCTTTCTGCATTTTTGGCGGTTTACTGCAGTTCATAATAAGCATTACTTTTCAAATTTTTTCCTCACTCTCACAGAAATCGGAAACTTTTTACTACAAACATCTCAACTAACAGTTCCGTCTGGTTGCACTTATTCTACAGTTCATTGATTTCATAAGCAATGTCTGCCACAAACTTCCCGAAATTTTCCTTAATTTTAGTGTTGCGGAATAAGAGGTGATAAATTATTGCTCGAGATAATTTATCGCTGTAAAATTATTGTCATCGTATTTTGTCTCCAGATTTTTTCTTTTTAAACGAAGCAAATTTTAAAGGAACTCAAAAGAGAATATATTTATTCCATGTTAAGAATAAATATAACTATTATGGAATGTTTGTGAAGTAAAAATTATTGGCTTATAGCAGTTTCAAATCAGGTTTGGAATATAATTTTTGTAATTACTACTAGATAAGAGTTATGATATCAGGCTTCGGAAATGACTTGAATCGTTTTTGAAAAAGTGATATTATTATTAATTAATAGTTGATTGTACAATCAATGAGCAGTCAATAAAATCTAATTGTTCTGTTCAGAAAGCAAGTAAACTGAAACGTACAGAAGGATCAGAGATGGTCAGTCGGTTTCCTGTACTAAAGCGATTAGAAGGCAAAAGTGAACCGTTAAATCATTTTATGCTATTCACTCACTTTCTTCAAAGATTATGTTCGAAGTACCATAAAAATTTATCTGTGTGCTACCGATCATAAATTTCCTTTAAAAAAATGTAGAATTAGATTAATTCTAAATGTAACTAGAGATCTCTGAAATCGGGAAAATAAACACAAATATTATATTATATTTTCAGGAAACGTCTGTTTCCCAGAATGTTTCTAGCTGTGCATTTAAGCATAAGACTTGTATGTGCATTTCTTAAACTGTGCAAATGCTTCGAATTATGTATGAAATGGATAATGAAAAAAATCTAAGAAATTTTTAAATTATTGTAAATGTTAAAGAATTGAGAAGAGTGCCATTTGACTCACGAAACATTATAGAGTATCTAAGTTGTCCATCTGACATGCAGTTCGTTTTTGCTGCACAATTCATGGTTGTAAATTTATTGAAAGAATCTTCAAGCAATCTCCCTTATATTCATTCATCTCCTCATCTCCCAGCCTATTCCGATATTTTTTAATAAAATTTTATAGAAATTTTTGCAAAATAGGTGGTGATCCATACTTAATTTTACTTTCTTATTTCCTCCTTTGAAAATGATTTTTTTTTTCGTTGCTCACAGATTCTGGCTCCGTTTTGATCTTTTTATTTCATATTAGTATAGTTTTTTAGAATATTTCAAATAGCAGTTTCAGTGCTGTATTTTATTTTCTCTATTCACAATGGAAATGCCCCGAAGGTATAGGAAGTATGAGGCATGCAATACAAAGCTGCTGAATATCACATTGAATTCATCAGCATACTAAATTATAAGTTCAGAATTCTGATAGTTTTTGAAATCTTCGCTTAAAAAATACACATATCATCCGTACACCAGATCTGTTGTTGCATACTTGATAAGTATGATAATTTAAATGGATAGCTTTAGTCTACTGGTTATTACACTATTTTAGGACCGTTTATTTATATGCAGTTTATTTTACCTAACTATATAGCGAAAGGAAATATGAAGGAACGCAAGAGAAAGCATTCAAAATCAAGTGATGTAAGGAACAATATAGTTGACATATACGAATTAAAAACAGATCATTAATGTATAGATTTTAGACTAAGCTAAAAATATTCTTCACATTTATGGTTTAGTTAAGTTGCTAAAATAATTAATCTTCAATCAGTTTTTGCCAAATGGTTCTTGTCTTTATTTTCGAACCCGTTAAGAAACCATAAATTATTCATAGTTTTAAAATATGCAAACAGATGTTAAATAAAACAATCAATATTATGATAAATGAATAAATTCTATCGGTGAGAAATGATTCGAACAATGAATGCATTAGAAAGGAAACTCAAAGCAATCAAGTTATTCTGAAAATATACGTAATTGGGTTTTCTCAGAACTATTATGTTTTTAAACTAACTCTAAAATAGCAGATTTATGTTTTTGTGAAGTTTAATAAAATTCAACAATAAAATTTAATAAAATTCAACAACTCATTAAATGGCTATAATACCTCAATATCTACTTTCCTACTTAATTTTTTTTACTCCTTCATGGATAGTTATAGCAGAAAGAGCAGCAGCAACAGCAGCAACAGCAGCAGCAGAAATTAAATTATGATTTATCATTAAAATTGTCTAAGATTATTTTGAGCGAACTACCCTTAGCAAAGAGAAATCTTCACTTTCATTTCCCTTTACTTACTGATGAAATTCCAATTCTTATTTTTCTTTCATATTTTCTTTTGAACAAATTTTTGAAAATATTATGCTAAAATTACTGCCGCTTTCTGATGCTATCTCTAAAGAAAGCAGTAGCAATGTTTGCATAACTAAATCTTGCCATATTTCTGAGATTTTGCAGCAGGTAAAAAACAAGAAGATAAGCCCTTCAGGAAGCTCCTTTGGCAGTTTTTTCTGATGAAAAATAATGCAACTTACAGAGCTGAGCATATTACTCCTGTGAGATTCTTTTTTGCATTTATGGTGATGGATGAGACATTCATCAGCTTATTCAATACCTGGAAGGAGACAGTATCAGTCAATCAAATCAGTTCTAGCAATGCTTGAAAAAAGAAATGTTTTCCGGTTTGTCATAAGTATGAAAATATTGCTGAAATATTTTGCTTTTAAAAAACAAAATTTTTAAAAAAATTTCTTCTAAAATATTCTGCTTCTTGAAATTAAGCAAATGCGAAATATTGAGTTAATGTGCCAATCTTATCTGGCTCTTCATATGAATGCTGAAGTAAACTATTCTCATTACTGTTCTAAATATATTATTTATATTTGGCAAAATTTTGCCCAGAAATAAAGTGATTGTAATCGCTAAACGATATGACTAGATTTTATTTCGGATAACAAATAATTGGTTATTTTCAACATTTCTCCTCTGGATTAAAAAGATCTTCTTAGGAATTCAAATTCCTTTTTTCATGAAAAAGGTCCGGATAACTTAATAATTCTAATAATTTGTCATCCAGTCTCGGGTAAAAAATATGATAGTTATCGTTTGTTTTCAATAATTAAATAAACATGAATTCATTTTTGAATAATTTAAAGGTGTAGAGACAATTTTTGGTGATTGGAGTGGTGAAATAAGAAGTGAGAGGCAATATTACTGGAAGTGGTAGTAAAATGATTAATCGCGAATAAGTGATTATTTTAATTATTACGAGAATTTTCTGCTGAGACAAAATAAAATTAGCCTAGTCGAACTTTCTTAAATCGTTATTTAATCTGTTTTCTATCAGCACTGTTATTGATATTTTATTTTATTTTTTTTCAAATTCGACAAATTTTATTGCATTTACATGAAGTTGGGCCATCTTATTTTCTTGCTGTTAGGTAAACGACTAAATTACAGTAATTTATGCCTTTTGATGTTGCGAACTACTGAATACTGGAAGTTTGAATTCATTAATTTGCTCTGTAACTAAATATATTAACTATTTTATTATGATACTAAGTTGTGGAAGATTTTTTATGCTGTGGCTGAAATACATTTGAGAACTTTCCGTAGGAACATAAATTAGTATATACACATTTAATTATTACATATCTGATGAGCATAAAATCGTAAATGATAATGCTGCAATGTTCCCTTGTAATCTCTTGATTTCTGAAGTTCAAAATTCATTTGTTAACTTTCTCATAGTAATTCAAGTTTGAAAATATTAGGCTTTTGATCATGATTCATCAATTGTTCCACATTATCCATAAATTGATAAATAATTAAGTATTCCTTCTTGAGTCTTATTTTTATTTTTTAATTTTTGTTTTTCTAATGCTAAAATTTATATTTTGTTTATTAAATATGATTATCCAATTCCTTATTTCATTTTTTAGGCATGAAGATTGTCGTTTGATTTTTTCTGCATTTTCTTTTTTTTTTTTTTTCTGCAAGAATTTTTATGTTGATAGTAGAGAATAATGCTTTAAGGACAATGATAAGCACTGTTGCTCTGGAAGATGAATAATGTCTCCCTTATGATCACAAGTTACTTTTACCTCCAATCTCATCCCTGCTTCAGTGGGAAATTCATTTTCGTTTTCAAATTATTTCAATGTTTTTAGAATTTGTTTTCAATACTTTTTACTGCTTTTTTCCTTTCCGATTTTCCTTTTCAAGACCTTCCTTTGACTATATTGCAAAAGCTAAGTTAATTGTGACTAAAGAAACAACATTTTATTTCAATTCTTTAATAGACAGTCGGGAATCTGAGACAAGAAAGGATGACCCAATAAAATAAAGTTGAAGCAAAATGTCGAGGAAAATCAATTTAGCACTATAAAAGATTTACTTTCAGACTGAACAAGCTCTATCTGATTTCAGAAAATTCAATGAAATGTTTAGTTCGTTCACCTTTTGCATATATCAATTATTTAATGCTGCCTCAGAAACCTGAATTTTCTATCATCAACGAACTGAAGAAACGGAATTTTTTAGGTAACTACTTCCAAAACAAAAATTTTTAAGAAAAGACATTTGCCAAGGAGGGGGAGTAGAAATTAGATAAATAATTAATATTCGTGAAAGAGAAATACAATAATTTAAGCGAAGTATTTATTAAAATAAAAAGTGAAGAAATTTTATTCCACTGCATATAGCGCTCTGTAGCACTTTTTTTGTGTTTTATTTGACATCGATATTTAATTTATGAGCACTTATGAATACGCAATATAGAATGATTAAAATTTTTTTTCAGAGATTTGCTTTTCAAAAATCAAAATTGCTGAACTTTGCGAACTGAGAGAGTAAAGAATTACGTTATTTATATGGGGAGCACTATGAGTATAAAATGTATTTATAGCTGGAAAAATCCTTATCTTATGTAATTATCGAAATAGAATCGTATTGATATTTTTGCTAATCTCACTTCCCCTATCATACCTTCATGCATAATTCTTTATTTTTTAATAACTTTTTTTAGTAATTCAAAGATTTTTGTTCTTTGAAGCTTTCAGTGATTCAGTTCTTTAAAAAAAAAAAACGAATAGAATGATTCAAACCAATTAATTTTCTTTTTTTT